>CM021102.1:507848833-508448833 GCA_007115665.2 Sequoiadendron giganteum
GCTATGGATTCTTTGAAGGGAGAGGTACTTCCTTCAAAGAATAGTTCTTTGTAATTGTCCCCCATGCAGAGGAACTCCTTGATGTCATCATCATCATCAAAGACCTGCCAATTTTCACAATTGTCGGGGACAGATGGCCTATACACGAGCTCAATAGCGAAGGCATTCTGACGGAAATCAGAATGAGGCATGAAGAGAGCAGCGGATACCGCAAGGGCATCTGCTTTGCTATTTTTCTCGCGTGGAATGTACTTGATGTTGAATGCTGCGAACCAATCAATAGCATTCCACACCCTTTGTCGGTAAGCTTGAAGGCGGCCTTTTCTGACTTGATAGCGGTCTCTGACCTGTTGTACGATCAACTCTGCGTCACCTTCTGCTTGAAGATATTTTATACCCATATCCCTTGCATTCTTGAGGCCTAGTATAAGCGCTTCGTATTCTGCAGTGTTGTTCGTGTTATCGAACTGCAAGCGATAAGCAAATGGATATAAAACTCCTTCAGGAGAGGTAATGACAACTCCCGCTCCTGAGCCTGCTGTTGAGCAACTTCCATCGAATTGCATTGTCCACATCTTTGATCTTTCATTTGATGTATTCGTGGCAAATGCAACCCTCTTTTCTTCTTCGGTTACTTCAGTCAGCATGGCATATGTGCCCGGACCCGTACTTTGATGTAGCACTTGTGCTTGGGGATCCGGAGATTTCACCACTGTGAATTTTGACTTAGCCTCTGGTTCCAACTTGAAACTACCTTTCTTTAGTGGAATGGTCGCATATGACCAATCCATTTGAATCTCGCCTTCGAGATCTTTGCAAAAACTTCGGCTTAGTAACATTCCATAACTGATTGGAATGTCAGCTATGAGGATGGTCATCATGATCTTCTTCTCTGGGCAGGACGCTAGTCTTACTTGTGCGTCTTTCAATTGGCCGACTAACGGCACCGGGTTTGATTCAAGTGAATAACACTTGTCGTGAGTTTCGGTGCATGATAGTCCCAATGAGTTCATGATTTGCAAAGGCATGACGTTGTCCGATGCTCCAGAGTCAATGATGCAGTTGCTGAGCTTATAACCTCCCATATACAAAGATATGTAGAAGGGGTTTGGCTTTTCTTCCGCTGGTACGGTAGATGCTAGCAACGTAGGCTGGATGATGGCCTGCTTTTGTACTACTTTGAGAATCCGATCGATTTGATCGGGATGATCCTGGAGATACTCCAGCTGAGAGATTTGTACCTTCATCTTCATCATAGACGTCACAATGTCAAAGTTCGTCGAAGACGGATCTTGAGGGTTTTGTGTGACGTTCTCTTGTGTAGACTTGGGATTAGAAGTGGAAGCTTCTTTTCCCTTTTCATTTGACTTCCGTCTGTCTTCTTCTTCTTTCTGTGCTTTGAAATGTTGAGCGCGAGTGAATACAGGCGTTGACATGCTTTCATGGTTGACAGCAAGAGAGTATTGACGGTAATCTTCTTCTTCTTGATTTTCGGGTTCGCTATGAAAGTATCCCGTTGCGGAGTCGCCATCGAAGTTGTCCGTTTGTGGTGAGACAACATTCGCATTTGAAGGTACTGAATTTGAGCTTGGAACTCGATCTCCGGCATATCCCATGATCTGGTCTAGCCTTTGATTCTCAGGACATGTGGATCCGGTATGTTCGTCTGTATCATGGAAACAGCAGAACATATTAGATTTCTCGGCTTCTGCTCCTCTTTGTGAAGGTCCTTGATTTCGAGGTTTGTAGTTGTTGTTGTTGTTGAAAGGTTGGAAATTATTTCTCTTTGGCTGGTACTGCTGCTGAGGCTGGTACTGCTGCTGAGGTTGGTACTGTTGCTGAGGTTGGTACTGTTGTGGTGTGGGCAGTACCTGCTGCCCTTGATTGGGTGACTGTCTTTTCAGAATAGTCACCTCATTTGCTACCTTCTGTAGCAATGGGTCTGCTGATGCTTGGATCAGTGGTCTGATAGCATCTCCCTTCATCTTTCCCGTGGTCATCATGTGATCCTCGATCTCGATAGCTTTTTTTTTTTTTTTTTGTAAGTCATCTTCGTGACTTCCTTTGATGAAAAAGGCTATCTCTGAGGGTAGGGCGTTGACGAAGCTGCTCATCAGGATCTCTTCTGATGGGTTGAGCGTGTGAGAAAGACGTGTAGCTAGGCGATTAAACCTTGCTACGAACTCTCTCATCGGTTCTGTAGGCTCCATCTTAGCGTGAGATAAACGGGCAAATAACTGGTGACTATCTTCGGCAGGTTTGAACCTTGCTAAGAATTTGTCACTCATGTCCTCCCAGTTTCTGATTGCTCCAGCTGGTAAGTGATGGAACCAATCGGAAGCATTTGCTTCAAGAGTTTCGACAAAGAGTCGAGCGGCGATATCTTCATGTGGCACGGACAGAACGGAGCAAGCCGCTGTGAACGCTGATAGATGCTCGTCGGGGTGTTTAGCCCCGTCACCGAAAAATCTTGGAAAGTGCTTTCGCGATCCCTTTGGAAGGTCATGATTGCCTTGTAAGGCCAAGGGGCCAATGTTATTACCCCATGGCAAAGGTGCTTGGCGCCTCACGGGGCTTGCATTACGGCCATTGCCGAATAGGTTATATCCGTTGTTGTAGTTGCCGTTACCGTTACCGTTGCCATTGCCATTGCCATCATTGTCGTCATTGCCGTTGTTACGGCCATTGTTACGACCATTGCCGTTGTTGCCAATGCCGTTGTTATGGGCATTGTCATCATGGAGACGGTTGTCTGCCATTGCTTGAGCTGGAGGTTCTTGCTGGTGTTCTTCTAGGAAGTGTTCAGGAACCTCTTCAAAGACTTGCTCAATATCGAATGCTTCTCCGATGTCTTCTTGAAAACGGGGATTATTTCTCCGCCGCACGTATACTTGGTGAGCCAGGATGCTTACTGCCACGCGGGTGGTGGTAACACTGGTCTCTCAGCTGCAAGGTCAGCCTTTCTTTCTTCCTCGTCCAGAGTAATAGCTGCGGCTCTCCACTGAGCTGGTGATGTATTCTTTTCAAAGATGAAAGTACGCCAGCTACTGATGATGTCCGTCTGCTCTCCTTCAATGAATGTAAGATCTGGTTGGAGAGTTGCTGGAGCAAGATCAGGTTGTTCAGCTGGTGCCCAAGGACGCCAGATGCCCATTTCGTGTCATTAAAGCGTTAAGCTTTTCTTGAAGTTTTATGCCTCGTTGCACCCTCGAGGATGGGTAGTGTTCATGGAATTCATGAGGCAATTGGCCGATGTTCACTCTTACCTTCGCGTAAAGAAAAAGGCTGCAGTGAACTTTCCTCTTCAGATGGGACTCTACAGATGCAGAACAGCAGCTGATGCAAGGTTGATAAGCCAAGAAATAGTGAGATTTAGTCTCAAGTACCTCATCGACAGGAGGCCATCCTATGACCCCAGAGGCATCTTCGCAGCTCACCTTGAGCAAAGATCATCACATGAACCTTTCATGGAAGATTTTTGGGTCAAGCTGAAGATACCTGCAATATCTAGTCTATTCAATATCAACTCCGACTATTGTCCCCAATATCAAAGTCCATCTAATACCCTATTCTGTAATAAGTGATATCAAGCTCACCCTTGATAACCTTAAAACGCATCTTGACAAGTGCAAGAAGGTTCTTTCATCTGCCAAGAGATCAGTCATGAGGATTCACACCATTGTGGATTATACCGTTGGTCCGGATGATGAATTCATGCAGGAGACCAGGAAGAAATATGAAGAATTTCGCGCCCAAGCAACGAACCATGAGGATTCTTGATCTCCCCGTGATGAATGTTTTGATGCATTCCCATATGCATTTTGTAAATAATTTGCAACATCTTAAATGTCTTTTTGTAAAGTGTAATTACACCAAAAATATGAGATGTAACTTCTTAGAGAAAAATTACACTTAGTTAGGTTAGGGTTTCCTATTTTTGCTCACCTAATTTCCTAAATTTCCTCATCTCTCTTTTCTATATATATGAGAAATCTCTATTGTAATGGTTACCTTTTCGCATTTTGCAACGAAATGTTGCTCCTTTGAAACAAACATTGAAGCTTTGTATTCAATTTTGCGAATCTAGATCTAATCAATAAAGAAGAGGATTGCATACCAGACTTTGTGTTGGGATCAATTATCTTTTTTTTTATTTGATAACTCAGAGGTATCCCCACGACTCAGCCCAGCGACCCAACCGGCCTTGCCTTGGGATCGATTATCTTATGATTTGATTATATCGGTGGTGATTAGTGTATGAGATCAGAAGGGCTTCAAGTAGTTTATGTAAACTTTGTGTTACATCTATTATTTGGATTTTCTTTTATGTGTGAATGTTTTGGTTGAAAGATCTACAAGACTTTGTGCTTGTAATTGTTCATACGGTTCGAGGAATTGCTGCATCTAAGAAGACTTTGTGCTTCTAATGCGACAAACGATACTTCTATAGATCCAACATTGAAAAAGCTACAGAACGACTTTGTGCCTTCGTGAGCTTTCCCTTTTCCTTTTCTTTTTCTATTATTATAAATCATATCTAGTATCTCTATGCTTTGCTTTGACAAGATAGAGATATCGGCATTACTGTTGTTTGTTAAGTTTCAGTTATCAGATCTAGGACTTTCCAATTGTGAAGCATTGTAAACATCTTCTCTGAAAAAAAGACAGAAATATGAATGTAACACACACCCCCCCCATTTCGTAAGTGTAGTGTACATCTTGTAAGTATTTCATTAGTTCTACTATAGCTTCTATTAGCAGTAAGAAGGGCGCCTCCCCTTTCCAGAGAGGAGAGATTATATCTCACATAGCTGTGGTTGAAATCTAGATAGTGTAATCTATTGAAAAGTTGATTACATTATTTTCACCCAACAAGACAGTTGATCATAGTGGATAGCGTCAGAAGGCCAGATGATGATACCATCGATGAATTCCTGGAGATGGTAAATGGAGAGGACTTACAGTAGACGTCCATTCAAATCCTGCAGTTATTTACGAGGATGACTCAAAAGCAACAGTTAACTCAACGTCAATTCTTGAGTTTTCCTTGTTGACATCAGGCACGCCTATCTCATTCTTGGAGATATCTGCGCAGGAGGATGGACTCTTAGTTAGTGTTAGTTAACTGATGGTAGTTATCAGTTAGTTTTCTTTTCAATAAGGACTTGCATGTTGCGTAGGTCCAGTTAGCATTGTTTGTATTGGTTAACTGATGGTAGTTTTCCAGTTAACTGTATAGTTTCCTTTATTAGGGTTTAGCAATAAGATCTTGCATGCATTGCAAGACTGTAGTTGACTCAAGGTGATTTTAGGGTTTCCTACACCTTTGATGTCTATAAATAAGAGCTTTCAGCTCATTTGTAAATAACTTTTGCACGAGAGAGTAATATATGATGTGCCCACCTTGCCTGTAATATTGCTTATTTTGCATTTGTTCATGAGTATTTGTTTTGATAATGAATTGTTATGCCACTTGGGTTTCATGCAATTATTATGGTGAATGCTCAACTTAATTAAATATAGTGGCTAGTTTGATCATAGATTGTACGTGTGTCTCGCCTATGCAATTTACTGTCCTAGTTGGCTATCCTTTATGTTTCGTTATCAATAAGCCTATTCGAATTGAGCAAATTGTTGTGCCACCTTGCCTTCATGTTGAGAGTTTGTACCTAAAGCTTATCGTGTGATGTGTGTGATAATAAGCCTATTCAGCCAAGCAAATTCTTGTGCCACCTTGCCTTCACGTTGTGAATTTGTACCCGGTTTATCATGTAAAACCATTCTTGCTCCTTTTCCTCATGCTTTGTTTTCTTGAGGAAATTGGATAGATTAAAGTATTTAGTTTTAGTTGTAGTTAAGACCTGCAAAACCAAAGAAAACCCTTAGCTGCAACGTCCTTGGTTCCCTTAACCTTGTGCCTCTCACAGCTGAGTCGAAAAAGATAGGTTTAGATTACTTTACTTTTAGAACACATACTAGCAAAAGAGGGAGCTTCCCCTCCTAATTTGAAGAGCACTCATCATGTAGTGTGCATAGCTGTCCGTTTTAACTAACACATAAGAGGTGTTAGTTATTACACCAACAATGTAGTTAAGAGGAATTCATCATCATGGAAAATTTGTTTGAATTACTGGCATACTATCAAACCTAAGGTTTCATTAAGGTCTTTGAAAATGTTGAAGTTTCTACAAGGTTGAGGGTTTCAAATTGCAAAAGACTAACATATTAGCATGACAAAGTATTAGTGGATTCACCATGCTGAAGGTTCTAGTTTCAAGTTGATATGGGCAGGGTATTCATTAGATTCATTAGCATGGAAAATTTGTTTGAATTACTGGCATACTATCAAACCTAAGGTTTCATTGAGATCCTTGAAAATGTTTAAGTTTCTACAAGGTTGAGGGTTTCAAATTGCAAAAGACTAACATATTAGCATGACAAAGTATTAGTGGATTCACCATGCTGAAGGTTCTAGTTTCAAGTTGATATGGGCAGAGTATTCATTAGATTCATGCTCACAAAATTTCAAGAATTTTCAAAGGCTCTAGAAAGTTCACCATATTTGAGAGGTTCCTGAGGATTTAATAAGTTTCAAAGACTTAAGTTTCTTCAAATCTTCAAAAATGATTTGAAGTGATAAAAGTCTATTCTTCTAGCACAATCACATCTAGTAGTTGTTATCATCAAGCTATGGCTATCTTGAGAAGATAGATACGAATCTGTTATTAGGCCTTTATTATTTGTTCTAGAATTAGTTTGCTTCAAATTTATTTTATTTCCTCTTTTCTATAGATAGGTATATGAATGCTTTAAAGTGATACTTTTTTGAAAATATTTTATTATTATTTATCCCTAAAAGCAATCACTTGAGAGCTTATACATAAGTTCTTTGAGTACATAATTTGTAATGAGAGTTCATGTTAAACTTATGTTGCAAAATTTTTCATTAGAACTTTGAATATATTGCGCTTTTGTGATTTGATATTAAGCCTATGCTGTAGAAGCTTATGTTGAGGTTATTGATCTTGTGTTTTTATTCCATTTGTTAAACCAAATCAACTTTGTCAAGCTTTTCATTGATGCTTATTATTCCTCAGGTAATAAGTTTGAGTATCAGTTAGCAATTTATTTACAGAATCTTGTTGTGTAATTTTTTTATTGGAATGTTGTGGTGTTCATCTATTTAATTCTTTGTTGTTGATGTAAATTTGCTGGTCTTTGATTTGGCCTGTAATAAACTTTTGTTTGTGTTTTTCTTCAAATCTTTGTTTATAGCCGAATACTAGTCTTTTCTTTAGCTAGTGAGAAGTGAGGTTATCATTTGTGCTTGGTAGTTTACCCTCTAAATTTGATAGTCTCATTGTAGGACTTAACTATTGACAGTCAAGTGCTTGCATGTGGGGCAAAAACATAGTCAATTAGTTGTTCATATTTAATGCAAAATCTCATTGAAATCTTGTGCAATGATGCTTTTAAATTCTGTTAATAGCTTTAGGGTTTAGGTTTAGTTGGATCTTTGGGAGCATCCCCTTATAATTTGAAGAATGGTTCTACTGTATGTGCTATTCCATTTTGTGTTATTTGGCAAAAGACATTAAAATGCTAACAGGCAACGCGTCTATTAAGTTAGCAACATACCACTTTTGAAATTAGGTAGATTAAATAATTCATGCAATATTGATGACAAATTCTAATTTTATTGCATGGTCAATACATTCAACATCTTTAACTGATTGGAACAAACTGTAAGACAGCTTAATGATTATTTTTAAAAAGTATGTTTTATTGAGAATTGTGCTGTTCAACTAGGCCTCAACCAGTAGGCAATAAAGGTACAACTTGTCATATTTGAAAATTTGACCACCTGTATGGATTTAAAACTCCTTTTATGGTTTAAGTTTAAAACACGGAGAAGAATAAGTCAAAATTTGGATCTAAACTGTAATTGCATTATGGTGGTTGACAGTGATGATATGTAACTGTTAGTCATGTTTAAATGTACTTCAGTAGAGGTATTATGTACCTTTTCTATTTTGACACTGAAGATGAAACTATGTGCATTCTTTTTAAGCGTTTTTTGTGGAGCATTATTTAAGCATTTTATCTTTTGAATAGTTTTCATTTAGGATTGAAAAATTTACAATAGAATGCACTATCATTTCCAGTAGTCTGGCTTTGTTTGTTTAGCATGTGGTTGCAAGAAGGAATTCATTTATCTTAGACTGCAAATATTCGGATAACTTATATGGTAGTAAAGTAATGCTGATCAAGGGGTCTTTTGGATAAAAACCAATATCTGTTATTTTCTTTGTCACTGGCAGAGAAGGTTTCAAGCTCTTCTAGGTCAAGGAAGGAGGGTGATTATTGTGGGTGATCTGAATATTGCACCTTTTAGAATTGACTCTTGTGACCCAGGACCAGATTTTGAAGAAAATATGTGAGTTGGTGTTGCTATTCGCAAGATTAGTGTCTCTATTGTTCATGTGTGCACAAATGTGAATCAGTAGATAAATTTATAAAATTATGTCAGACACTGAAATGCTGAGTTGTCAAATCATATATTTTTTAAGGTTTGAAGGGCAGTATGAAACTACTGTGATGAGATGAAAGAAATCCCAGAATTGATTGTGTGTTGTCCAAGTGAAGTTTCAAGTGACAATGATACAGATTGGTATTGTGACAGGTGTAGGAAGTGGTTAAGGAAGTTACTGAATGGTGGAGAACCCTTTACTGATGCATTTAGGAAATTTCATCCAGACAGGTATATAACATCTACTGCTTCTGATTTGTGAGAATAGGACCATTTTTCTGGATGCTTATTTCAGTTGTGTTTTGAATCCAACGATTCCAAACTCATATTTTCCGGTATTTAATCTATGTTAAAAGCTGCAGATTTATGACTACAACGTGGACATGTAACAGATTGCTCCCTCTACACAAATGGTTTGCAGCACAGATTCATCTGTACAAAACAAATAGAGGAATTAAAGAAATCATAGTAAAAATGGATGAAAAACAGCTACCAACCAGACAAAATTATATCAAAGAAGGTAGAGAGAGTGGAAAATAAAATATAAAGAGTGTAGAAGGCATATATCTGTAGAACAAAATGAAAGAAATATAGAGTAAGACATTCTAATGAAATTACTTGCACAAGAGGAGAATATGATAAGAAATATACTGCAAATACTTGATAATAATAGGTCATATCGAGGGGGTGAACCTCCAATAGTCTTCAACAATAAAAAAATTCACAATGTGATGATAATAAACTAATCGCTGCCTCATATATACCATACTTATGCTATGGATGCCACCTTAGGCTGACCTAAATACCTTTATAAGACTAAATAAATAATCATATAACTTAATAAAGGGTTATGTGAGCCACAAGTTGGCTACACATATGCCCATCCATGTGTGCCAGAGGTTAAGGGCGTAGCATGCCTCTCCCCTTAAAACTAACATTGTCCTCAATGTTGAGAATCCTTTGATGCTTCTATGAGAATGCTTCATTTTCTAATGTTGCATATTCAGTTTGGACAGATTTTCTCAGTCAATCAGATACTTTATTCTTGTCCTTGTCTATAGCTTCTTTGTGCATTTTTGAAGGATTCCCTTAGGTCCATTATGATTTTTCCCTTTGCATCAAACTCTAGTAACTCTGTTTGGATTAATATTATGTTTTGATCAGCTTGCTGCTTAATTTTAGTCTATGCCATTCCCTTGTTTTCCTTAAGGCTAGAGAGCACCTCTTGTTTGTGTATTATGTTCTTCCATTACTCTAGCCTTTTAGTGTACCTTCAAGGAAGAAACAATAGGTGGTGGATGGTATCCTTGTACTAGTTGAATTAATTGATAAGCATCTTTTTTCGGAGGAAATCCTTTTGGCCTATTCCCCAAAATTACTAAGTGCCTATCTATAATTTCTTGTAAATTTAGTGATGTAGGACTCTTTGATTGTTGCATTTCTAATGAAGACAGCTGGGCCACACCTTTGTCTGCACCCTTGTTAAGCATCTTTTGCATTTGGTGAAAGCTTACTAGTTCTTTATCTTTAACTCTAGTTTGAATAATCATGAACTTTATAGCAAATTTGTGATTATAGAAAATTCATTCTTGTTTTCTGTAGTTATTAAGAGGATTTTCTCAACAGTTATGGTTCGACTAAATGAAATGTCAATAGACCAATAAATTTTCAGTGAGAGAACATGTTGAATGCAATTGAGAGAACATATGTTGAATGCAAGGGAGAATGTACTTGAGAAATTATTTCTATTTATGAGTATTATGCTTGATACAATCCACTGTTTAGTTTGTAACTAGTGCTGCTATTTGACAATGAGTTATATCAATGGTACTTTGCTGTAGGAAGGAAGCATACACTTGCTGGCAACAAGCTGTAGGCGCTGAAGAATTTAACTATGGTACAAGAATTGATCTCATTCTTGTGGCTGGACCATGCCTGCATCAAGATGCTAATTCAGAGCATCATGCTTTTATTAATTGCCATATTGAGGAATGTGATATATTGAGCCATTTCAAGCGCAATAATCCAGACACAACATCAAAGTGAGAATGAATTAATATTTATTCAGGCTTTACATTTCTTATAGTAAACACTGTCATGATATTTAAATATTTAAAATTGTATGTCATTATTAGATGTTTGTCTTTCTGAACAGATGGCAAGGGGGAAGAAGTCTTAAACTGGAGGGTTCTGACCATGCTCCTGTTTGTATCACAATCAGGGAAATCCCAGATGTTGCAATTCATGATGTTCCAGCTCTTGCAGCTCGGTATATGCCTGAGCTTAGTGGACGGCAACAAAGTATTGGTTAGTATTTTAAGCTTTATAAATCTCATAATGGTGGTTATATTTTTAGATCCTTAGAAGATTAATTTTAGTGGTTTATATTTGAGATATTTGCTTAGTGAAAGACAGGATCAAATAACGGGCTGTTATGCTTCAATTTCTGCCCTAAAACTAGAACAATACATAAGATTATTACCTACAATGGTTGTTCTACCACAGCAAGAAAAAATTTGATTGAAACTTTGTGGATTAATCAATGTCCAACTTCATTTTAGTGTAATGTTCTGTTTGTTGGTAAATTTAAGCATGTGCTTACCATGCACATATCTCATAAACATTGCTTAGACCCTGTGCCATGCAAAGCAATATGATATATGGATGTCTTACAAATGACAATGACTGTTAAGTGATTTGCATAATTGTTTTTCATATAGTAAAAGTAAGTTGTTGAAGCTTAGAAAAGACGTTATCTGCATGGAACTGCTGGGATGAGGGGCATTGAAAAAAACAAAAAGAAGCTATGCTGTATTAAAGAGCAAAAATCATAATATGTATACATATTAAGAACTGTACAGCCTATCACAAAGATGCTAAACATAAATTGTGCTGTGGCTGAAAACATAGATCAGAAAGATTCAGTCATTATTTTTGGGGGAGAATATTGACAATGAGTCATTCTGTCTATGGTAGTGGATGTGATGTCCACCATATGAACTGTGTGAAAAACAGAATCTGCAGGTTATTGTTTGAAGTCAGCAGAGACTTTTATAATATTGGATGAAATTCCTCAAAAAGAAATTGATGGCTTCTGCTTTTTTTTAGGATGTTCAATTGGTGTTTATCTCCTTTGTTAATTGATTGTGTGCAAAGATATTTCATCCTTATCACTCAGAAATTTCTTCTGAAGAAGCTCAAGGAGTTGTGCATTTTGATTATTATGTTTGGATTTCTGTTGTGCATTCTGATGCATAACTGCACTTTTTCGAGAAGTGAGCATTTGAAGAAAGAGATTCATATTGTGAATGTCAATTTCAGAAAACAGTAAACACTTTCATTTTATCTATTTACTTTCAAGATTGAATTGGGTAGGGTGAGGTTTTTGGGGCTCAATGAAGGTAAGGTGATTGTTGTAGGAGCATTTGGGTTCACAAGCAATCCTATGTCGACCAAAAAGATTTTCAGGTTCCAATTCAGTTTTGTTTTGTTTCTGTTGGTTTTTGGTAGTCTTTTGGTTTAGGAATATTTTTTGGTCAAACTGAGAACATCATTCCTTATAAAGGCTTAATGGGTACTTGCAATTTTAATTTGGTGAAAATTGGGCAAAATTTGACTAAGTTATGCAAAATCGGAGGTTAAGGCCTACTTAGAAAGTAAATTGGAGGTTTGGGTAGTTTCAGTAATCCCAAGAACCGCTGACAAGTTCGGATTCTTATCAAACCCTTCAATGGTTCCTAGTTCCTGGTGGACCTAGAACTGCCAAGTGCTTGTTCCCTTCTTTTCCTTGGCCATTTTAGTTTCCATTGAAAATGCCGACAAAGCTTATAACCCTTAGATATTTTTTGGCAAGTTTTCATGAGTTCAAGTGGTTCCTAGTGGGGCAGGAACCTTCGATAAGTGCTTGGTGCGTGGTTGTTGATGAGGTTGAAATGTAACATACACCCCAATTTTTGTTTTGAAAATTATTGCAAACTGAAATTGAGATGTAGTTAGCTTCCTTCACACTTTCGGATCACCCAAATCCTAGGAAGGGCAAGATGAGAGTATACGGTGTTCAAGATTACAAATTTACTGAAATATAGGAGCTGAAAGTAAACATCCACTTATTCAGTGGGAATTATTTGGGGACTCCCACTTATTCGGTGGGAAAGCTTATATGATACTGGAAAGGTAAATTCAATCATTTTCCACTTATCTAGTGGTGAGCAAGTACAAACAAAATAAGAACAATTCTTCCACTTATTCAGTGCTAAGTGATTACAATGAAAACTACTTGTTCAGTGGGGTAAATATCACCAATGAACAAGAGTACTTCATTGGTGGCACTACCATCCAATGTTACAAAGATAGCTCACATAAAAACACATGCTCAAATGGAATTATATCTACTGTTCGAAATGCTGACAAAGAAAGATATTGCTGATATAGGTGTTGATATGAAATTAAATTGTTGAAACACCCTCAAAGGTACCCCAAATCATGAATAAACCAACCTAGCTTAAAATAACAACAATATACCTTAATGATTGGAGAGGAACATGCTGGTATAAGTCTGTAAGTGCTCTATGAATGTGCTGCTACTGTCTTGGCAGCGAACTCACACTCCAGATAACTCACCAATCTCTTGTCCCAAACACACAATATGAACATAGACTGCAATTCCTCAGAGAAGTGTGTCCAAAATTCACCAAATCTTACTGAAAGAGGAACAATACAGACTTGATAGTAGAGATCAAAATGTTGCAGGTCTGACATGAATTAGTTGCTGTTTAGACAGGGCAGCAAGCATGAAATTTATCAAACTCCACATATGAATGTTCCTCCACCCAAATAAAGTGTGAAAACTGCTTTTTGAAACTTAGGTGACCCACTCTAAACAATATGCACCTCAGAAACTAGGCACCACAACCTCATGATTCCCATGCCCTTCATATAGTGTACAACCCAGCAAGCTAGAAAGGGCAACGTGCTAATTGACATCACTTTTCTCCAATATGAAACTACTTGCAATGAAGGGTGGGTGATTCCAAATGGTCAAACAAAGAACCAAACACATGAAATAATTTACCACACATAACCAGCAAAGGGGGACGGCTACAAAATGGAAGATACAACTAGCAATAGCTCTTCCAATCCCCCTCAAAGCTCTTCAACAAAACTCTGCAAGATGATAACAAGCACACCAAAAATTCTACACTTCAAAACACATCAAACATCTCAATATCTATGACACCAAACTGAAACTCTAATTGAGGTACCATGGTAATCTTTGAATGAAATCACACCAATCTAGCTAGGGGGGTTTTCATCCTCAAAACTAGAATCTTGAGAGGATTTTCATCCTCAAAAGAGTTTGGAAGAACTCAAACTCATTCCAACAACAAAACAGCATTCTCCAAAAGCCTAACCCTTGAAATGAGACCAACACCTCCTTAGATAGCTTTTTGAAGGAAGAAAGCCAATTAAAATTTTTAATAATTTATTTATTCCTCAAAATGACCTTTTGAAAAATAAAATATTATTTCATGTGCAAATACCCCTCCTTATATCTGCTAGGCATCCACTTTGAGGAAAATAAACATTTTTAAAAAAATACAACACTCAAGTAGTTACTCTATTAATTCAACATTGGAAACTTAAGTGCATATTAATAAACACTCTTTCCAAGAAGTCTGGAGAACACCTCAAATGTGAAAAATCACTTTTGAAAGTGTCATGATGCTCCACATTGCCAACTGGGATCATTTCCATAATAGAAATCTCGAAATGTTGAACTTGTGCTCTCCGAGAACTTTGGAGTCCCCTTATCCTTGCCAATTAGCTTATGGGAACTAAGAAATAGGCTAATTGTCACCAAATTGACTAGGCTTGAGAAGGGGACATTACACGAAATGCTTGACAAGGGCGAAAAAGATTTGTTGGAAGTTCCTAGTGGAATAGGAACCTCTGAGCGATGGTGGTTCATGGTGCCTAAAGGGTGTTAAATCTTTGACAAGCATTTTTGGGGGTCTTTTAAGTGTTGACATGTGGCAAGATTGTTTAGTTCCAATGGTGCAACATCCATCGCAATGGACATATCATGGCCGTTAACACACTCTATAAAGAGAGTTTGGAGAAAAAACAATTTTGGAGCTTGTTGAGTTGGTTCGACTAATTTGGGGATTGGGGCAATTGATTGAAAGAAAATTTGTTTCAGAAGATGATTGATTTGAATTTTATTATATTTCTGAGAAATTTAATGTAGCATATGAATAAAGATTTTGAATTTTATTGTTTTTGTGTAGAAATTTTCTTGTTGTGGTTTCGTGATTGGGGTTGTCTGATAAGATCCCCTTATCACAATTGCATCAAGTTGGTATTAGAGAAGGTTTTCTTGCTAGGTGTTGATAATTTGCAAAGAGTTGAAGTGATAAGTATCTCTAGGGCTCTAGAAATTATTGTAGGTTTGTGAGGAGACCTACAATCGTAGAGGGTTGAGAGGGATGTTGGAAATTGCGTGAAAAACCAACAGAGGTAATATATAGGATTCTTCTGGAAATATTGGAAAAAAAAATTCCTCCAAGAACGAGAAATCCTAGAATAGAGGAAATGTTTGAGAAGTTTTGTAATGAAATGAGAAATGAGTTAAGGAATTTAGTTGCAGACATGAGAAGAAATCCAAAAATAGAAGATGATCACGAGGATGAAGAAGTGATAGATGACGAGTGAGAAAGAGAAAATGAACTGCCAACGATATAGGAGAAGAATGATTTCTGAGAGCCCTTGCCAGGATTAGTGTAATAACCCTACTAGTTTTCAATGATATTTTTGATGATATCTCAATTTGACATATTGCATTTTGTCAAATAAATGGCATACAAACTGAATTGGATGTTTGTCAAATGATATAAAAGTTTGCAATTACAATAGTGGCTTCAATACAAAGGTTGCATGACATAACAGATTTCTGTTTGTAGGACATACATTACATTTGAAGAAGGTAGGAAACCTTAACATGTATATTTTTGAGGTATAGTAGTAACAACAATATATATGCTCAAAAATGCAACTAGCATATAATTTTCTATTCACTATGAAAGCTATAAATTACAACCAACTGGCATTGCTGTCATAAAGACTGAACACCATTAAACTAAAGGCATTTATAAACTGTAATACATTTAGACACTAACCTGGAAACATCACGCATAGGTTGATGTCTGATATTGCCACTTTGAGGTACCACGTTCTGCAAAATGCAATCACAGCTCATACATAGGCAGCCAATATGTATATGCAGGCAAATGCACTCAGAAATCTTGCCCAACAAGCTGTAGATTGAAGTCACAGCCCAGGATAAAGAGATAGGGATGAAGTTTGCAGCCTCCCAGCAACTAATAATCACACTTGGAACCTTAGAACTCCCCCAACACTCAGAAATGATGTTGCAGAAACCATGGTGTTAGGTATAAGGGAAATATGCCTCTACAAAATGCTATATAAAACCTTGCCAAAGCCCCACATTCCACAATGAACAGTAACCCGAGTTCTGTTTGCAAATAAGAGACCATGTTGGAAGGATAAACAGCTACAAGTTCTGGAAAAACCACGCACAACGCAAGTACCAGCTGAAGCAAACACCTAGCAATGGAAGTCTTCCAAACCCTACACCAATACTGAAGCTTGAATGATACAAGTCCAAATAAGCAAAATGCCATGCCCAGCTTCTGATTTCATAAATATGGAGTCCACTCCTGATTATGCAAAGCTCTTAAAACTAAAACATAAACTCAACCTTCAATATGCCTGGAAGGTTAATCGATTATCTCCAATATATGCAAATGAGGGACAAGCATAGACTTTGAATGAATCTATTAGCTATCAATTAGAGAGGATCTTTCACCACTGTGGATGATATTCTTCAAGAGGGGTTTCGTCCTCCAGAACCACAAGGGTTTCTATTAGAGAAATAGAATAAACTCAACATAATCAAATGAGCTCCCATATCCTCCTTTTATACTTTTCCCACCAACTCTCCAAAAGCTTCTATTTAAAATTCACTTTTTAATTTGAACTCCCCTTTAGCTCCGAAAAGACCATTTTATTAAAATAATGATAATTTGACACACAAGGTTCTCATTTAATACATACATGATTTAAAATCAATGAAACCCGAGGATGCGTTCCCTCCCTAAAATGCCCCATCCCTGTCCCCGTGATGTCTCAGGTACAGGGGAACGGCTGGGGGACAAACCC
Source organism: Sequoiadendron giganteum (assembly GCA_007115665.2). Classification (NCBI taxonomy): domain Eukaryota; kingdom Viridiplantae; phylum Streptophyta; class Pinopsida; order Cupressales; family Cupressaceae; genus Sequoiadendron; species Sequoiadendron giganteum. The sequence continues at coordinate 507,865,602 of CM021102.1, forward strand.
TAGCATCCCCTTTTTTTGAAAAAATCATGGGAAACATTTTCAGATTGGGGAGACGGTCAAAGCGAAGGGGGGATGGCTGACCATCTCGGGAACAGCTAGGGGATGCTTCATTCGTCCCTTGACCGTCCCGAGGATGGCTGGCCGTCTCCCACGTCATGTAGCGATTTAAACACAAAAAAAACACTTTTAAAAAATTAAAAGCTCTGCCTACATGGCTATTGTGGGCCCCATCGATTTTTGATGTCTTATGAGCAACAAACACTCCTCTTTTCATTCATTTTTGCATTTGTGTTTGAAGGAGAGAAAGAGCAGCCAAGGGTTTGACGTTGCAGCCATTGAAGGAGGAAGAACAGTAGTTTGAAGGAGGAGAAGAGGTGGAAGCTAGTGCTGTTGGGAGTCCAAATCCACCAAAGAGGTATGCATTTGCTTTCCTTCTTTTTTTTAACATTTTTTTTGCAAAATCGCAAGAATACAATGTTCGATTTTTATTTTTACTTTTTTGCATTTTTCAGTTGAAACTTGCATTTAAAATATAAAAAACATGAGCAGTAGTGGGGGTGGGAGTGATAGTGAAGATGAAGTGCAAAATAGAAGAGAAACTGCTGAGGGTGTTAGTGGAGAGCAAACAAACCCATACCATTGCCCTTCAACAGTCATGGAATGCTATGCAAAACACCCTTTAAACAAAAAAAAAAAAACTTTTCCTTCAATATGTTATACCCATGGGCCAAAGACAAAAAAATTCAGGGGGGAGTAGGGTGTGGTTTTGCCATGTTTGTGAAAAAGAATTCAGGGGGGAGTAGGGTGTGGTTTTGCCATGTTTGTGAAAAAGAATTTAGGGGCAGCTACATAAGGGTAAGGTCTCATTTTTTGGGTGAGGTGGGCCATGGAGTTAGAATGTGTCCTGAGTTAAAAGATGATGAAGAATTAGAGTGCCAAAGATTGCAAATGGAGTTGGATGGGGTTCAAGGTGGGTCATCTAAATCTTCTTTTCCAAGTGCACAATCAACTATGCCTATGCCTTCCACGGTTGGTAGTAGTGAAGTTGCCACAAGAGGAAAGAGGAAGGTGAGTGGTAGTGGGAAGGGAGCTGCAATTGAGTTTATGTTTAATAACCAAGCACGAGAAGCCACTGAATCTTCCATTGCCAAATTATTTTTTGCCCATGCCATCCCATTTCATGTGGCCCATTCATCTTATTTCAAACAAATGGTTAAAGATATAGCCACTATTGGTCCTTCATTCATACCCCTTGGAGATCATAAGCTATGCACCACCCTCCTAGACAGAGAGTACTCCAAAGTTAATGTGTTAATGGAGGATATGAGGCGAACGTGGATGAGGACGGGGTGCTCTATAGTGATGGATGGGTGGACTGATGTTAGACATCGGTCACTCATCAATGTCATAGTCACATGCCCTGTTGGGTCTTATTTTCTTAAAGCCATAGATTGTTCGGGGAGACATAAGGATGCAGGCTTCCAATTTTCCATTTTGAGAGATGCCATAGAGGAGGTTGGGGCTGCTAATGTGGTGCAGGTGATCACCAATTCAGCATGTGTGTGCAAATCGGCTGGTTTGATGGTGGAGGGTACTTATAGGCACATATTTTGGACCCCATGTTGTGTTCATGCATTGAACAATGCATTGAAAGACATAGGGAAGTTGGATTGGGTGAAGAAAGTGGTGGTAGAAGCTAGAGAAATTCAAATGTTCAAATGGTCCAATGTGAGGTAAGACATATTAGATTGCTGATTTTCATATTAAATTTCTGATTTTAATATTTTATTTATTGTCCAATGTTCCAAATTTTGAAGTTTCTAACATGTCAATTAACTTGTCAATTATTTTGAACTTTTTGTTTGCATTTTGCAGATATATTTGCTCCTTCATCTCACCTATTGTACATGTCATCCGATATGCTGATTATAGACTCTCTTAGTCTTGGAGAGATATATGAGACATTTGACAGTATGCTTGGGAAGATCAAGCAAACAATTTTGGCAAAGGATCCCACTTCAGATTTATATGAGCAACACATTAGCCCATTGTGCGGAGAGGTGGAATACAATAAACACCCTGCTTCATATGGTTGTCTTTGTTCTAAATCCCAAATGGTATGCACCAAGGGATGGTAGGGTGCCTCCATGCGATGACCCTGAGTGTAATGTCCCCATTTTAGCCATACGCTCTTATGTGACTGATAGCCTATCTTCGGAGGCCCGTAGGCTAGTCAGAAGTGCAAATTAGGGTTTCCTATTTTGTAGGAGGTTTCAATTGATCTTTTGAAGGTTTGCATGTGAGAGTTTTTGATGCATGTCTGGTGGAGCTTTTTGGGTTTTTTGAGAGCTTCAGGATGAGGTAATATGCATGATAAGAAAATGACATGCATTTATGGCAGATACTTTGCATGCAAGAAAGGTTTTCGAGTTTTCAGATAGCTTTAGAATGGTGTAACATGCATCTCCATTTTGACAACCTTTCTGTTGTGACCTTTTCACACATCACACCATTCCAAATGGGGACCCCCTAATTTTTGCTCCATTCTAGTCTTTTGGCTTTGGTTTTTGGGTTGTTTTGTCTCTCTCTCTCTTTGATCTTTTTGTCCTTTCGAGGATGTCCTATCGTTTGATCTGATGAAAATTTTGGCTAAATATGTGAAATTAGGGTTTTCATTCTTCAGGCCAGTTTCAAGTTAAATTGAGTTGGCTAATTGACATCTAAGCTTAATATTGTTGTCAGAAGGCTTCCAGCAAGGTCCCACTAAATTTTTACTGAGTTTTGACAACTTGCTTATTTTAGTAAGTACTCAATCTGGGACCTTTTTATCAAGATTTTGGAATTCTGACTGCTCCATCACGTTCAGGGTACTTCAAGGTGCTCACGTGCAAAAGTTTGAGCATAATTGGACAACTTGCTATTTTTAGCAATTCAAGCTTCAGGAGCCATTTTCAAGGTTTGCACACATGCCTCTCAAATGCATGTTTGAAGAATGTTTTATGGGTTTTCCGAGAGCCTCGCAACGGTATGACATGCAAGCGGAGTTGATCATTTTTCAAGGACTTACTATTTTTAGGCAATGCTCGAATGTGGACCAGTTTTCTGGGTTTTTCTAAGTTTTTTGAGATCCCACGGGCAATTTAACATGCAAATTCATCCGGCAGTCGGTTGGTCACTTTTCAAGCACTTACTATTTTTAGCAAGCACATTCTGAGCAACTCCCGATGCTCCAGTTTCACAGGCAGAGCAACATGCAGCAGGAACCAAGTCAAACTAAGGTCATTTGAGGCACATGCAAGTCATATTAGGGTTTCTAACTTCAATGCCTAAAAAGAGGGGTAAAAAGCCAAAATTTCGAAAAACGAAGGTATCCTGCTACGATCAGCATCCTTCAGGCAATCTACTGGTAAAATTTGGGCGCAATCCCAGCACTTACTATTTATAGTAAGTCGCCTCCAAAACAAGGCTATAAATAGCAGGTCAGCAAGAGGGGCAGGTGTGAACAAGTTCGCCACGCAATGAGGACCACGTGGTGAAAATTTCAAGTCAAACAGAGCTGCCAAGGTCAAAAAATCAAAAACTTACTAAAAATAGAAAGCTAGGGCAGGCAGGTTGAAAATAAGCCAACTCTTCAGATATGCCAAGAATGGTAGCTTGAAAAATCTCCTAAGTCAAAATGTCAGCACTCACCCTCAAATGCGCTCTTGACAGGTATGATTAGGGTGGCATAAAATTTGCCTAAGTCAAAAATGGAAGTATACCCTCTCATATGCGCCCCATCATGGAGAGGAGGTATAAAAAGTTTCCAAGATATTCAAAATAAAAGCAGCCTACCTCAAATGCGCCCTCACCTTGAAGTAGAGGACTTGTAAAAAAAAAAATAGTCTAAAGCATCGAAATGAAAGTGCAAAGGGGGAAATGTGCCCTCAAGAAGGAAAGGACTTAGAAATTTTCTAAGTCGTGCAAAGTTAAGGCACCACTAGGGAAATGCGGCCATGAAGTGAGGTGTTATGAAGTCTTAAAACATGAAAGCTCTAGGGGAAAAATGGGCCCTCAAGAAGGAGTCAAATATTTTCTAAGTCAAAACAAGAGTACCTCCCTCTAAATGCGCCCTCAGGGAGATACATGATTTGAAAAGTTTCCAAGGCATGAAATAAAAGAAGGCACTGTCAAATGCGCCCCGGTGAAGGAAAGAAGGGTCTTAGATGAATAAAAAAATTCTAAGTCATGGGAAAAACAAGAGCTCAAGATATCAAATACGCCCTAGGCATCACTGTGTCAAGAAAATTCTGAAGGTGTGGAAAATGGCATGAGGACCCCTCATATGCGCCCTTGAAGGTCTAGAAGAAATTTCTAAGTCAAATAAAATTTCACTAGGAAAAATGCGCCCATGATAAAGAGGAATTGAAAATTCTTCAGAAGGCAAGACAGGGTATGAGATGAGTTTGAAAATTCTTCAAAGGCAGGATAAAGTAAAATAAAGGAGCCACCTAGTGAATGCGCCCAAAGACTGGAAAAGTTAAAATAAACATAGGTGGAGAATATTTTTTTTGAAGGGTGAGAAAAAAATTAAATGTACCCCTTCGTGGGCACCCTTGAGCAACAAAGTAAAATAATATTTTTCTAAGGGAGTCTTTGAATATTTTCTACGGGAGGTATGATTTTGGAATTTTTACGCCTAGGATTGTGATTTCAAAATGGGTGTCTGCCTTGTGATTAATAAAATTTTCTAAGGGAGATAAATTTCCTAAGGTTCAGATGGATGAAATTTTTGAAGGCATAGAAAAGAAGGCAAAAGAGGTCAAATGCACTCAAGCTCAAGATGGGTGGAATTCTATCTAAGTCATCAAGCTCCTAAGGGAAGGTAGACAAGACAGGTGAATGAAATTGCTAAGGCAAGAAGATGAAAACATCAGGATGGTATGCACACAGATGTTGAAAAGTTATGAAGACTGGCTAGAAAAATGATGAACTCTATCAGATCCAGGGGGTCAAGCAGACCTTGGAAGTCAAAACGTGGGAATTAGGTAAGTGAGGTGAATTTATGTTATAAGTGTTTTGATGCTCTTCTTTTTGTTTTGCAGGATGAACGCCGAGGCTAAGGCATTAAGAATGTGATGCGAAAGAGGCAAATGCGCCCAAGGCAGTGGGCTAGAGAAATATGAAAGTTACGAGGAAGAAGTGCGTCTAGGAAGTAAAGCAATAGGACTTAACAGAGAAAAACTTTTTGCAAGGAGGGTTTGAACTGAGTGTTGTTGTATGCTTGCCTCCTCCTAAGGCAATAGAATTGGTAGGTAGAACAATGGGAACACATTTCTGGACGAGAATCTTCTGGAGGATAGTGGGCATTAATTGCCCATAGTGGTTCCTGCAAAGGAGTGGAGAATCTTCTGTTCATTTATTACCCCACTCCAATCTGTGGCAGTTTTTAGGGCAAAAACCCTAATTAGGGCATATGTGGCTCAATCTGAACCCTTTATTGTATTTGAATCTGAGCCATCCGTTGGACTAGGCCCACTATAAAAGGGGCATCGCCCCTCATTTGTAAAATATTAGAGATTAGAATAGAAGAAGATAGAGAGATAGCTAGGAGATAGAGCTTAGAAGTAGCATAGCATAGATTGCATAGTTTAGATTGAAGAGGAAAGAAAGTTTTCCCATTTGAGGACTTTGTAAGAAGTTGTTGTGAACACTCTCATAATACAAAGATTTATCATTGCTTGGTGGTTCTATCTTTTGTTGTGAGTAGCTAGCAAGGCTTTTTCGTCTCTTCGATTCACTTAGGATCTTAAAGTAGCTTAAAGTAGAGTAGATTTTATTTCATGCAAGTAGTTGGTAGTTGTGGAATGTGGTGTTTAATTTGAGCAAGCTTCAATTATCCATACCACTAGCGGGCTCACTGATGGTGTGTTCGCCTTGCGTGGTCAACTGGAACATTGTGAACTTAACTTCAATTGTGGTTTATATGTTGATATGCGTCGTCGTGACGGTCTCTGCATGTTGAATCGTGGTTTGAATATCTCTCGTTATCCCTTTGAAGATTGCACTGGTTCTGCAGAAGCTGTCCGAAGTGAGGCAAAGCAGAGCTTGGTTTGAAATTTGCAAGAATTGATCTTCGTGTTCCACATTTAGAGTAGATGGTAGCATCTCTAATTCTTGCATCCTTTTACATTCAGCATTATCCGGTTAGTTTAGGAACCCGAGCGTCACTGACAAATCTCCCGAAATTTCAGAATCTTTTTCTTCTGAATGAGCAACTCACGTAAGTCCCCTTGAAATAACCAGCAAATCACATCGAGCCAACTGAGACTATCCCCTACATAAGGAACCTTGGAGTTGAATGTATGATCTTTCTGGCAATCTTAGCATGTAGAATACTTTGATCAAGAGAGCATAGAGTATCCATTGGGAAACTTTATTTTGTGTTGGTGCGGTCATAAAACACCCGTCAACACTTTCCAAGCGCTTAGTATTTTTAGTAAGTCATGACAGCTACTCAGTTTGTGCTCAAAATGAGTTTGGAGACACTATTTACAACAATTTGCAATTTTTAGTAAGTTCTATTTATGGTAGTGTCATCCTAGCAGTAGTTCAGTCATCTCCATTCATCATTCTATTTCCGGTAGTGCTCGGGTTAGCAGCAGTTCAGTTTGCTTTTCTAATTCTGGCAGGGCAGTTGAGTATTGTTGGTTTTAGCTTTTTGAGATGCATTTTGGAGAAAATAAATTATTTAAGTATCAATATTCTATTTTCATATTGGTCCCCTTGGCCTAGTGTTAATGACTTAATGTTGTTTTCAAAGGTGGCCCTTGAGGGTGGACGCCCCATTATGAGGTAATTAAATATTTTATAAAGTTTATACTGTTCCCTTGCTTTGGATGCCTAGGAGAATGTGAATAAAGTTTATTTTTAAAGTTTCTTTTGGAGGGAAAAGAAAGAATGTTAACGGTCACCTCAAAAGTTCTATTTAAGAAGGCTTTTGCTCCAGCATTTAGGATTCATTGTTGTTGATTATATTGAAATGCTATTGAAATGAATTTAGAGCTTTCGCTTCAAGAAAAGCATACCTCCAAGCTCCATCCATTCAGTTTCGTACTTCCAAGACAATACCTAGCTGGATTCTTAAGACTATGCTTCATCTAAGAGTGCAGATTGAATTTATTTTGATTTCCAAATTCAGATTGCTATTGTATAATCTGATTTTGAGGTTGCTGGTTTTTGTATGGTTGTAACTCATTTTCATTCACAACTCTTTGTGTGAATTTTATTTGGTTCTAGGTATTCAAGCAATCATCTTTCCTACCTTGGGCGCCCCCTTTCACCAAGTTTCAGATTTGATTATGAAGTCTCCATTTTCCTAGGGTAGGTCGCCCTTGACATGAGGGTTTTATCATTTCCAGATCTGCATTGGGAAGCGTGTACAAATAATTCATTTCCATTTGGAGGAGTTTCTTGGCTTGTACTTGGTCGCCCAACTTCTAGCTCTCATTTGCTTTCAATTTCACATCAAACAGAGAAGTTTGGAGCAAGTTATGAGCATTTTGGTGATTTCTTACCTTGCTGGTCTGATTTCTATGTTTTACTATTTCTAATCAGACTTGAATTAATTCTGATTTTTTGTTTATATGAGGCTAAAATCTGCTTGTATACATTGTATAAGTTAAGGATAGTATCCTTAATTCATTGGTTATGTTTAGCCTTCATTCTAATGTGTTTTGCAGCTGGAAAACTCATTTATTGTAAGGTTGGTTAGTAGTACTAACAGTCATTCTATTTGTTGTAATTTGTTTTTGTATTAAACTCTCACTGGATAAGTGGTCGAAGCATTTAATTTCCAGCACTTTAAGTTTAATAAATTCCCCCCACTAAACAAGTGGTAGTGAGGATTCATGGCTGGCTTGCTGCCTCATACTTTGTAATAATCGCTCTCACTGAATAAGTGGTAGAGCTTACATGGTCGGTTATCCGCCTACTTTGTATTTACTTTATTCATGGTTGGTTAGCCGCTTTCAGTATTGTAATATCTTTTCTAGTTGCTAACAATCCCCGACACCATATGCTATCACCTTAGCAACATTGGGATCTTGGTGAACATTCTTGGTGAAGGGTTACTTTCCAAGTTGGTTATCTTTGGAGTTAACGCTAATTCAATGGTGTTTGTGCTAAAGTTGTTCTGATAAATTTTGAAAAAAATTATAGGGGAATATTATATTGGTATCAGAGCCAAGATCCTGCCATCTTGTGAAAAAACAGAGCTTAGTTGTCAGAGGAGTGACAGAGCAATCAAATTCTACACCAGAGGTCAGAACTGAGTTCAGTTTCGACTTCCAAAAGTTCCTAAAAATGCTACCATTTTTGAAGTTTAGAAACCATGAGAAATCAGATTTGATTATGGCTTCTGAAGAAGAAAGAAGATTGGCAAGGTAACTTTCCATTGTAGGTACAAGGCTCAATGAAGAATGTCAAACAAGAGGTGAAGAAGTGAGTATAATGTTTGAGTTGGAACATTGTTTGAGCCAAGTCCAGTAGTCACCTACTGAAATGATGAAGAAGGCATTATCTCTTGCAATGACCTCTTTGATTCATCCCTATTGGATAGGGCATCCAAATGAAGATATAAGTTTGTTGGTTACTTCATGCTTTAGTGAAGTTATGAGAATTCTAGCACCTTATATACTTACAGACTTATACTTTAATGTTAAAATATGTTCAATAAAACATCAAAATAAAATAATAAAATAAGTATATAATTTGAAATATGATAATTATTAGTAATAATATATTATTTTCAAAAATAGATATTATTGTGATAATAAGCCTTTAAAGGCAGCAATTAAATCTAACAAAGGGATATATTTTATGAAAAGTCACCTCTTTCACCAAACAATACATTCCCCCCATGAGTCACCTACCTTGAATGGTATAAATAGAAGGAAGGAAAATAAGGAAGAGGGAAAAACATTGAGAAATACGATCTGCAATTCAAAACAACAGCAACAATGATTGTTATGCATTGGAATATAGAGCCATTTAATATATATATATATATATATATATATATTATAATAGGCATACAAGTATATATGCATAGATATAGATAAATTTTATAATGAATAATATGCAATGAATAAAGAATATATATGAATAAGGAAAGAATAATTATATAAACATATATATATATATATATATATATAAGATATATATATATACGATTATGCAATAATGATACTTATAAGTAATGATGACTCTTTAATATAAACATAAGTAGATTATGTATATTTATGAATTGTCCTCATCCTATGATCAATTCAATATAAGGTTGAAGGAGGCGAGTAAGGAAACATGGAGAGATATAGCAACTCAGGTGATGTACTCACTTAGCAATAATATTTAGCATATTTTGAATATAAGAAACTAATATTGCTCATTTGATTATTGGTGCAATGTTTTCCTTTGATGTTATCAATATTATAATAGTTTTATGAATTGATGATGGTTCCTTTAGCATTATCATGACCATGAATGAAACTAAAGGGTATGATATAGCGGCATTTAGTTTCCATCATTGTTAATATTACATTGGATAGTATCATTGATCATAGACAAACTAAATATGATGAGAATTGGCATTGTTGTAGTAATATAGATCCATGTACTTTTTTTTGCATTATGTTACATTTTCATGCATCCATATAATACTCTCAAACATGATACATGCATATAGATAATTCAATAGTAAATGCACAAGTGATTGTCCAAAGATTGTTTGCTCTGTGTTTGTACCCTATTAGGATGGGGGAAGCATCTGCCAAGTGGATTGTCTAAAAACCCCACCTTCGGGCCTGTAGGCCCAAGGCATGGGTTTGGTCATGAAGGATGGGGATCCAACCTGGGGTTCTAGCCTACATAGGCCCGAGACACAGGATTTATAATCAGAGGTGGTAGGTCGTAGGCCCTTGGCCCCTTAGGGTTTCCCTCCTCTCCTAATAGGGCCAGTGTTTTCCGAGGTATTGCCATAAGTGGAGAATGCAGGTACTAAGCCGTTGGGAAAGGAGGATTGTGGTGAACAACCTCCCGTGCCTAACAAGAAAGCTTCGGGGCGGATCCACCCATGGCACTCCTCTTGCTTGTTAAATTGCATTTATGATTATGTTTATATTTTGGATATCTAGATATTAATGCTAACAGATATATGTGTATGTGGAAATTTTGTTAATATGGTGAATGCAGATTTCAAACCAAGATTACTTCATTAAAAAGAACATTCATTTGGAAAGAAAAAACCCTAAACCTAATGAACAAGTGAATTGTAGGGCAAACCAGGTAAGGGACATTACATAGGCGCCCAATTTTAAGTTATAACGTTATTTACTTTATAATTTTCCCTTATGTCTCCCATGGTCTTTTTAATAAGGTAACTTTATAAATAACATAAGTTAAATATTTAATTTGACTTTAATAACGTTATGTTATTTTAAAATAATTGCACTGGACCAATAAAACATTGAAATATGGATATCAACTACTCTCACCGACACTACTAAAAATAGCAAGATGATAACTGGCTCCATCGGTGCCCGAAACTCACTTACTAAAAATAGTATGGGGGAAAACTCCAAAACTACTCTAGAAAAGGGCAATATGCAATTCCCAACCACACCATGTTGGATAAATGGTCACCAAAGTTCCCTAACTGTTTCGTTAGCCTACAGGAAGGACTGAATAGGCTAACTCTGCCAAACTGCTGAGTGGGCTAGGAAGGGGGCATTATAGTCCGCCCTTCCCAAGATTGCTTGTCCTCAAGTAATCTCAACTCTAGATGTTGTAGAATCTGCTCATTTTCCCACGTCTTATCCTCCATTGGTAAGTTCCTCCACTTGACCAAATACTCCTTAATAACCCTCCTTCGAAGAGTCCGCTCTTTGGAATCTATGATGGCTTCTGGAATCAAGATCAACTTACCCTTATCCAATAGTGGCAACTCTAATGAAGGAATCATATTGTGTCCTAGCACCTTCTGGAATACATGAAAAACATTATGAACTTTGTTGTCAATTGGTAACTCAAGCTTATAAGTGTTGGTGTAAAAACTAACACCTCTGGAGTGTAAGTTTGTATGGACAGCTATGCACACTACGTAATGAGTGCTCTTCAAATTAGGAGGGGAAGCTCCCTCGTTGTGCTGGAATGCATGAAATAGAAAACTAAACTAATGTCCTATCTTTTTGTTCTCAGCTGGTAGAGGCACAAGGTTAAGAAAACCTAGAACGTTGCAGCCAAGTATTTTCTGGTTTCGCAGATCATCTAACTACAACTAAGCTAACTTCTTTAAATCTATCCAGTTTCCTCAAGAAACAGAGCATGAGGAAATGGAGCAGGAATGTATTGTACGATAAACTCCAGGTGCGGGCTCACAACATGAAGGCAAGGGAGGCGCAACTATTTGCTAATCTGGGAAGAAGTTTATTAAAACAAACAAATGAATGGTAAACTTGGTACAGCTTCACAACATGAAGGCAAGGTAGGCGCAACTATCTGCTTGGCTGAATGAGTCTACTATAACACACATCAAATGATAAGCTTTGAGTACAGTTTCGCAACATGAAGGCAAGGTAGGCACAACTATTTGCTCTTCTGAATAGGCTTATAATAAACAAAACAAAAGGTAAGCAACTGGGACAGTAGATTGTATAGACGCAACACGCATGCAATAACGATCAAACCAGCAACCCCATTTAACTAAGGTTGAATAAACACCATGACAATAACATGAAGGCAAGGTAGGCGCAACAATTTATTATAACAGCAATTACTCTTTGAACAGATACAATAATAGCAATACTACAGGCAAGGTAGGCGCAGCATGTATGCTATCAAGCAAAAGTTCTAATTTACAAGGGTGAACCAATCTTGAGAATAGGCATGTTGCCGACAACGCAGCAATTCTCTATCACCAGGAAAAGCTAAATTACAAATGAGCTTAAAGCTCTTATTTATAGACTTCAAGGTGTAGGCAACCCTAAAATCACCTTGAGTCAACTAAGTCTTGCAATGCATGCAAGATCTTATTCCTAAACCCTAATTGAATGAAACTATACAGTTAACTGGGAAACTATCATCAGTTAACTGAAACATCTAATCTAAATGGACAAGGTGCAACATGCACGTCCTTATTGAAGCAAGTCAACTGGAATGCTATCATCAGTCAACTGAAAAAATCTAATCTAATCTCCAAGTATATGTAGATATTTCCAAGAAAGACATGGCATGCAATGTGTAACAACCAGTTAACTCGGAAAGAAGCCTCGAGTTTAACTCCTGTGTCTAATGTCTATCTTGGAAAAGGTGGGATGCCTTGAACTGAAGTTCACTGACCCTGATCTCGAGCAAGTAACCCCTCCACGAGGTTAGTGACTGCATCACCATCTAGAGGTCGTCACATGTCTCAACTGTCAATTCACTGCTTCTTAGCAACTCAAGCAAAACTGAAAATCTCTGTATACTTAAACTGGCCCTTCACTGGCTGGTAACTATGGCGGCTTTGTAACTGAAGTGATGGCCACTGTTTCCTCTGCAGCTTGATGCTTCTCACGTTTTTCATGCTTTTCTTTATGGAAGAGTGTTGCATGATGAAACTGCGAACTCTTTGGTTGTGAGAAATACAAATGAACATGCTGCATACACAGAAACCCAACGGTATCAACCCTCTAAACTGGCCTTGGAAGACAATCAGCTATACGAGACATGAAACCATGTGAACTTGAGTGACTACTCTTGTCAACCTTTCCGATGCGCTTGATACAAATCAATGTCAGCTTTTCTGATGAAATCATGAATTAAGACTGACTTGGTCTTGAATTCGTTCTGCGTGAACTACATCCTGAAAAACTCGCCTGTTGACTGTGAACATGGCTATATTCTGACAACTTCTCCAAAAAACCAAAAATCTCTCCTAATGAGGCTAAAAATAGCTTGTCGGAGGGCAATTTTCACAGAAAATTCTGAGACGTGGGTTTTATGTAGAATCAAATTCTAAGATGACCCACAATGTCAGAATTGTGAAAAAATGTGATTTAGGCCCGCATGCAAAAGGTTTTCAATTGAGATCTGAGGGGCTGTGAGGACATTTTTTCCCGAGAAAATCTAAGATATGGGTTTTGTCCAGAAGATATTTCTAAGACAACCCACAACGTTAGATTCGAAAAATATCGACTTCTACTCCACCATGCAAAGGAATTTCACTTCAGAAAATCAAAGCCTCAAGAACTGATGCTCTAGGAACAAATTTTTCTTGAAAATTCTAGCACATGGGTTTTGCTGAGAAAGCAATTCTGAATCAACCCAGATGATTTGTTTTGCCAAAAACGCCAATTCTTCAAACATGTGAGAAAATTTTAAGACGAGAAGATGGAAGAAATCTAGAGAAGAAGAAAGATGTTTTTTAATTTTTATTTATTTATTATCTTCTTCTGTCAAAATCACCACTCTGCCTTGAATTTTGTTGATGAATCTTGACTTGTACCTGCAAAAGAATATTTTTTATGCCTTCACAACTGACCGCTGAAGAAATTCGCCCAACTCTGGAAAGAATTCACCTCTGCTCAAGCTGGATGAATAAAATGATGAATGCCATGCTTGCATAACTAGAGCAAAATCGTACTACAAAAGTAAGACTGCAAGCTCAAACCCTAACTATGAAGAAGGAATCCGATTGGCCCTTTACCAGTTGAACTGCTGCTGTCTCTGAGTCTTTAGACTAAAAATAATATTTTAATTTCAAAGCATGCAAAGAACTAAAAGTGGCACCAATAGTTATCTTTGAAGAAATTCGTCACTTTTTAATGCCTTGCATGCAAAAATATTATTTTTATCATTTTGCTAAAAATAGCATCTGGATGTGCCCAGCAAACTTCACTGATTTTAGAAAGCCGAAATTTGACCTTCTAGGCGTCCATTTGCAAGAGTTATGAGATTTTTGAGAATCTCCTATTTTGTAGCTGACTGCAAAGTTACAACCGACCATGTTCAGCTCTGATTTCTGGCTGATTGACTGAGCCTGCGACTGTGTTGAGATATCCACTGCGAAGCCTGCATGACAAGGATGAAATGTCTGCTGGGAGCAACAACTGCTAAAATCATCATCTAATACCTTAGAAAATTAGGCGCCTATGATTAAATTGATGTTTTGACTCCAGACTTAGTCATTTCTTCGTTCTGCCTTCTGATGCTTCAAACTGCCATTGACGGTGAATGATGAACTCCACTGACTGAATAATGGATTCATTGCATGACTAGAAGTATTCTGCATCCAATGACTGTATATGAGGGATCTGAAAATTGTATTAAGAACCCCAAAAGAATGAGCGCCCCTATTCTGTGATAGCTCAAACACCATTTTGACAAAAGTGTGATTTTCATTTGAACACCATACTTTGACCCTTGATATCGGGAACTGGAATGTTCCGATATGCGTGCCGTCTGTCTTGTTGTATAGTTTGGTCAACTTGCAAGAGATGTTCTTGGAGACGACGAAGCCAGAAAATTGCTTTTAAGGCCTCTAAAAGAAAATCGCCTTTTTCAAAGAAAATAATATTCTTACACTTAGTCATTTTTTGAACTGCCTTCAATCAGCTCTTCTTTACAGCATTATCATCTTGACCTCGCACGTACGAGCATTCGCCAAATCCCGGAGGTTGTCGGCTAGACTCGTTGGATAGCTTGAGTAATTGCACACAAATCTTGTGAAGACTGTAATTGCAAATAACCCCGTCTGGCAGGCCTAAAGGAGAATCGCCCCTAGCCTACAGCTGTGCAGCTTTGTGTAGCTACGCTTCACCATCCTCTGTTTTACGTGCTCGGTAGGACCTCTGTCACAGTTACTCAGAATATCGGATCGTCTTGTGAACGGATACACTGCAAAACTGAACTGAGCTGGAAGAGATCTCAGGAAGACCTCAATTGCAAATTCATCCATCAAACAGGTCTTATTCAGGATCGCCCCTGGGCTACAGGGGAGCGGATTTGCATTTCTAGAAACCTCATCTGACATGTATCTTGCCTGCAATTTCCACTTCTAACGCTGATAACCGGATTTCTGTACTGGATACGCTTTCGCTTGATAGCTCGTTGAAAAGCCAAACTAATTCTGCAAAGACTGAAACCATCAAAACACACATGCATCTAGATCTGGGCCTTCAAAAAGAAAATCGCCCTTGGGCTAGAAGGGAGCGGATTTGCATCTCTAGACTGCCTCCTTGATGAAAACACTCTTCGTAACCTCTGCTTCTATCTTCGTTTGCCGGAGTTC
Organism: Sequoiadendron giganteum; assembly: GCA_007115665.2. Classification (NCBI taxonomy): domain Eukaryota; kingdom Viridiplantae; phylum Streptophyta; class Pinopsida; order Cupressales; family Cupressaceae; genus Sequoiadendron; species Sequoiadendron giganteum. Next base: position 507,880,909 of record CM021102.1, read on the forward strand.
TGTAACTCGGATAATCTTGCTTCATGGCTAATCGGAAAGCTGACTGAAAACTGAACATAATGAATGTATCCTTTATCCAAAACACTCAAATCTTGACCTTCAAATGGAAGGGCGCCCCTAGGCTACAGGGGAGCGGATTTGTTTTGAATTCATTGATTTTCACCATTTTATGCTTTGCAAATGTTGTATCCATCACTGCGGTTGACCATGTCGAAGCGTTGTGACTGCTGAGGTGTGTGGATGACTATACTTCATCATTTTCACATGTACGGACACTATAAAGTTGATTTGCACGTTGATTGCGCAAGTGTCTACTACGTTACATAGTGAAAAGTTCCCAGACTTAGAATATTTTAGCACTTTTTGCCAATCTGAAAATCCCCTCCATCAAAAAGCATTATTTCCAACATCTTTTATCGTAGAGCGTTCCTCTTTGAGTTTCAGGCTTAGATATTGATACCTGGTACTGGCCAACTGCCATTGATGACCCCGAAGATCCTAACTTTTCTCCTAAAAAAGTGAAAACTACCCACCAGCCTTAAACTGACTTTTAACTGAAACTGACTTCACCACTGTGATTGTGATGTGAAATAAGCCAATCAAAATTAATTTCAGCCAATTCTGACAAGTTCCTATTTTTTAGGGTTTCGGGCTAAAAATAGATTTCAGAAACCCTAATTTTCAAAATTTTCAAATTTTGTCAGTATCTTCCTGGCATCACACTGACTAAAAGCCCATACTTTATTTGCCCAAAAACTGAGTTTTGACCCCACTTTTACAAGGTTTAGACCATTTTAAGCAAAATGCCTTAATGAAGCAAAAATTTCGGTTTGGGTACAACAATAAGCAACCTCCCCAATCCTTTTGGACACCCTGAAAGGACCATAGAATCTGGGCTTAAGCTTCTCGGCACCACTCTTCTTGAGAGAAGATTGTCTATAAGGTTGAGGCCTCAAATACACCATGTCCCCAACATCAAAAGTTCGCTCTACTCGATGTTGATCAGCATATAACTTCTGCTCATTTTGTGCTTGTTGCAAGTTCTCCTTCAAAGATTTTATGACATCTTGACTTTCCTGCAACAAGTCACTAGCCTTAGGCACTCTACTATCCCCAAAAAGCAAATCCAGAAAGTTAGGTGCCTCATATCCATAAAGAGCCATGAAAGCTAACATCCCAATGGACATGTGATAAGTGGAGGTATAACCATATTCACCAAGATGCAACCATTTAATCCAAGCTTTTTGTGGCCCTGATACATAGTTCCTAAGATACCCCTCCACCCATTTGTTGACTATCTCTGTCTATCCATCTGTTTGTGGGTGGTAGCTCGTGCTGGGAGTGAGCTTTGTCCCACTCAACTTGAAAATTTCTTGCCAAAAGTGACTTAGAAACTTGCTGTCCCTATCACTCACTATGCTCTTCGGCATACCATGCAATTTGAAAATCTCCCTTAAGAATAAATCAACCACCTGTGCAATAGTGTATGTCGCTGAAATAGCAAAAACATGTGTGAATCTAGTTAACCTATCAACCACCATGTATATGCAATCCTTGTTCTACACCTTAGGCAATCTAGTGATGAAATCCATGGAGATACATTGCCATTTCTGATTGGGAATGGGAAAGGGATGAAGAAATCCAGTTGGATAGGAATTCTTATTCTTACACTCCTTAATATACTTGAGGACTTTGTTCTTAAGTCCCTTCCAAGTGAATCTTTCTCGGATCTGCCTATATGTTTTGAAGAAACCTGGGTGACTAGCCATGGGTGCATCATGAAATGTCCTTGAGGGGCAACCAGCTCCATAAAATCTAATGCTCCACCAAAAAGTTTGCTATTTGGCACAAGGGGGCACCCTAGGATGAGAAACCAGTTGGATCAATACCCACAAAAGATTAGGTGAGCCACCAACCAGCCCAAGAAAACATATGGTACGGCCTAGGGTTAGAATGAAGCAACCAATTAACTGAAACTTCAAGGAATCCACTCCAAGATGCTTCCAATCGCTGCCACACAAACTCACACCAAATGTAATGTCCCCAATTTAGCCCTATGCTTTTCATTTGGATTTAGCCTAATTCTGGGAACTCGTAGGCTAAGCAGAAGCTCGAATCAGGGTTTCCAAACTTCTTGGAGGATGCTTTCGTCTTTTTGCGGAGCTTGCACTTGGAAATGTTGAACTTGGATTTCGGATTCCTTCTGGGTTTTTTGAGAGCTTCGCGTTGGTGGTTTCGGTTCGGCATTCTGAGCACCTTCAAGAATTTACTATTTTTAGTAAATTCTATTTTTAGCAATGATCCAGTCAGCATCAGCTCAGTCGACTTTCCTCTTCTGGCAGTTCATTGGGCAATTCTCATTTTTGGCTTAAGGGGTTCATTTTGGAGAAATAAGTTATTTTAAGTCAAAATGTTTTATTTTAAAAATACCCTTGGCCTAGTGATATAACTTAACAGTTGTTTTAAAGAAGGGGACTTTGAGGGGTATTTTCTCATGAAGGAAATATTTTTATATTCCTAAAGTTTATAATTGCTCAAGGGAAAATGGACGCCTATTTGAAGGAGTTTATATTTTATTTAAAAAAAGAGAAGTGATTTATATCTCTCAAGGAAGGTACGCCATTTTGAAGAAAGAGTTTTGGTCAAAGATTAAACCTAAAAGCAGCTTGGGATTAGGGCACACTTTCTAGAAGCCTCCAGAGTCTTCTCTTCATTCTATAAAGGAGGTTCCTTCTCTTCTTTTGGATTATCTTATGTTTTATGATATTGTTATGCTGCCGGAATGGCTTTGGGATTGCTTCGAGGAATGAATGCCTCCTAGCTTGGCTCTTCTTCTTGCTTGAAAGATAGCAACTAGTTGAGAGATAGTTTGTAATAGGTTTGTCTTGCATTTCAGTTGAGTATCTTGCATTTTTGGAGTTCTAGATTTGCATTTCAGTCTCATTTTGAAGTTGCTGAAGTCAAGCTGAATCTGTAGTTTCACTCATAAATCTGAAAATAAAAATACAGTCGTTCTGGGTATTGATTCATTGAGTTTCCTTGATAGGGGCGACCCTTCTTGCAAAGATTCAGATTTTAATATTGAGTGTTTATTTTTTAAAAGCAAAATCGCTTCTCTCTATTGGCCGCACCATTCTGGTCTGCCTGGCAAATGTTTAGAAAAAAGAATACTTCGATTTGTTAGCTGTTTCTTGGTCTAGTCCTCATTGCCATCATTATAGCTTTCGTTTGCATCAGGTCTCATGTCATTCTGGCAAGTATTGAGTGAGTTGTGAGCATTTTAGTGGATTCTAGGGTTGCTGGTTATGCATATTACGTTGCTGTTTTGTTATATCAGTCTTGAGTAATCTGTATTTTGGTGAAGAGTTGTATCTGGAAGGTCATAATTAACCTTGGAATGATCATATCTATTATTGCAGCAGTGGAGAGCTTCTAATCTTGTTTATTGCAGGCATCTTCTGATATTTTGTAAGCTGAACAGTAGTACTGTCAGCATTTCTCTTAATCTTACTTTACATTCTGAAGCTGCATTGTATTTCTGTATATCTCCGCCATATGGTCGCCTCATTTCCACTCTGGAATTGGGTAGCACATACTTGGTGTTGAGTTTACTTTCAGCATAGTTAGCATCTCCGTCATATGGTAGCTCCCATTCCATCTTGGTTTGGAAAGCACATTCTTGACGTCGAGTTAATTCAGCATCTTTAACATCTCCGTCATATGGTAGCTCCCACTCCGTCTCGGTTTGGAAAGCACATGCTTGACGTCGAGTTATTTCAGCATCCTTTGGTTTTAAATGCTAACCCTAACGATTGTGTACTGCTGCTATCCTTGTTGTAATTGAAAAAGCAAAAAATTTGGCTTGGTATATTTCAGTGGTATCAGAGCTAAGATCCTGCCATCCTGTGGAAAAGACAGAGTTCAGTTGACAGTTGAATGACAGAGAAATCAGTTCTACACCAGAGGTCAGAACAGAGTTCAGCTCAGTTTAGAAGTGGCAGTTAAACATGGCTAATAGAGAAGAGATAAAGCTGGAACAAACACTTTTTGCAACCGGAAATAGACTTGACAAAGAATGTAAGTCGAGGGAAGATGAAAAGAATAATCTTCAAATATTGGAACAATGTTTGAGACAGGTGAAGCAGTCACCTTCTGAATGGATGCAATTGGCATTATCACCTGCAGTTCACCTTTTAATTCAGCCCTATTGGCTGGGACATCCAAATGAAGAAACCAAGCTGCTGATTACTTCTTGCTTCATGGAGTTGATGAGAATTGTGATTCCCCTGATGCCTTATGATGATGAAACTATGAAGAAGATTCTTCATAGAATTGTTGAAAGTTTCCAAGATCTTGATGAAACTGGAAGCGGTCTATTTTCTAGAAAGGTTGCTATCTTAAAAACATTTTCAGATCTCAGGATAAGTAACTTGCTATTAGACTTGGAAATGCATGATCAGATTTATCACTTGTTCCGTTACCTCTTCATATCCACTTGGAGCAAACAGGAAAAGGATGTTATTGCAGCTGTGAATAATATTCTTGTTCTCACTATTAATGAGGCTGATGAAATTCCACCTAGTGTCCAATCCTTCCTCTTGGACGCATATGAACATGAAGAAGAGGGTTCCCCTATGGCTGCTATGCTGATTAAGGGATTGTTTAATCAATGTGAGGAGAAATTGAAGCCACTTTTGGAGAAATTAGAGCAAGATATAGGAAAGATTAGTGGTCATGATGATGAAGATGATTCCAAAGAGTCCATACCGGATCATGTTGACGACTTGGTAAAGATGGATTCTCTTCAAGTTGCTGTCCCAACTTCTCAAGAAGTTCTACACGAAGACATCAGCATAATACTTCCTCATGGTGAAGATAATGACGGTGAAGTTTACAAAACAGCAAGCAATGAAGATTCTTCATTTCACTATGGTGGTGACATTTGGTTTGAGCAGCAAGCTAAGCCATGGGAGAGAAACAATTTTGATGTTATCAGCTTAAGTGATTTGGGACTTGACTTATTCAAAGAGTCATCACTACAAAGGGAGCATGATAAGTTTTTCCTAGTTGATCATCCTAATCAGCCCACTAGCATTTGGGATCCGGGGGTGTTGGCACCAAGGTATGAAAGAGAACCATTGTGGGATGAATTTCCCTTTGATCCGGATGAAGAACAAAAATCAGATTGCATTGCAAACTATGAGGTAGCCATTGAAAAGAAAGTTGTCTTTGAAGAAGAAGAGCTTGAAGACCATATGGCTCTTGAAGAGGAAAGAGTTAAAGAGGTTTACAAACACAAGTCTGATTTTTCCATTCAAGAAGCTGATTGCAAAAATAGAGTCAAAGAAATCATGGAGAATGATCATCTCCATGGCATTGAGCATTTTCCGCATGTTGGTGGTAAAGTACAAGGATGTTGGAGCAGCATTGAGGGCAGCAAAGACAAGGGGCAAGGTTCTGATTTTCAGTTGCAGCCTATCAGCAATTCGCCATCCTTGCATGTTCATGAGCATGAAGATCACTGCAAGGTAAATTTTGACAAGGAAGTGCAAGCTCTATCCCTGTTTGACCGCACACATAGCTTGGTTGAAGAGCTTTACTGGAAGGCTCAGCTTGAAGAGAGACGTAGAGGAGTGACAGATGAAGTTGCTCTTCCCAAATTGCAACTTATCAGAGATTCTTTGGAGACCTTGAAGTCCGAGTACGTGCACTCGATTGAAGAACGAGATCATGCCTTTGAAGTTGCAAAGAAGACCATTTGTTCTTTTCATGAAAAGGAGAGTATGATTGATGAGCTCATTCTGGAGCTCGAAACAACAAAGGACATGTTGGGAAAAACTCAGTTGGCTCTAACAGAGGTTGAAGACCAGTTTACTGACTTCAAATTCTTCAAAGAGCAAGAGGGTGCACAAAGAGCTGAAGAAATCAAGCAAGTGATTGGAGGGCTTGATTGTCTTCAAGAGGAGTTTGATCTTGAAAGCATCTCAAGAAAATCAGAAATTGCATGTGCTGGTTTGGAGCAGCAAGATGAAAGGAATGACTTTCAAGTTTTTGACAATCCTCTTTATGAAATGGAAGATGAAACGGAGAATGAGACTGAGCTTGGTTCTCAGTGCTTGGATGCTTTGATATCACTCCATGAGGAAGTGCCACGTCTGTTGGTTAGTAATGAATGCATAAGTGGGCTCAAGGGTGAAGATTCCATATGGGAGGTGTCGAAGCGAGGTAATTTCAACATCTATGACATCAAGATGTTGATGAGACAAGTCGTGGTAGCTGCTAGTATCTTCATTACAGCAGCAAGGAGTGATGATTTCAGACCTGCTACTCAGGAGGAATGGGAGAATGATGAACCAAAACTTGGTGTTTGCACTCTTGACAATCTATCCCTTGGGTGGAATGATGTTTGGGCTCATACTAGTCAGTTTTGGGAGTTGAATCTGAAGTCATTCTATGTTTCATACTCCAATATGGTTGAAGCTTTCAAGGTTGAGCTTCAAGGGGACACCAGTTTCGTGAGAATGCACTTGGTTCTCACTAGCACTTGGAAACGCATTGTGATTTCTTGGCAGTGTGTTGAAAATATTTTTCAGTTGGGTGTCCATGCTTGGGATTCTCAACATGGGTGGATGGAGTTTATGGCTTGTGGAAAAGACTTTTGGTGGAGTAGTGATCAAATTTTCAGACCTTTGGGTGTGGTCCTTTCCTTTACCAACCACTTGATGGCCCCATTTGTTCATCAACAAGGGGATTGGAGGGAAATTTTGAGTTTGGATTGGAGAGAGGAACGGTTGGTGGCTTTTGAGAGTGATCCTTGGCTAAGGCAAAAGCAGATTTGGAGAACCGATCTTGCTGGGTCGAGGCGGATCAGCCACCTTACATGTGAAGTCTCTCTCATTCAAGAGAGTTGGTTCCTCACTTCCGATCAAAGAAGTGGTAGTTTTCAGTTGGAGATTGCTCTAGTGTGTTTTCCTGCCAATTTTGAAGTGTTACCTTGCAACTCCTTGCTCATCTCATACACTCACACTTGGGAATTTCTTTGGTGCTGCTGTTTTTCCTTGTGTGAAGTAATACAATCAGATTGCATTTCGCTGACTTCAGCCTTGAACAGCAGAGATTATTTGTTTCCTCACAACTATCATATTCTCGGAGTTCACTTTATGGGGGTTTGTGAGACAAATTTTGATAATTTCTTTGCTATACTGGTTCGAGACAGTGAACTTCCACATGCTTTGGCTTTTCATTCTGAGACTCTTGGAGTTGGAACTGTAAGAGTGATTAGAAGTCTTCATGATGGTGTCAGTATAATTCAGTTGATGCATAGAAGCTCCATGAGGAGACATGATCATGAGTTTGTTGAGCTCTTGCAAAGGATTGCTTTCCTCTTCACAAGAAGAATTGAAGATGTCACATTTGCTATCAGGGCTTCGTTTGTTACTATGTGGAGTTTGAGTATCTGGGATGGTAACACTTTGGAGACTCAAGAAAGGTTAGTGCAGCATTGGTATGATGTTTTCACTGATGTGATCAGAGTGGTGCAGCATCGGCATGGTGGGTTTTTCTTGAGACGGAATTGGGAACCTGGGATCATACTTGTTTTGGTATGGATCAGTCTTAATTTTTCTAGAGTTGTGGTGGCATTGCTTGAGGACAAGCAATTTTGGGAAGGGCGGACTGTAATGTCCCCAATTTAGCCCTATGCTTTTCATTTGGATTTAGCCTAATTCTGGGAACTCGTAGGCTAAGCAGAAGCTCGAATCAGGGTTTCCAAACTTCTTGGAGGATGCTTTCGTCTTTTTGCGGAGCTTGCACTTGGAAATGTTGAACTTGGATTTCGGATTCCTTCTGGGTTTTTTGAGAGCTTCGCGTTGGTGGTTTCGGTTCGGCATTCTGAGCACCTTCAAGAATTTACTATTTTTAGTAAATTCTATTTTTAGCAATGATCCAGTCAGCATCAGCTCAGTCGACTTTCCTCTTCTGGCAGTTCATTGGGCAATTCTCATTTTTGGCTTAAGGGGTTCATTTTGGAGAAATAAGTTATTTTAAGTCAAAATGTTTTATTTTAAAAATACCCTTGGCCTAGTGATATAACTTAACAGTTGTTTTAAAGAAGGGGACTTTGAGGGGTATTTTCTCATGAAGGAAATATTTTTATATTCCTAAAGTTTATAATTGCTCAAGGGAAAATGGACGCCTATTTGAAGGAGTTTATATTTTATTTAAAAAAAGAGAAGTGATTTATATCTCTCAAGGAAGGTACGCCATTTTGAAGAAAGAGTTTTGGTCAAAGATTAAACCTAAAAGCAGCTTGGGATTAGGGCACACTTTCTAGAAGCCTCCAGAGTCTTCTCTTCATTCTATAAAGGAGGTTCCTTCTCTTCTTTTGGATTATCTTATGTTTTATGATATTGTTATGCTGCCGGAATGGCTTTGGGATTGCTTCGAGGAATGAATGCCTCCTAGCTTGGCTCTTCTTCTTGCTTGAAAGATAGCAACTAGTTGAGAGATAGTTTGTAATAGGTTTGTCTTGCATTTCAGTTGAGTATCTTGCATTTTTGGAGTTCTAGATTTGCATTTCAGTCTCATTTTGAAGTTGCTGAAGTCAAGCTGAATCTGTAGTTTCACTCATAAATCTGAAAATAAAAATACAGTCGTTCTGGGTATTGATTCATTGAGTTTCCTTGATAGGGGCGACCCTTCTTGCAAAGATTCAGATTTTAATATTGAGTGTTTATTTTTTAAAAGCAAAATCGCTTCTCTCTATTGGCCGCACCATTCTGGTCTGCCTGGCAAATGTTTAGAAAAAAGAATACTTCGATTTGTTAGCTGTTTCTTGGTCTAGTCCTCATTGCCATCATTATAGCTTTCGTTTGCATCAGGTCTCATGTCATTCTGGCAAGTATTGAGTGAGTTGTGAGCATTTTAGTGGATTCTAGGGTTGCTGGTTATGCATATTACGTTGCTGTTTTGTTATATCAGTCTTGAGTAATCTGTATTTTGGTGAAGAGTTGTATCTGGAAGGTCATAATTAACCTTGGAATGATCATATCTATTATTGCAGCAGTGGAGAGCTTCTAATCTTGTTTATTGCAGGCATCTTCTAATATTTTGTAAGCTGAACAGTAGTACTGTCAGCATTTCTCTTAATCTTACTTTACATTCTGAAGCTGCATTGTATTTTTGTATATCTCCGCCATATGGTCGCCTCATTTCCACTTTGGAATTGGGTAGCACATACTTGGTGTTGAGTTTACTTTCAGCATAGTTAGCATCTCCGTCATATGGTAGCTCCCATTCCATCTTGGTTTGGAAAGCACATTCTTGACGTCGAGTTAATTCAGCATTTTTAACATCTCCGTCATATGGTAGCTCCCACTCCGTGTCGGTTTGGAAAGCACATGCTTGACGTCGAGTTATTTCAGCATCCTTTGGTTTTAAATGCTAACCCTAACGATTGTGTACTGCTGCTATCCTTGTTGTAATTGAAAAAGCAAAAAATTTGGCTTGGTATATTTCACCAAAAAGCAAGGCTAGAAAACATCATAACGATCAAACCAAAACCTGATTACTCTGCTTGTAAGCTCCTTGGCGATTACTAAATGCAATCACACTCCACCAGCTAAGGATTATCTTTCAAATCCAAAACCATCAAACCTAAAGAGGGTTTTCGTCCTCCAAAGATTTAGGAAAGGACACTCTAGTTCAAATCCGGCAGCATAACTTTATATCCCAAATTGCATAACCAAAAGAGAGCAAATGAGGGAGTATATATAACACTTTGAGACACATAAGTTTGAATATCTTTTCCCTCCAAAAGGGGATGCCACACTCACTTGATGAGAAAATAAACTTTATTAAAAATCATTTAAAACCTCTATTTTGGCATCCCATATAGTCATGCATCAAATTTGCTTTTTAAAAACAATTTAAGTTGTCCATGCTAGGTGTGGGGGTCCAAAGGGCCTTTTTGACTTTATAAAATTAACTTAAGTTGCAAATATTTATTTTTTTGAACTCCAAGGATGGTGGAGACATCAACTACCAAATATAACAAGGTACCATTAGCTGAAAATGCCACCACTATCGGAAATAGAAATCCTGCATTGAACTGTTGCTAGGACCACTGCCAAAAATAACACTTACTAAAAATAGCATATTGCTAAAAATAATAAGTGTGTTCAAACTCAAAATAACCACATTCTGAGATGTAGTTGTGACTTATTAAAAATAGCAGTGGCTGCCCACCAAGGATCATAGAAAACCTAGAAAGACCCAGAAAACTCTTTGGCAAACTCCTGCAATATCCTCCTAAAAAGCAGATGAGAAACCTCCAAGAATCTTGGAATCCCTAGAAGTGCCTCTGAGTAGCCTACGAGACTCCGGAAATAAGCTAACAGTCATTGAAACGCTTAGGGCTAAAAAGGGGACATTATAGGAACTGGTATGACCTATAGAAGGACCTCCAAAAACAACCTTATAAACACTTCAAGCAATTGAGATTTTCAACAAAGAATTTCTCTTTCGCAAATCAAAACACTTAAAAAATCTTCATCATCAAACCAAAACATGAAAATACTTCACTTGCAACCCTTTTTTGACCTAGATAAGGTGTCTCTATCTAAAGTACCCATTTTCGTTTGCTTCTACCATCATCCCTTGGTTTGGAAATTTGTAGAAATGATTTTAATGCTTGTCTTAAAGGTTGGTAAATTTGTTGAAATCAACATGGATTTTGGCAGTTCTCAAGGAAGCTATTGTAAAATGTGTGTTTATTGATCATGTCCCCTTTTCGACAGCCACCTTGAGGAGTGTTTAGCTTTTATTTATTCCCAAAAGCTAAACAAGAGAAATAAGGGGATAAAATATTAAATTAATTATTTATAAATTTATTTCAATAAAGTGAAATTAAAAGATTTTATATTTAATTAATTTAATAAAGTGACTTAAAATAAATATTATATCATAAAGTCACTTAAGTGAATAAAATAATATTATTTCTAGAAGCTTCTTGAAAAGTCAATGAGGATTCTATATAAGGAGTTAGCTTAGCATTTGGGTATGCTTGATTAAGATTTCATTTCTCATTACCAGTTTGGTAAAGAAGCTTGAATGCTTTGCTTGCTCGAGAGTTTGAAGACTCTAGAGTATTGGGCTCGGTTGTGAAAGATCAACCCTAGCTAGATTTTGTGGAGGAATCCATCCAGGGTTTCTACAGGTGCTTCACTGCAAAAATTGTATTGTGCAATAGTTGAGGTATTATTGCACTTCTGATTTGAGGTCTGACTGAATGCAATAGCTGGTTTATTATTGCATTGTGGGTTTGTAGCAGTTGGTTTATTGTTGCAGACATTAATTCATCAAAAGGTTGCAATGTAATGCTCCGCCACATAACCCTAGAGGAAGTTGCAATTAACTACTCAAACGCACAATTTTTATTTATTTAAAGTATAATAAACATGTAAGTTCACTTCCTATTGCCAACAACCTCTAAGGCTACGAGACTAAGGGTACGCTTAACCCAAACATACATCACAATTACATCCATAGCATTTTAACTACTTAAGGAATTAAATGCTCATACATTCCATACATGAAAATTACATCATAAGGATAAGAAATACAAGAAGATTCCATATAACATTAACTTGTCAAATAAGATTACATCACTCATTCCCCAAATGAGGTAGTACATACAAATGTGATTACATAATACAATCAACCAACTCGAATCCAACTGAGGGGTAATAATAACATGAACCATCTAAAATAATTACGAAGCATGAAATACAAACTGGAAACCACGAGCTCTCCAACTGGAAATCTCGCCATCAGATCTGAAGATCAAAGGGGGACTCAACAGCGTAGGGTGCACGTTCCTCCCAACCAAGTGGTACCCGTAGGCCCAGCCCCTGTGCTAGGAGATAGTAACAAGAATACATGGCCAATCCTACTACCTCTAGACACAGGTTGACTCATACTGACTCAACCAAATACATGAACCAAACAAACACGAATACAACACTAAACATGGGTTACATTGCTTCCAGATTTATAACCAATCAAGTATGTTAAAAGAACCATACACATAAAACTACGTTGTCCTAGACAGAGTGTCATCACATAGCTCGTCATGAGTTACCCAATGAGGATCTTCATAGGCCCCAACCCTTGTTAAGGGATATCCTGGAGACCTCAACCGACCCCCGGCCCTCATACTTACTCATGCGGAATCAAATACCTCTCGTAAAGACAAGGTAGATGACCTTTGCCATTCCAAGCCTTCCCACTCATCCCAAGCCCAAACGAGCACTTGCGTCTATGAGTGAGGCTACTTATCTTATTTAGTGTGAAATACTACCCAATCTCCTAAGTACTTTAATTAAGTTTTCACTTGATTAACTACTTCCGAAGGTTACCCAGTCTTACCTCTTTCGGTTCTGGCCCCTAACGGAAGCCATTCTTCTACTTGAAAACATACCAAACAAACCAACCACCAAGGGTACCATAGTGCATACAAAACTAGATAACACAACCATTCCAATCCTAGGAGGCAACATATGACTAATCCACTCCAAACTTTGGAGGCAATACCAAACAAAACCACTCCAAACTAGGAGGCACAAAACCCCATTTGTGGAAACCGGGTAAATCACTTAAACGACTCCATGCACTACCCAAGGGAATTAAAAACAGTTGACATCACAATATGACAACCCCCATCATCTAAGGATCCTTCTGGAACACTTACAAATTCTTGACTAACACTTAACCCATTTCCCAAAATGAAACTAGAAGAAATAGTTACAAAAAGGGCAACCAAGACGTGAATTAAATCTAATATTTGGATTTCCTAAATCCATTCACAATCTATAGAAAACATTAAAATAATTTGTCCAAATTCACTAATTAAATAAAATCCCTTCTTACAGATAGAGAAGAAACCCAATTTTCCTTACACTTCAATTCCTCGATTATTTTTAACAAAATAATATCAATTCCCCTATTCGACTCTATCACTTGTAAAATAATCTTCAATGTGTCTTTGCACGCATTCATTAAATTAAATCTTATCTTTTCAAAATAAGTATCCTACTGTAATTAAATGCATGCACCTCTAAAATATCTACACATTTATCTAACGTAACTATTAATATATAAAAATGTATATTCACATTAAATATATTCCTAATCATATATATTTACATATATAATTAAAAACATATAAATCAATATAAATATATACATTATATATATTTAAAAATCATTTAATTAAAACAATAATGAAACACAATAAATAATATATATATATATTAGAAAGTTACAACTTATAAAAAAGAAAATCGAAATCCGTTTTATAAAAATTAGCGGACAGAGGAAGGATTGAAAGTTTGTTTTTTTCCAAATCAAAGGCCGGTTGTATATTCCAACCGCCGACCCCAAAGCTATGGGGGAGGTTGCGCTGCCTTTTGGCAGCGCTCACTCCACATACATGTGGAGGGCACTGCCAAAGGGAGTCGCACCCTCCACCATAGGGGGGCGGTGGGGGATATAAACCCTCCCCAACACAATACATAATGTTTAAAAAACAAAGCCCAGAATGCAAACGTTGATAAAAGAAACTTGTCGTACGGCGATTTCACTGTAATCCAATGCTTCTTTAGTATTTGAAGATCTGATGCAAAGCCTCCTCCACAGCTTCAAGCAAATGTTCCAGACAAGCAATGCCTTCCTCCAAAGCAATTGATTTCCCGATCACAAGAGCAATCCCAAAACAGCAAGAATTTCCCAAACAAATTTCTAAAAATGTAAGAATTACAAAAATATCTTCTACAGCAAATTCTTCCCAAAAATTATCCAGATCACAGCAAGAAATCTTTTTTTTTTTTAACAAATTCCCAACATCCAAAAATATCCCGTGCCTTGCCGTGAAGAAGCTTTCCACTTCTTCACTCAAAGCCAAAATTATCTCCCATGAATTAATTTTCCCGACCAATTCATTAATTTCTTCTAACACTAGTTGGAATTTACAAAATATCTCCAACAATCCTCTTGGCATAAAATCCTCTAATATTCAAAATTCAATATTTTAATAATTAAAACATTTCCCTTTTCAAATATAAACTTTTTAATTAATTTAATTAATCAATAAATTAAATGATCCAAGGATTAATCTTTTTATCAATTAAATTAAATTAATTAATATATTAATTCAAAACCCTCTAACATTAAAATAAGAATAATCTAATAATCAACTTTTAATAATCAAATTCACTAAATCCTCTTTTAAAGTATGTTAACATGATAATACGAAGCAATAATAAACACATTAAACAAGCACAACTGACTAAACCTGACGACACACTGAGACTAGGGTGTAGACTTGACACAAGTATCCTAGCTACTATCTCCCAATCAACTTAACCGTTGGGTCGACACGCTCAAACCTATGAAGTCAGGTGGAGTCGATGTCCTATACCTGCAAACCTGTAAACGAGGCATCAATAGCACATGTATATAAACATCATTATAAAACACACCATTAAGAGGAAGTCGCAGAATCGCAGGGCGTTCGCAAGCGAGTGATGCAATTCCGTCCCCTTCACCAATACACTTATCACAAACTGACAGTTCTAACATAAACAAAATACTAATGTGCAATAACCATGTTGTAACAAACCGTTATTATACTAATCAAAGCATGTCAAATAAAACATCAAAGAGAGTACATCACATCACCACAAATAGTCCACTTCGCTCTATAAATAGCGATCAAATAACAAACAACATCATAGAGTATATAAAGTAAATGAGTAACCAGAAAACAAAACATAGGAAGGAAGGACACTGTCCAATCCAAAGAGCAAAATGGAGGGGTATTACATGCAACAACTGATGTATTGTTGCAAGTACTTTATCTAAGGAAGGAGTTTATTCACTGCTAGTTCGATTGTTCCAAATTTAATGGTCTTCGACCAAATTTGGTACATAAAGAATTAATTGGTTATTTGTGGAAAATCATTTCAGTCTTCAGGGTATATTGATTTGATTATTTGCAGCATTTTATCCTGGAGATAATTCTATTTGTAGAGAAGTCTAACATTGCAAAAGCTCAATTTTTATTAATGAGAAATTCTGGAAGATATTAAAGTTTATTTACAGTTAGGAAGCATTCGAAAATTCTTAAGAAGCTGGGCACAACAATATAAAAAATAAATAAACCGATTTGAAGGTGAATGAATGAATCAATGAAAGATTTTAATGACATCCACGAGACTAAACACTCTATGGGACCGAGACAAACAACTTAATTTGTCTTCAAGCTCTTTTCCAAGTCGGACCTCCTGCTATTGATTTTGACTAGAAGGCTGGCCGTCTGATTGATCTTATCCTCCTCAAATAACTGTTGCATATTGACCACCCCCAAACTATTTGTGTATTGATTGCGGATATCTTCATAAGCTGTGCATTCCATGACGAAGTGCCATTCCGTCTCCACCGCTCCCTTATTACATAATATGCACATTCTTTCTTCCTAAGTCTCTTTAAGTATCTTCCACCTACCAGTCTCGCATCTAAGATGGTGCGATCCCGTTCTTAATCTAAGATGGTGCGATCCTTTGTTGGGTTGAACTCTTTGTTGTAGTATGTTTTTTTTTGTCCAATCTGATTTGACCACATGGCAGTCCTAAATTTTTCCCTCACATAGTTTTTTATTTCACTATTGGTGCCAGGACACTCATGCAGTTTGATGTCCCACTTTTTCAACCACTTGTTGTTCTGCTTCATCCAAGTTTTCTTTCTTCGGTCTAGCATCTCCTCCATAACCGTTTTGGGCCATCGGTAATTATCCATGTTTTCAACCTTCTTTAGATAACCTATCAACCGGGTTATCGTTGATGCCTCCAAATGAAAATCCCCCGCTTCAGCTAAAATAATCTCATAAGGGATTGTGGCTTTAACTTTGAGATTGCTTGTTATTAGGTGTTTTTGGATTCTTTCTATTTGTCTCCAATTGCTCTTTGGCGTATTGCTTCCCCACACTTCACACCCATAGAGTACAATCGGTGTGACAAGTAAACCAAAAAGGGTTTTTTTGGTTTTCCAATCCCAAAGTTCATCTTTTTTGCATCTATTTTGAAGCAAGTAAGAGGCTTTCCAACCTTCGTGTATCCTTTTCATTCTGCAAGTTTCCCAGCTGAGCTTATTGCGAAAATCAATCCCAAGATATTTTTATTCCTTCACTATATCAAGCGGGCTACCTTCAAAAAGAAAGGTATGTTGTTTATCTTTTCTGTTCAGAGAGAAAATCATGATTTTGGTCTTGGAGGTGTTCACTTGCATCCCAACTTCCTGACAAAAGTGTTATAGAGCTTTCAAATGTTATCTTAACCCATGAGTTGTTTTTGAGATTAAAACAAGATCGTCAGCATAAAGAAGTAATTTCACTACGTACTCAGCCAACTGAATACCACCCACACCTTCCATGTTTAACCAAGCTTCCAACTAATCAATGTATAACCCAAAAAGCTTGGGAGATAAAGGGCAGCCTTGTTTTACCCCAATATCGCTGCCAAAACATTCTGACATACGATCACTTGTTCTGATTTTAGCACTAACCTTCTCGTATAACCTGTGAACCGCAACTCTATACACATTTGGAATGCCTAGTTCTTCCATCCTATTCCATAGTTTGTCCCTAGGCACCGTGTCGAAATATTTTTTAAAGTCAACAAAGCAGCAAAAAGCTTCCTCGCCTTGAGTATCCCAATTTTTTTCAATCAAGTGTCTAAGGGTGATGCAGTGATTAATGGTAGAGTGCCTGGACTTAAAGCCCGCCTGCCCCTTTACCCTTTTGCCCTCATTTTTTGCCCAATTGCTGATCCTACGCTCAATCATGCTCCCAAAGAGTTTTCCAAAGATAGGATTGACCATAATTGTACGGCAGTTAGATGGGTTATTGATATCACCACTTTTAAATAGAGGGATGACAACACTGGTAGTCCACTCCATAGGAAAACCTTCCCGATTAACATTGTTGAAAATTCTTTTTATGTGAAATGCCAGAGTTTCAATCCCCCATTTTAAAAATTCAGCCTGTAGCCCATCTATATCCTATGCTTTACCACTTGCTAAGTGTTAACAACAGAAGGGTAGTCTTTCTCGTGGACCCGCTCATATAGAAGTCTAGCATACTCTAACCATTGGACATCTGTAATATTGTTTTCCAACTTCTTTTTCTTTTACTGCAGTTCCCTCCAAAAGACTTTAGGATTATGTTTCCCAAGAGAGATTAGCTCCTTCCTTCTTTCATTTACATACTCGGCTTTTTTGGACTGCACTAATTTTTCATATTTTTTCTTATATTCTTTGTCCATTCCACTCTCCTTTAGCGATCTCTTGGCTGCCTTACATTCTTCATCATACCACGGATTTGCCAGAAAGGTGTTTGTTGTCCCTACCTTGGGATGGGACCTTTTGCATGTCTTTAAAGCCTTGTGGATTATCGGGATCAGCAAATTGCTGTGAATGTGGACACCTACCTCAATTGCTGCTTTAAACTCTTCATTATTTTCCAAATCCTGGACATGATGCTTAAGAGCAGCACTAAATATTTCCCTATTTTCTTGATTTATGAGGATTTTACCCTTGGGAAGGGCATTTTTTTGCGTGTAGATTTAATAAATTAAAGAGAAGACATTATCAGGTGGTGCCGCTCAGGACAAAATAGCAAAATTTAGAAGAATCGCATTCTGAAGGATTCATCTGCTAAAAGACAATCAGAAAGAGACAAAGAGTGATCGATGAAGACAAAGGTGAGAAAGGGAAGTTTGTATTTTAATCATCGGCAGCCATTTGAGTGAAAATTGTGATTTTTTTGGAGGCATCGATATTATTTTTTAAGGCCATCACTTCATTTTGAAAGGAAAATAAGAATATATATATGCCTGCAAAAGAAGAAAAGCTCAAGAAAGACAAACGGTGCCAGGAGGTCAAAATTCAATCGTAAAGTAAATATCGAATTCTTCATTTGGAATGACTTGGTAGCTGGAGTAACCGCGGCTTGCTGGAACGACTTGTTAGTTGGAGTAATCGTGGTAGCTTCTCATTCCTGGCCGCAACATCCATTACCATTCAATTCAGGAGTTACAAATTCTCAAAGCAACAATTGTGAAGAAGTCGATTGTATTTGTCTTGGCTGGCATCAACCTTCAGGCCGTCATTATCAGGTTCATCTACAGTTGTCTTCATTACATTTTGTTACTGGACGATTAGCAGCATCTATATCATTGAATCTCATCACTGAGTTTGCATTAGTATCATAGACATTGCTGTCATTGTAATGCCAAGAAGGTCTGAAACATTTTGTCTAGTGCATTGTATGTGCTTCATCATATTTGGGCAATCACCATTAGAATTGATTAGCATTGTATAAGTTGCAATAAAAAGGTTGTATGCCATATGTTATAGAAATGAAAAATTGGCTGTACTTACTTATAGCTGCATTGTCAAAGATTAATAATCAGTCATAAAGGAGTTTGAAGACAGCATGCCAAATGTTTGTTAAAATGCTTCTTGCTGTATCTGAATATCTGACTAATGGAAAGCTTGAGAAAAACCAAAAAATATTTTGCATTGCATTTAGTTTCCACTTATAATTACCTTGCATACTTAGATTAAGTCCTTATATGTCATTTCATGCATCATAGCATCAATCCAAAACAGAAATACAAGACAAATCATTTACCAAAAATTAGGAGTTTGCAATCAAACTGTTTGACGAAATTCCACAACACCAAAATCAGAAAATTAAAGGCCAAATCTTCAAGGGTCTTTACATTGACTTTGAGGGTTTGCCCCTTAGATGTTTCCATTGTAATCAAATTGGGGACAAGAGAAATTAATGTTGCTCATTTTAGAAGGCTGAACTAGCAAGATCACTCTTTAGAAGTGGATGTTGAAACTTGGTTAGGCCACAGAGGGTTTTCTTTGGTACAATCGTGGTTGTTTCATGCCTTTCCAACTTCCTAGCTGTGTTTGAATGCACTCATTGACCCTTGTTGGTTGAGATTTGGATCCTCCCTAGGTTATTGTTGATGGGTTGCTGAAATATTCCGAGCCAAATTTTTCCCTTTTTTTCAATTTTCAGATTACAACAAATGCACCCGTCAAGGTTAGAGGATAAACCAAAACGTGTTGAAGCAACTCTAACCAGAATGTACACTAGGATCCCGATGTGGGCAAGGTGTGAGCATTGGTCAGAGGATCTAAAACAAATTGCTTATGCAGGAAACAACTCTAACCAAGAATGGCACCGATGATGGCAAGCATATGGTCAAAGGATCTTCTACTCTAGTTGCTGGAAGGGAACTCGACACCAAGTATGTGCTACCCAATCCAGAGTGGAGTGAGGGGCGACCATATGGCGGAGTGATTACAAATGACAATGCTTGAAGAGAAATGCTGAAAGCTGAAACTTCTCAACACCTAGAATGTTCTTGCTAACCCAGAAGGGGAAGTAGCTACCATAAGGCGGAGATAAAGGAATGACAATAGCAAATACTGAAAGTAGAGTTGAGCATTACAAATTGATAAGCAAGATTATAAACTGTTGTCAGTACTATTGCCAGCTTACAGAATGTTAGACATTGCCTTGCTATCAGTATGAACCAAAATGTAATAGAGCTGCAACAATATTTATAGAATTCCCTTCAATGAATATGAAAGTTTTAATCAGAAACTGCACTTTTGAAGCCAACTTGATAATCTGATTTATGGCAGTCCAAATTTCCACGTGCGACGAACAGCAGCCCTGAAACTCACAAATTCATTCACAACTTGCTCCAAACTTAATCAAATCTCATGAGACGAATTGCATAATGATCCTAGTATGATGGCGACCAAATTAGAACACTGAAAGCTGATCAAAAGCCCCTATTTAATTTATGCACGGAAAACAATGCAAAGGCAGATGGTACGGCCCAGCAAGAAATTCGACCCCTCTTTAAAAATCCAAAGCTTAACTAAAAATTCTACAAACTGGAGGAAAGGGTCGCCCCTACCAAACAAAGAGAAGTAGACAGTACCCAGAAGAATCTTTTTGATATTTTTTGACTTATGAATAAAAAGGACAATCTGCTGTATTAAAATGCAATTTCCAGAATTCTCAAACATGCATAAATCTGAAACTAGAAAGCTACAAGCTGAATACAATGCACAAATCCCAATGCAAAACTCACAACTACACTATTTCATCACTAGTTGTTGTATTGCAAGCAAGAAGCAATGCCCGAGCTAGGAGGCCTACATTCCTCGAAGCGATCCCATACCATTCCGGCAAAGTAACAATACTATAGACAAAAGATAATCAAATGAGAACCCAAGGCTATCTTTTATAAGCTTCTGTTGACCTTCCTTGAAATCCTAACGTCTTTTCCAAAGTCAAAACCCTAATCCCAAGAAATGGCGTCCTTTTCCAAGCATCTTTAATTTTGACTTCATTAAATTTCTCACTTAAATAAATGCGTCCTCCTTAAGGCTTAGTTTTGACTTGATAAATTCAATATAATTTTAATATAACCTCAATGATGGCGCCACCCTTCAAGTCCACCTTTTAAAATAACATTAAGTTATTTGACTAGGCCAAGGTGATAAAATAACATTTAAATTATAATGTTATTTTTAAGTGAAATGAGCTCAACTCTCCAAAACTGCATTCTGAAGCCCGAAACTGAATACGCCACTTGAGACAACTGAAGGGGAAAGTCAACTACCTGAGACCAACCTGTATACTGCCAAAAATAGAATTTACTAAAAATAGTAAATTCCAGAAAATGCTCTGAATGCCGAAATGATCATACCACTGCGAAGCTCTCTGAAAACCCAGAAAGAATCCGCCATCAGATCCACCAACTCCGAGCAAAAACATCCCCAAAAATAGGAAACCCTAATTTTACCTTCCGACTAGCCTTCGGGTTTCCAGAAAAAGGCCAACGGTCACTGGAAATATCAGGTTTGAGAAGGGGACATTACAGTTGCAAAGTTTAGGGACCAAGGAGGATATCTTTTCGTTTCAGACGTTGTGGGTGGGAATGGGCACCTTGGGGAGGGAAGGAAAACTCTTTAGGTTTCTCATTTAGATCATGATGTTGGAACTTGTTTAGAGCCATGCTTTTGAGCATTCAAAGGCTTTGACAAATCCTAGGCACCGTGATGAGCATAAATTGGAAGTGGAAACACTTCTTGTGGATGTGCTTGGTAGTGGAATTCTGTCAATGAGTGAGAGATTCTTGTCCCAACAAAATAGAAAAGTGGTGTCAGCCACTTCTTGAGGCTGCTTCTTCCAGCTGCTGTCTAAATGTTAGCTTAATTTACTTGCTTGTTAATGTTATTGTGTTTGTGAAGCAATATTTCTATGTGCAAGTCATTAGATGGACATTTATCCTATCACTACTTGCATAAGTATTTAGTTTTCTCTAGGTGATCTCTTATTTGTGGAACTTATTTGTACTTTGATCCAAAATTCTGTAGGTGAGGACCCAAATAAAAGCAACTTATTAGTCAAAAAAAATATTCTCAATAAATAGAAATATTTGACATGTGCAAAGAACCTTTAGTGAAGAAAGGAACAAGAATATGGAATGCCCATATAAATAATGGATCTGATGGAGGAGTAGGGACTGCTTATTAATGAGATGGGGACTTGGTTTGCATTAATGTGGCCTGCAGCTGTGTATGGTTTTGTTTGATGATACTAAGGGCATAGAAATATTAACAATTATGGAGATACTTTGATAACCCTAACATTACAATGGATTTAGTCTTTTAGATGATAAGGTGGATATGAGGGAATATCAAACAATGAATGGTTTAAATGAAATAAAAAGAAAATTTATGGATGTGAGTGAGTCATGTATGGTGAAGAAGTGTGAAATGGGGATACACTTGAAAATAAAGACAAGGGGAAAGCCTGAACTAGGAAGGTTAGGCAAAAGGGAAAATCATTTTGACCAAGGCCTCTAATGAATAAAAGATTTGGGAAAAGTGTGTCATTAACAAAAGTTCATGGGTGGCATTAGGAAGCAGATGTGTGTTCAGTGTGATAAAGAAATATTTTCTTTGAGTAATGCCAAAAACATATCTTCCCCTCTTCTTACATTACCTAGGTCAATTTCTGCAAACAAGTACAACTGGTGAACATTTTCCTTTAATATTATTTGTAAGATTCCAACTGAGGGAGGGACAATCCTTGTTGGTTGTGAAGTTGCTAGTGATGTGTAATATATTTGTACCATATAAATACTAATTTGTGAATCACCTTCCACAGACAAATGCATATTTTTCGAACTTTGTGCAAGCTTCATCCCTCTAGAAAGAGTCCACATCTTGGCATAGTTGTTGGCATCAATCTTGGTGTATATTTTGTAGGCTATGAGAGGGAATCTGGCAGAATCTTAGGCACTAGAATTTCCTTACAAATTCTAGCTATCTTGGCTCAAATTTCTATGCTTGTAGTCACTTAAATTCTTTGATGGGGACTGTAGATTGTCACATTTCTTCTGACTATGAGCAGTAATATAATTAATTAATGTTTATTCTTGTATTATGAGAGTGCTTACCTTAATATGAGTTCTATAATGGAGAATTGTCCTTTTATTTTCTCCATTTAGTTAAAAATTAAGCTAGCGCTTCCTTACGCACATTAGAGTTGGCAGCAGTAACAGTTCAGAAGTTTTTGTTTTTGGCTGAATTCTTATTTGCATTTTTCATGTTATCTTCCACATCCTAATTGTCAACTGCATATTAAATTGTCAAGAAAATTTATTTGGTTGAATCCGAGATTAGGTAAAATGATCACTATTCTACATTTCCTGATGATTTAGTTTTGTATCCATACAATGACTAGACTTCCAATGTGACAGGATTTCTAAGAAAGTTTCATAGTGGGAATCAAACTATTTGCTTCTTAAATGCTGATTTATAAATTCATTTTCTTAGATTTACAATTTAATGTGCTAAATTATCAACACTGTTACTCATGTTGTGAATCACTGTGTGTATCAGTGTCACTTCTTCAAAAGAGACAGGTAACAGAAATTGATGTCTCTGTTGTATCAGATGTTTCTTCTAGAAAGAAATTCCCAGTGAAGACTTCTGAAAGAGACATCGATGTATCTGTTGATGAAGTCAATAAACTAGAAGCACCTCTATGCAATATGTCTGCTACAAATTACTGTGAACCATCAATGTCTTTAATTCAACAGCCCTCTCCAGAATTCTGTGAAGGAAAGCAGCTCTTGAAAACAAATTGTCTTTCAGTCTCAAAGGATTCCCTGAGAAGTGCATGGTTTGATTGCATTGAAGCAAAGAGAAAACAGATCCCTATGACTAAAAACAGCCAAACAGTCCCAAAAAAAAGAAAGAATGAAAGTGAAGCTCCTCAGTCCACCTTATGGACTTTCTTTCTAGTGAACTCAACAAAGGCATCAAAAGATAGTAGCTATATGATATGTGAAGATGTATGTAAATCAGATACTGATCGAAATACCCAGAAAGGAAACATTGTTTCCGAAACAGAAACTGCTGAAATGAAACAGCTAAATCTTCCCGCGGGTCAGAGTGGTATTCAACACCCTCAATATAATACGAACTGTAACCAAGATGGTGGAAAGGACAAGATTAGTGTCTCACATGCCATGTGGGAAAAAGGAAAAACTGCACAGGATCTGAAACCAACTATGTTAAGGGCAAAGGATAAGGTAAAAAATGCAGCACTGGAATGGCAGAAGATTCAGAATCTGATGACTAGCAGTGTGCCTCTTTGCAAACTTCATGGTGAACCTTGTGTTGCTCGTGTAGTAAAGAAAGCAGGCCCAAACATTGGTCGTGGATTTTATGTGTGTGCACGTGCGAAGGTTTGATATGATTTGTTCTTGTTCATCTTCCTTGCTAGTCCAGCAATACATGTGTCAATTTTCTGTAAAATTTTGTTCATTCTTGGTTGTATGCATATTCTTCTTATTGTAAATAACTTAACTGAACATGATCTAGAATGCATGGTAAATGCTTTTGGACATTCTCAGCTTTGATTGTTTCAGTCAATTCTGCATTTTTAGTTTCTTAAATGTATGGATTTTTTAACTTTGAAGATTAAGAACTACATTGGCTATGTGCAAACAATAAAGTTAAGTTGTGAGATGTTTTTACCATTTTTTTGGCAAATAGGCCCAAGGCACATGCTTTTGGACTTATAACCATGGAAAAACCACTTAAAGTGTGGCAACAATTATCAACTCAATTAAATTAATTAAATAATATTATCCTTAAAATATGTTGGAAATGGATAATATTAAATAATTAATTAAAATATTCCCTTATCTTTGGCATTAGCCTACGGGAATAAAATAGGCTAATTAAGTCATTCCTTCCTAGGCATCAGAAGGGGACATTATAGGAAAAGTGCACAATTTGGGACCCTTTGCCACTTTTCAATGCCTTAAACACTTTTTCACTCATTTTGGCAAAGACACAAAAAGTCACATGGGATGACTTAACGATGAAACAAAAAGTGTGTGTTTATGGGTTTATATCCACTTTTTGGCACTTAGTAATTTCAAGCCTAGCAAATGGTGCCCCCTTTTTCTAACTTAGTCAATTTTTCATTGCCTAGCAAAGCATGCGCTCGGATTTGTTTTACTACTTTGCTTTATACTTAGTTAATTTTTCACTCATGAACTACTTTGCTTATTTGAAAAATCTTGACATCTCAACTTCACACTTGGACATTAACTTAACCAAAAGAAAACTCAATACCCTTCTAGGATGTTGGGCTTCATTTATTGAAATTTAATAGCTTCTTGTGATAGATTGACAAGAAAACTTGTTAAATCATGTAAAAAGGACCCCAATACATTGTTTTTCCATAGGGGTACAACAATTGTCTTTCTTTGGGGACCTTGGCACATATGTGGCTCATAGGAGAGCCTTGAAACCTTCGGTTTTGAAGCAAATCGATGTGTATTTATTGGGAAAAAGAGTCAAGCTATACCTAAATCACCTAAGCAAAAGGATGTCATACCACAAAACACATTATGGGGCAAGGAAAAACATCATGACCTAGCACAAAAACAAAAATGCTCATTTATAAGTGTGTCTTGGGGAACACATTTGGTTACACAATACCATTTACAAGTTGAAAAAATTAGTAACCCCTTCTTAGTAGTTGAGAAACCAATTGTGGTAGCATGTAGGCTTGAAATTCGTGAGAAATATTTGTTGTGACACAATGTTCAAGACAAATGGGACTTTTTGCAAAGAAAGCATAGAAAAGAATTGATCATTGTTTTGTTGCTCAAAGTGAACAATATAGTCTTTATTAAAATAATATTTGTTATTTATTTATTTAATGCTCAATATTGTATCTTATTGTAAATATTGTGATAAGATCGTTTCTGATCTTATCTGCAGTTTCTATTCTAGAAACTTGTTTTTTTTGTAAATCTAGTAAACTATTTATTGAGCATATTGCTCATTGTTAATACATCAAATATTTTTACCAATTACTTGCGTAATATGGTATCAGAGCCAGCACGCTCAAAGTGAATTTTTAATTCATAAAAAATCATTTAAGATTTTTTTCAGTTTATTTGAATTATAAATTTTTCAAATCTTTTCGAATATTTTTTTGAGGTGTTAGAATTTCGGAATTTTTTCGAAAAAAAAATTGTGGCTCCTGAAGTTTGAAGGGTTTCTGAAAATCGTGACCCTCTAGTTGCGAATTCGTGGAGGGTTTATTGCTCGCAGCTCTGCAAAAATCTAGCCCTTCTCTGCTGGCATCGCATCCATTTTTGGGCGCTTCTTTTCAGTTCGTGGCTCTGCAAAACTACACCTAGTTCGCTCGCGTCTTCTTGCCAATTATTTTCCTTCTTTGTCGTACGTTTTTAAGATCCAACGGACCTCTTTGGTGGATTTCGTGACCTATTTTGGTCGTGTTATTGTCTACTCGCAACGACTTATGGTTTCGTGTTTTTTCTTTTCATTTTGGACACGATTTGTGCCCTAACTGAGGCGTCTTGATCTTATCTCTGTGAAACACGAACAATAATCTTCTTTTACCACGATTTCGTGGAGTTTAGAGCCGTTTTTTGCAATTTTTTTCAAGCTTTCATGGCCACCTAGCTTTCTGCAAACTCGACTAGGGTTTTGACCCTTCAGATCAAGGAGGAAAAAAAAATCGATTGCCGATTCTTGGTGGGTTTTTCGAGAGCTCAATTGGGTTGTCTTCAGATTTTTCTGGGTGCCTCATTTTTTGTGCCTCAAATTTTGAGCAAGCAGATTTGCCTTGAAATTTGTGTTTGTACTTGTCTCAATGCATTGGAACTCATGCCTTGGGTTTTGTGCAATCAACATCTTCTCAGTACCTCATTTTTTGTGCCTCGAAAAGCATGAAGATGGCTTCGTTGACCAACATTATGTTGGAAGGCAGTCAGCATTTCAACAGCAAAAATTATAACACCTGGAAGCAGCGGATGATGACCATTTTTTAATGTCACTGCCTTGATTAGATGATTCTCGACAATGTTACTCGACCCACCACTGCGGATAAAACCTAGGAGAAGTTGGATGAGCAGAATCATGAAGTGGTGATGCTTATTAAGCTTTCAGACACAGATAATCAACTACCTCAGATCTCGCTTGGAAAATCAGAAAAGGAGATTTGGGACCATCTGAAGGGTTTGCATAAAACTTTTGACAAAAGTCGTGCATTCTTCTTGAAAAATATGTTGTTTTCTATCATGATGGATGAGAAGACAACATTGCAGGCGCACTTGAACAAAATCCAGGAGATCCGAGATCAATTGGAGGCTATTGGTCGGAAAATGGAGGAAGACATGGTTGTAATCACTCTAAAAAGCCTACCTAAGTCTTATGAACATTTCATAGAGAGACTCAACATTACGTCTGCTAATGTTGACCTGAAGTTTCTGGAGCTTTGTACTATCCTCCTGCAATAGGGCTGTTGGAAACAACAGTTTGGTAGTAGTGTTTCATCATCCTCTACAGAGCGAGCCTTTGCAGCTAAAACTCAGTTTAAGAACAAAGGGAAAGGTCAACCTTTGCAGCAGAAAGGCTCAAGACAACCTCAGGAGAGCTCTAAGAAAAAGAACATTTAGTGTAATTATTGTCACAAATTTGGTCACATGAAGAAGGATTGTCGTCAGCGTTTGGCTTCTGAACGAAAGAAGAAGGGAGGGTCTCAGCAGAATGCACATGTTGCCGAGCACACTGAATAGAAGGAATCTGTCTTTTACACTTTTATGGCTAAAAGGCCTACAGATCATGTAAAGTCCTCTGCCTGGTACATAGATTTAGGTGCTTCGCGACATTTCACTCATCAGCGTGATTGGTTTGTAGACTTCTCTTCGTTCACTGACTCAGTTGTTTTTGGAGGAGGCGAAGAATACATAGTTGTCGGTAAGGGCACTGTTCAAATTCAGTCTAGCGGGAGGAATCTCAAATTCCTCAATGTCTACTACGTTCCTAGCATGGAACTCAACCTTCTCTCAGTTAGTCAGATCATGCGGCATTCTCCTCAGTTAGATGTGGTTTTCAGTGTGCACAAATGTTCCATTGTTGATCGGGAAACTCACACTACTGTTGTTGTTGGCATCGAGGATCATGGTCTTTACAAACTTGTGGATACAAGTGATTCTCCGAAGTTAGCCATGGCAGCTAGAACCTCTGCTATCACCAGTCTTTGGCACCAATGGTATGGACACTTAAATGTGCATTATCTCTCTTAGCATCATGGTGTGTGTGGTGCTTGTCAGGCTGGGAAGCAGCACAGGACACCGTTTCCAGATGATGACTCATGGCGAGCTTCTAAGGTACTGCAATTAGTTCATGTTGATATTTGTGGGCCTATGAATACTTCTTATGTTACTGGTTGTAGATATTTCTTGCTATTTGTTGATGATTTCAGTAGAAAAATGTGAGTGTACTTTTTTAAACAGAAATCAAATGTGTTTAATGTATTTTAGAATTTAAGGCCTTAGTAGAAAAAGAGTCTGGTTCTTGCATAATCACTCTTAGGTCAGATAATGGGGGGCAATTTTTTTCTACTGCGTTCTCCAACTTTTGTGATACACATGGGATTAAATGCCAGTTAACCACACCCTACACTCCTTAGCAAAACGGTGTTGTAGAACGGCGCAATCGTACAATTGTTGAGATGGCCCGCTCCATGCTGCAACATAGGAGTGTTCCTAACAAATTTTGGGCAGAAGCCATTTTCACTGCAGTCTATCTCCTTAATCGGTCACCTACTCACGTTGTTAAGGGGAAGCCTCTTGAGGAAGCTTGGACTGGTAGAAAACCCAGAATCAGTCATTTGAAATTTTTTGGCTCTCTAGCATATGTATGGATTCCAGATGCCAAGCGCTCCAAGTTGGATTCCAAGAGTCAAAAGCTTATGTTCACAGGGTATAGTGACAATCATAAGGCTTACCGGTTGATTGACATACACACTAATCATCTTGTCTTCAGTCGGGATGTTGTCTTTGATGAAGAACGAGGGCCTTTTCGCATTTCCTCGTCTATGCAGCATTCTAAGGATCAGCCTTTGAAGGCTTCTGATTTGGGTGTTCGTCTTCCGTTAGGTCTACCTGATGGGAGGGATGATGAAGATTCTATCTTTGTTGATGCTCAACCTAGTTTTCCTCCGGATGATATTTATTTTCTACCTGTTGAACCAGTTCCGGATCCACAACTAGTTCTAGCTCCTCCTGTTGCATTTGATGTTGGCACTTCTTCTCACAAGCCTAAATGGTGGGCTAAGACTATTGGAGATCTTCATGATGATGAGCTCATTGAGGGGAGATCATCCAGAAACAAGAGCAAACAGCAACATACAGTTAATTTTGCTCTCATGGCCAACATTCACAGTGTCTATGAGCCTCAGACATATTCAGAGGCTAAAGGAATTCCTGAGTGGGAAAAGGCTATGGAGTCTGAATACCAGAGTCTTCAAAACAATAACACTTGGGCCCTTTCTGATCTTCCTCCAAGGAAGAAGCCCATTAACTGCAAATGGGTGTATAAGGTGAAATACAAAGCTGGTGGAACCCTTGACAAGTACAAAGCTCGCCTTGTTGCTAGGGGTTTGTCACAAAAAGAAGGCATTGACTATGAGGATACTTTTGCTCCTACAGCCAAGATGAGTACCATTCGGCTTGTCCTTGCCTTAGCAGCCCAATTTGGTTGGAAAGTCCATCAGATGGATGTTAAGAGTGCTTTCCTCAATGGTGAGTTGAAGGAAGAAGTCTACATAACGCAGCCTCCAGGGTTCAAGGTTGCTGGTAAAGAACACAAGGTGTGCAGATTGGTCAAAGCACTCTATGGCCTGAAATAGGCTCCTCGAGCTTGGTACATCAAGATTGACAAGTACCTTACAGATCACGGCTTTCAAAGGAGTCCATCTAACTCTAATATGTATTTCAAACATACTGGTAGTGATATCCTTATTCTTGTTGTCTATGTGGATGACTTGATCATTACTAGCAGCTCGACACATTTGATCGCTGAGATCAAACAGGATTTGTGCAGCAAATTTGACATGACAGATCTGGGACTTCTGCATTATTGTTTAGGTGTTGAGATTTGGTAGACTGAAAGCAGTATCTTCATCTCCTAGTCCAAATATGCTTGAAGTCTACTGGATAAGTTTCGAATGCAGGATTGCAAACCTACCTCCACACCCATGGAAAAAGGGCTTAATATACTAGCTAAGTCTGACTCACCGATAGTTGATGAATCATTGTTCAGGCAACTAGTGGGAAGCCTCATCTATCTCACTGTGCCACTAGACTTGACCTCAGTTTTGCAGTGAGCTACATTTCACGCCTCCAAGGCTGATCATTGGGTAGTAGTGAAGCGTGTGTTGCGTTATGTGAAGGGAACTTTTGATTATGGACTCTTGTACACTTGGATTCAAGATTCTCGACTCAGTGGTTTCACAGACTCGGATTGGGCAGGTTCGGTTGATGATAGGAAATCAACATCTAGGTATGTGTTCAGTTTGGGATCTGGTGTAGTCACATGGACTAGTAGGAAGCAGCAGGCAGTGGCTCTGTCTTCGACAAAAGCAGAGTATCGAGGAGCAGTTAAGGCAGCTTGTGAGGCAGTTTGGCTTCGTCGGATGCTTGTGGATATGCAAATATCTCAAGCAAGTTTGACTCCCTTGTTCTGTGATAATCAAGGAGTTCTCAAACTTGCCAAGAATCCAGTCTTCCATGAAAGAACCAAGCATGTCGAAACTCTTCAATATCACTATAATCCATATTTACCAACCAAATATACACTAGGGAAGGATGATGTTTTATTTTTGCTTGAATGGTGACAACCTCTTGATTTGGTTCCCTATAACACTCTTGACATTCTTTATCTTTTGTAATGACCCTCTCTAGCATAGGCTCATTAACAATTGTAGAATCTTTAGAGTATATGTAATGTCCTCATTTTACGCATTATTGTTCCACGAGCTTTTGGCCAATTTTCAAGATTTCTTGTAAGCTTCTAGTTATGCTGGGGAGAACTCCAAACTTAATTGGAAGATGCAAGTTCAGCATTTTGAGATTTTTGTTGGTGGCTTTGAGCTCAACTAGTGTTAGGGATTGTTGTGACACTTTTAGAAGCATTTTTGAGCTCCTGATGTGTTCTCCAAACTTATTCAATATCATCCTAGTGTGATCATGGATTTCAATTCAATTTCAATGGTTTCCACAACTTGGGTGAGTTATTGAATAATTAATTAATATTTCACTAATTTTGTCTAATGTCAAGAAATAATAAAAGGACAACTTAGTGTAATAGTTCGTTGGAAAGGTAATTGAATGTTTTAAAAGTTGGATGCCTAGCTAGGGGGCCTTTGCACATGAAATATTATTGTTGTTTCAAAAATGTCAATTTTGAGGGAAAAATAATTACTATAATCTCAAATTGCTTATTTTCCCTCCAAAACCTATACAAGGAGGTTGAGGGGGCCTCCTTTGGATATGCTAAAGATTTCTTATGTTGTTATGCTTCCAGATTGAATTTGTGTTCTTCCTAAAATTGTTTGAGGACAAAAACCCTCATTTGATTCCTAGTTTCGGATTTGAGAGATAATCCCTAGCTAGTTGGAGTGGTTCTATTTAGGAATCACTAGAATGTAGAACGAAGTTGCAGTTTTTGGGGTTTAGAATAAAGATATTTGAAGTCTTTTGATGTTGTTGGTTATGGAGTGTGGATTCGGTGATTGTTGTTGAGGTGTTTGAGATTCTTGTTGGGAAACTGGAATGACCATTATTGGCATTACATCTTTTGACAAATAAAGGGTTTAAGCTTGTTATTCCCTGTTATTATTGGTGCCAAACAAGGTCTCTCTCAAGGAACTTACACATGGAATTCCTACCCAAAAATCCCTCATTTAATTAATAGATAATAGTATTACAATTTTCTACCCAGGGAGTTAATTAAACCTTAGCAAACTAATACTAATTATTCCTTGCAAGCACACCAAGGTTGTATGCACATTAAGGTTCTCTTACATAGGAGAATAACGATTAGCTAGTTTTTTGTCAAGAATACTCTTATCCATTATATATCTCTCCAAGCATGGAGATATAAACATACCTAGGCACAAGGTTGCTACAGAATCTTTACTCAATCTAAGAATAGGACATCGACAAAGAGTGTACGTCCCTACCAAGTAGTCAAAATATCATTACCCTACATCAAATATGCAACAATCTAGTATAATTATTGTTTTAGTTCCATTAATGAAGTCCTTATCACCTACATTATTAAGTGATTGTATGCCAAATCTTGTATTGGGTGTATTTTATTCTTGGATCATATTATAAGATGTTCTTACTACTAGAGATTTAACCTATACTTCTCGCCACCTTGTTT
The DNA here is from genome assembly GCA_007115665.2 of Sequoiadendron giganteum. Classification (NCBI taxonomy): domain Eukaryota; kingdom Viridiplantae; phylum Streptophyta; class Pinopsida; order Cupressales; family Cupressaceae; genus Sequoiadendron; species Sequoiadendron giganteum. The sequence goes on from CM021102.1 coordinate 507,912,856, forward strand.
CATTGAAGTCTCAACATAGAGTTATGTTGAACTCAAGGTAAGATCCTATTTTATTTCCCACCATTGTCTACTTGAAATTCCACACTCTTGGGCATTAGAATAATCAACCCTTGACTATGGAAAACTCCTTGCTTATGAATTTCTCATAATCCCAACTTTCGCATATCAAATATTCTAACATTTAAGATCTTTAAGTATGATACTAGATATTAGTTACCTCTAGATTTCGATTCCCAGATACTTATAAAGAATGGTTTTCATTTTGTTTAATATCATTTTGTTGTTTGGCCTAGATATACATGAACAATGTTATCAAAACTCTCATCGTTCTTGCGCTTGGTAACAAGATTGCTTCATAATTAAGAATAATAAAGTATACCATTCAATTTATTGGTTATCCAACTTTTCATACATAAGCATAAATCATCTTGAAATAACAAATTTTAGTTACAACAATGGATAATCCCCAATTTCATGCTATAGAAGCTACATAAAAATTTATAATCTTTTGAACATATTCAAGAGAGAGTTTGCATATAAATTTCCTTTATTGAACTCTACTCATAGGCTTTGTAAATGTGGTGGTTATGGCTAGCCATAAAATTAGCTTTAAAATATAATAGGGATATTCACATAGCTACTTAATTTGATAATAGGGATATTCCTTATACATCTCAAGTTTCATGTTTATGGCTTGCAAAGGCTATGCTTTGGATAAATTTTTTACTAAATATAAATTATTGGATATCGAAAATATGCCACACAAAACACCATTTATTCAATCTCAAGAAATAGATAGTTCCTTACTTTCCCTTTTGCCCACAATTCTATTATGGAAATGTTCACATAAATAGTAGAATATTGAATATTCTACTATGAAGGGAAAACTCCATTTGTTGTTCGTTTGAAAGGCTCGCATTTTTGTTACCTTCCATTCTCTTTTATGGGAAGGCATTCCAAATCTAAATCAGCATAAGAAAAACCTCTAGCCCATTATCTATGAACTATTAGCTTTGATACAACTTGTATAACATCAAGTGAGTGTCAAGAAAGCTGCCTAGTGAGAAGCTGGTAATGAGCAAAGTTCATGAGAAAACATGGGTTGATCAAGAGAAATGATCATTAACAAACCTTGCAGGTAGAGTGAGTTTAAATATAGATGGTAGAAGAAAAGAGTATCAAGAGAATTCAAGCCTCCATAGAAAGGTTCTAAAAAAGAAACTCAGTTAAAATTTTGCATAATAATGATTTTTCGGAAGCATATGAACTTACATGTAAGACAGATCACAAAGGCCAAGACCTCTTGGTCTAACCCCCTCATTATGTGCACAGTCAAATCTCCAGCTGACAAGTACCGATTAGTTCCATAGAAAGATTTCTTCAAGCTTTATTCACCTTAAACACTAATTTAGCACAACTAGAAATTGGAGGGCAATTTCATTCAAAAATTGCCCAACTCCTAAACACCCTTGCAACTTGCTTCAACCCCAAACACCTCCATTCATGTTACTCTAAGTTTATTGCTGACATGAGATAAAAGAAAACTCTTATGATCAGTTCAAATGAAATACAAACCAACTTTAACTCACTTATGACTAAGCTAATCAAATCCACAAACTTGCATACTTATAGAATGCAAATAATATACTAAATACATTCATCGGCTTCCTGAGAGAGCACTTCCCTCAATTTGCCAATGAAGAAATGGAGTGCTTGCAGATTCCTTAAAGAAAGCTTTTTATCGATTATCAAATGTTTGGAATAATATTCTCTATGTCTATAATGCATGGACTGTAGCTTATATACATTTTAATCGACTTAACAACCTATCTTCAAATATATATGGGTTATTATCTTATGACATACAACCGAAATCCAACGATTTGAATAACAAGAGTCTGGCCTACGACCACTCCTTCCAAGTCTATCAGTATAACAACATGCTAACATTAAGCAATTCTTGGTGTAAATGTACATTTTATCCTTATTTATGGGGTTTATTTTACACCTATAGGTTAATCGCTTGCTTAGGTGGTGAGTTGGTAGTTAGAGAGATTGTTAATCTCACAACATTTTATCCTCATTTACGGGATTTATTTTACACGTGTAGGTTAATCACTCGCTTAGGTGGCGAGTTGGTAGTTGGAGAGGTAGTTATCTCTCACAGTTTGTTATGAATTTTGAACAAACCTTTCTATCTAATTATTGGTATTCGGTTTGCTCAAAATTCCTTATACATTCATCATTTGATCAATGCAATTTACACATTAATTCGATTTGCAATCTTTTGTATTTGGTTATTCTTTCAAAATTGGTATTCTACTTAGTTTTCCTAGCTCCATTTTCATGGTATCAAAGCAGTTTGGGTTAGAATATTGGTTTGAATCCCTTTTTTGAGCATTTTGTGTGTAGAAGCTTAGATCTCATTATGGCTTAGTGGAGGTTTTCTTCTGAGACGTGATGGAAGCAAACTGAGTACATGTGCAATTGATTACCTATTATTCATAGCATCAGATTATATATATGCATTGATTAGTTGTTCTTTAGCACATCAATCTGGATTTATATGCACTGATTAGTTATTTTTTATAGCAACAATCTGATTCTATATATATTGATTAAGTGTTCTTCATAAGCATCGAACTGCTCTTATATGTATTGACTAATGGTTATTTCAGGCATCAATATGATTTTATATGCATTATTATCTGTCACTTTAGGCATCGATCTATATATGTTGTTCTTCATGCATGATTAGGAAGCCATTAGATTTATAGCCATTATTGCATATTAATGTCAACAAATAAGAATATATCTGAGTGTTTGAATCTGTTTGAAAACCCGCTTGGGGGGAAGGACCTGAGAAAGCGGTGTATGCCTAGAGATTCCACTCAAGATCTGCCCAATCCTAAGGAGAGGATGGGCCATGGAGGGGTGGAAGTGCCAAGACCACTTGTGAGCTCCGCCTGTTCCCCCAAGTGGGTAAAGTGTCTTCTGAGGTTGTGACATGGATGGGGCAAGCAAGTACAAGTCGCCAACAGGGAGAGTTGTGGTATACAACCCCTTAGGCTTGGCATATGGCTTCGAGCAGACCCACCATGTTACTCCCAGTTCACAATAGGTTGTAGTATTGATAATCTATAAATGTGTTGTCATTCGTTAATGCTAACAAATGTATATATGCATATTTGGGAATATTGTTTATGTGGTGAATGAAGGATCCCAATCCAGGATTACATCGTTAAAAGAGATATTTATTTATTAAAATGAAACCTTAACCCTATTTTTTTGACATTTGTGATCAATAGGATAATCATAGGGCAAATTAGGGCAAGGGACATTATAGTACCCAAAGTCTCAATTTATATGCCCACTCCCAAGTGGCAAATGTTAACTCATATCACCACAATTTTCTTGTCTTTTGGTGACACCCGTCGTAGCCCACATCTATTAGTACATTACATCAACTTACACTTTATATCATATATTGTACATCCCAACTCATCTTAATACATATCTATCCTAACCCATGAGATCTTCTCTCTCCTCTCCATTAATTACATATATTGATATATTTTTTATATCAACACTAAGGCTCTTTCTCCTCGCTTTGAAATATTGATTGAAATTGTACTCTTGAACTATCTATTAATTTGATTCGACTGTTGAGACTTACGTATAAATTATGACTGTGTATCATAGTGCCAAGAAAGACTAGAACTAGTTCATCTATAGTGTCTTATAATTTATTGTTCTAAAAAGGTATGAAAGAATGGAATACATAAATACATAGGAAAGAGTTACCTTATGGTGGCATAGAATAGTTTAATGTGTTTTATATGAGCATAAATACTCCACTTATATTCTTGTCAGTTTTGATGTTTTATATAATAAGTAGTAACTTTCTTATCTTGTTTTCTATCATTAGGGGCTCGAATCAAATCCAGAAGCACGTTGCAAACACTTTGAGTGGTCTTCCACGAAGGGAAAGAGTAGAGGAAGATGATTATTGTTGGAATGTCTAATTTTTTGGTGAATTTTTGGGTAGGTTCTCTTTTAGTTGATGAGAGAATGTTTTTAATATTGAAGCTTTTGGAAATGATTTGAATGATCAGAATCATCAGATTATGTATCAAAATCAAATCTGAACATGCTTCATTTCTACAAGGGACTCTCGACCTCTTCACACTTTTCTAGTTCTATACTGAAGATTATAAAGAAATATTGTGGAAAAATGATGAAATAGACCATTTTTGGATATTTATCATGGAATACTTCATATCTTTGATGCAGTCTCATTCTTTTATAGTAAACACGAAATGTTATTGGTTATTTTAATGCGATTAAATGCATGTTTCAATGTTGCTTTTCTCTTAGTCTACATGGTTGTCTAGTCTAAGTTTCTCCTGCAATTCTTGATCCTGTGGTGTTAAAGAAAAGGAAAGGAAACTGGAGCACATTTAGATTACTTAATTTCATTCTTTCAATCACTTCAAATTATGAGAACTAATATAACTTACATGGTAATAAGAACTTGGACATTCCGACAACTCATCTCTTAACCACCCATCAAATCATTTTACATTCTTAGCATGACTTACACTGAACAAGATTGAATAGCATGCATGACTAGGTTCATGAGAAGGACATTTCTGCATTGGTAAAGGTAAAGGTAAAGGTAAAGGTCATGTCTTAGATTAAAATCTTGCCAACATGTTTCCAGAGCATACGACACTTCCCATGTTGGAACAAGAGGATTTTTTTAGCTCACCTAATAAACTAAGCCATACCATTCGATCTACATCTGAATTACATTGGTACTGGAAACTTTCAAAATGTTGCATTCAAGTCTTCGGGGAATTATCTTACTGGCACACTAATAAGAGTACAGTTATTATGAGGTTGTTCATCACCATCTTACTACAGTGCCACATATTGGGATTCAGTTTTGTGGGTTTGCAAAAATGCTTTTGAATTGCTTGGCATTGCTACAATGCAAAATTGTGCATAACCTTGGACTACAAGGATTTAAAGCTATAATTTACAAGTCTCTGTCAATAGATTTGTGTCTGTACTTTATTTTCTTTGATCTTCTCAAATGAAGTGATTCTGAAATTTGATTTTTTTTATAATTAGAAAGTTTATTTTCATATAAGTAATATTTCCATCAAACAGTGATCTGTAAAATTAAACTGCCAGTTTATGTACAACTCAAAGAGTGGAACAACTGGGGGCTCATGTAAGTGATTGTTTAGCTGGCCACTAAGAGCGGCAGGCTGATTCCACCAGTTTTTCTAAAAGCAAATATATAATCAGATAAACTATAGAAATATCTACATATCTAGGTTGCATGTGACAGGAGCCTAGTTATGACCCATAGATAATGTAAAATGCAATCCCTTCTGCTTGGCTGCTCTAGTACCATCCAAGAGTTGATGAACACACTTTACGGACTCTAGGTTGTCTTGCAACTTAATGATTTGTTGTGGGGCTCATCCCATTGATTGGACGAGGTGTAGGAGTAGAGGTATGGCCAAGTAAGCATCTTCACTGCAGAACGATTGGGAGAGCCTTCAAAATGAACAACGCACACGTGTGATGTTTATCATGATATGGTGAGTGAAGGATCCTTCATAGCATTCTTAATGAATGTGAGGTCTCTACCTTCCTCCATCACACTCACCTTCATCAACATCATTTTAGCATTCAGAGATGGATTTTGGGCTGACACACGATTCAGTCGATCCCTCATAGCATTTCTTAATGAATGTGAGGTCTCTACTTTCTACCTTCCTTCCATCACACTCACCTTCATCAACATCATTTTAGCATTCAGAGATGGATTTTGGGTTGGCACACGATTCAGTTTTGCAAGGATTTGCAGCAGTAGATCTTCAAAATTCGAACTAGCCCTCATCTGTAGCACTCCTTAGGATAGAGTGGAGCTTGGAGGTGGTACTGGGCATCTTTATTGGTTGCCTCCTTGTTGATCTTCCACAGCCAGAGGTTTACATTCATTAGTTCATGCTCAAAACATCTTAGTCTTGAGATGAGATGCCCAAAAATGGGAAAGGAAACCGTGTATACATTGTATTCTCCCATGTTCCCTGGTGGAAAAAAGCAAGGGCACTGGGCTCCTCCCGTTGCTGGACCAGTGGCTTATTGAGAAACTGGGGAAAAATATTGAAAGACCAAACATTTGTTCAAGCATATTTTGAATTCCAGAGGGAGTCGTTAGGTTGCCTAGAACTCTCCCTTCAAGAGCAGGCTTATTGGGAGTGATGCCTCTACCTAAATAACTTGGACACGTTATCTTCCCTTGAAATCTCTTGTGGACGATAGTGAGGAGCACATGGATCTCTACTACTGTAAGGATAACTTATGCAGCGCTGAAACTGTCACTGGGGATGCATATGCTTTAAACTCAAGGGGAACATGTGTATTTAATATTTATACCAAGATGAGGAAGCATTGTCCTTGTTGATTTATTTCATTCTCCAATGAAACTGAGTACTTTTTGTTAATGCAATACAATGATGCAGTAAAATATTGTGGTTTGTACTGGGTGATTTCAACATCTTCTGAAAACCTTTCCTGTTCTTATCTTGCCATGCCTAGTGTCCCTTGTTAGCATACTTTGTTCAATCTCCATGGTAGCATCCAACTAGTTAAAACTATTATTACCATTTCAAAATATTTGATTCGTTTGGGAGGTTAAAGAACTCGGAAATATGAATTTTCCAAAAAAAATGATAGAAATTTTGTAGGAAATGAAACATCTAGACTGATTGGGACAAGTCTGGCCAATCTAAAAACTCCATATTTGGTAACTATGATTAAAACTTAAAATGCACCATACTAGCTCCCGTGCGATATGGTTTCTCTAATATTTTCGAATTCACGGATGTCCAATATAAAAAGCCAAGAATCTTTCCATGCAGACATACAACACCGAAGACACACTTAATAGCCTATAGAACACGCCATCGTCAATTTCAAACCACATTCTGATAATGAGTTTATATGCATCTCTCTAGTTCACATCCTATGTATTGTTTTAGCCATTAGAGTGTTTGCAGGCCTGTGTCTTCATGCTGTGTATCAGAATGTTTGCAATATGGATCTCCTAAGTAACATTGTTCTTTGTTGCCTCTCCTTAATATCTATATAACCAGTTAGCACCTTTCGGTGCACAAAGTCTCCTCAAACCATCAATTTATCTAATCGTGCATCACTTGCCACATGCCTTAAATCATGCATGAATTACTTGAAGGTCCTAGCAACAGAAATAAAATGTTAGCCAAAACTCATTCACATGTGCTAGACCAATTGATTATCATTTAGGAAACCTAGTGCATCAGCATGTCAATTTATCAACTTACAGGCCACTCACCTAAGACGTGTGAGGGATGGGAAACGCTTTAAAATATACATACAGTGTATGTATTTATTTAATAACAAATAAAGAAACATCACTTGCTACCTACCTTAAATCATGGATAGGTTACTTGAAGATCTCGAGAATGGAACCAAAAAGTTAGTCAAAGGTCATTTGCATATGCTAGACCAATTGACTATCATTTAGGAAACCTAGTGCATCACATATCAACTTTTTTAAGTTCACTCACCCAAGACATGTGAGGGATTGGAAACCCTCTATTAAACGTACATCCGGTGTATGCATTCATTGAATAACAAAGAAATAAATCATTTGTTTGAATAATTCTCACTATAGGTGCACCAATGCTTAAGGAGGATATTAACACAAGAATGGACATCTACAAGTTTTGATAGATTCTAGAAGTTAGATTTAATTTAGATATTTGATGTTTTTGTGAAAGACTTTGTTGAAGTCTATTTAGAGTTTGTAGTAACTATATATTCATTGTTTGATTAGTCACTTTGCAAGTTTCTAACACCCCCTCAACATTTTTTGTGTATGTATATTGCATTGTTTGAAAATATTGCTCGACAATAAGTGTGTCAAAGAGCTTAGAATGGAGTTGGGTTAGACAATAAATTAAGGTGAGGTGCCAAGGGTCAGAGATTTTGATGGTTTAAAATGCAAACAATATTGAAGAAGAAAGTCTAAGGATGATGTGCCATGAGAAATGGAATCAAAGGCAAGAGGTTACAATTGTTGTGGTGGAAGAATAAAGGGCATCATAATGGACAAGTTGCATGCTATGAGGAGAGTGGCATATGAGGATAAGCATTGGGGAATGTGTAATGTCCCTTCCTTAGACAACTCAGTCTATAACGGAGGTTGGCCTACTCTTAGGGTTCTCGTAGGTCAGCAGAATAGTTAGGGGACCCAACCGAAAACTATGGAGTTTAGTTGAGAACCTTATGAGCCTTTCAGTTTGGAGTTCAATTGATGAATCTATGGTTAAAGTGAAAATTTTAAGGTTTGCTTTAATGGAATAGTAAAAGGTGAATAGTAACTGAAAAATCTTAAGGTGAATAGTGAAAAGTGCCCCCATCCTAGCAACTCAAGTTGTTTTTAAAAATTGGCCCTTTTATTTGGATGAGGAAAGGCCTTCAAGAAAATTATTTTATTGAATTTTATTAAAAAAGTCCATGAGAGGTTATAAAGCAATGTGTTGGGCTCCTTTTTGAGCATTCTACTCTCATTTTTACAAAACACTTTCCAGGTTTGAGCTCTGGAGAAGGGTTTCACATTGCTTCAGCATTTTGGGAACGAAAACTCTCAAAGGCTATCGTGGATTGGACGAGAACCCAGTTCACTTTTGGGGAGGGCCTACCTTGGGTCTTCATTTGGGCTTTATTGAATGACTTTCAAGTATATATTTTGCAGATCTGAGTTTGCAACAGCATTATATCAGCATATTTCGCAGATCAGGTGTAGCCATTGATAGATCGAGTCTCAACTAGGCCAATACTATCACATATTTGCATTCTACTTGTTGGTTGTACTATTTTGGCAACCGATTTCATATCAACACTTCCATAACAACGATCAGACCTATAGTTGCATATTTCACATTCTATTTCAGTCTTCTACCATTGTTATCATGCTCATATCACCCTTCATACATTGTATTTTCATGCTGGCATAGAACGGGTATGTTATTGGAATATTGGGTATTCAAATCTTTCATTTGTATTGGGTTTAATAGAGTTGTTATAGTTTGATAATTCTCATATCAGACATAATTGTCATTTTAATCATACCTCATATCTTTAATTTAATGGCATAAATGGAAGTGGGTTTATCAATTTATGTTGTGTAATCATTTATATATCAGTTCTATGCATTTCCTTTATCTTATTGCTATTGAAAACACTCAACCAAACGTCGAAAGCAATCAAACAAAACTCAAAAAATCAGAACAACAGTCAGAAAAACAAAATTCATGAGTTTGCACAACAACTGTTTGACAAAATGTCAACACTCTAAAAAATGAGTTTTTGATTTAGATTTAGTAGGGATACTTCAGTGGTATCAAAGCTTGGATCTTTCCAGCCTGTTGGGTGCATTCAAAGTTGTGTGTACTTCCGTTTGGTTTAGTTTTCAATTGGGCAGCGTGGCAAATCATCATAGAAAATTTGCTTAAGGATACACAGGTGTGGGAAGAGTTAGAAAAGTCACAACATAAGATCATTCATAAATTGCAGCATGTTGAGGATTCCCTTTCGAGGAAAATTAGACACACTACTGGTTCATATCCATCTACAAGAGCAACTAAGAGTTCTCATGCTTCACCAACAAATAAAGCAATTATGGCCAGCTATGACAAGTATCGCTCTCTTCCTCAAAAGATACAAGACATGCTTTCTTTCACACAATTCTTGGGTATACCAGATGAGGATGAGGATGATTTGAAGTTTTCAAGTCCATTTCAACAGCAAAAGAAGAAAAAAATATCAAAAGATGGTAAAGAAGCCACTGAAAAAGGTGAAGAGTTTAATGCGCAAGACCAAGGAAAGGAAGAAACACTTGTTTGTAGTTTGCAGCCTACAAGTGATCACAATTAATGCGAAAATCAGCCATCATGTGGGAGTCCTAAAGAAAAAATAACTTTAGATCAAAGGGAGATACATAGCACACCATTGAGTCATCATGTTGATCACAAAGTGGAAGGGCTTACAATCACGGTTCATCCCATTAGAGGTGTTGAAAACATGACACCAAGGTTTGACACCTATTATGATTTTTGCAACAGCAGTTCTAGTCATGTAGTAGCATGCATTTCACATGAAGGTAATGATGTTGTTGAGTCCTCTTATGATGATACTCAAGTTGAGATTGCTACACATGAGGTATATATTGTGGATTCAAACCGCAAAAGTCTTGATTTTATTCACCACACTATGGAAGATGTTATAAGGACAGAAGGGTTGTGTGATGGGTGGTCACTAAGAGCTAAGAAGGCCAAAATGCTTGTTACCCACGCAAGACAGCACTTGCATGAGGTCAAGGAAAGATGCAATCAGCTTGATAATGCAAGAAGACAAAGAGAATCATACATTAGGTCCTTATCTCTTCCAAGGGAAGAATGTGTGGATGATGGGCATGCAAGTGAAGAGCTTCTTGAGGTAAGCCCACAAGAAGAGCATGTTGAGTTGTGTGATGAAGAAAGGAGGTATGATGCAGGAGATTCAGTTTGGTCTAGTTTGCATTATGAAGTTTATGACTTCCCTCTTTTAGAGAGCCCCTTGAAGGCTCAAAACAATGATAATAATACATACACACTTGTTGGGCTAGCCACAAGTGATATGTCCATGTATGTGCAATGGAATATATTTGAATTCATTTCGGTTATTCATGCATCTTCTACAGTGAAAGGACAACTGTTAAGATCTTATGAAGCATTTTGTTTTAAAAGGTTGAACAAAGAGACTAAGAGGTTGCTTACTAAAAAGATCTTGTATTTTGATAATATTTGGTTTGTCCAAGACTTCAACAAAATGGAGTTCGAGTTTATGGCTGATGGTAAGAAAATTGTGCTTAAAGCTCTTTCAGATGGTGGGCCTATAGAAATTTCGACACATAGGATAGAGTCTTCCTTCACTCATAATGGTAACAGCAGCCTAATGACTCCTATTGATGAGGAAATAAGCCACCTAAGATCTGATTCTTTTTACCATAACATGGGTGATGTGGGAAAGACACTAGACATGTGCAATAAGTGGAGTCAAAGAGCATCAAAGGCTAAGGCACTTGCTGCCCAAGCACAACAGCAATTGCAAGAAATCAGAGATCGTTGCACATACAGGGAACAAATAGGACAGCAGAGGGAAAATTACTTTAGATCCATGTTTCTTCCAAGGAAGGAATGTATGTATATAGGTCGAACAAGCAAAGGAAGACCTCATAGGCAATGAAACAAAGACTGAAATCTGTCTTAATCTTCAGTTTGGGAACAATAGTGATATACTCCACTTTTCTAATAACATTGCTACTAATAGTTATGAAGAAAGTAGTGGTACCATTCCTACTATTGATGGACTACAAGAGGCAAGTATGATACATGATAGTTTTGATGATGTCTCTTGTTTGAAGACTGAGTTTATGCAATTTGATACACCTGATGTTGCACATGGCACTATTGCTACTCTTTTCGGTGTTCCTAGATATCACTCTTTCATGTGGGAAGGAATTGTCAAGGAACAACAGGTGTTATGCATGGTAGCTAGTGGTGCTACTCATAGTTTCATCAATGAGGCCTTTGTAGCCAATATGGGACTAGAAGTTGAAGAGTTTGAAGGATTCCAAGTCATGCTAGCGAATGGTTCCAAAACGAGTTGCACAAGCAGGATACCACGATTATCCATTGCATGGGATAATTATTCTTTCATAGATGACTACTTTGTTGTGGGTATTGGTGGAGAGTCGGATGTGGTACTTGGTGTGCAATGGTTGAAGTCTCTTGGAAAGTTTGTCCAAGACATCAACAAGATGGTGTTAGAGTTTACTCATATGGGTAAACACAGTGTGCTTAAGGCACTTGAATATGAGACTAAAAATGGGGCAGCGAAAAGCATGTTAGTTTGCTCTAACTTTGATGACTCCAAAGGTATGGATACAAGGAAACAATTCATTCCTAATTCTCTTATTTATAATAGCAATGATTCATCCTCCCTTTTTCATGATTTTGGTGCTTCTAATCATAGGGAAATGATTCATGATAATTCTATTATGGTGGGTACAAATGATGCATGTTTTGGTCATGATAAGTCACATGATATATCTCATGTTAGGACTGGGTTTAGACACTTTGGAGCAGCAGATATGACTCAATCCCAAATGTTGAATGATGATTGGCTAGAGAGGGCATGGCAAGCCAAGTTGATGGCTCATCAAGCCAAACTTCATCTTCAACATGATTTTGATTCACACGACTCCACGGATGATGAGAAGCAAGAGCTATCTAACATCCAAAATTATGAGTTTTCAGTTGATGTTGACAATTTCATTAAGGTGTATCGTGATTTTATGGGTGATATGTTCATTGGATCAGCCACACTCTTGGTTTGACTTTGGGTATTAATGGAGACAACAAACAATACAACTATGGATTTGTCCCCTATTTCATATGCTTGTGCAGTTGTTTATTGGTTGGGTTGTGACATAATTTTCATGGATTCATGGTTGACATGTGGCTGTCCTACATGGTTATACGTTGTATATTCAGATTTATCTGGGTTTACATAAGTTTTTGAGTTGGATTGGAGTGTATGGAGACACGATCACTTGATAGGTAAGGTGTATGAGATGGGTCTCTTTTTTATGCATGTGTATACAGACATCATTGACTTCACTTTAGTTGTTGGTCTGATTTATAATAGCAGCCTTGAGGTGGGAAGTTTGACAGCTCATGAGAGGAGTTTTCACTATGTCACACACCTTGGGACAGCAAGCTATGATAGCATCTATGAAGGCAAATGTGGAAGGTAAAAATTTAAGGTGGGTCTCATGTTAGTGATCAGCCATCTCCCATCTTTACATGGTTTGATTCATCTTGTTGTTATGCAAGAATATGTGATAAGAATTGAAGAACCACATTGCATGCAAGGTTTGACATTGTGCCTTTGTTTCATAACAATACCATTCCTTGATCACACTTGGAGAATATATTTGGTAAATGAAGAAGACACCATGGAGCATGTAGAGGACAATAGTACTTCATATTCGAACCTTTGGGTTTTGAGTTACAACACAAGGATCGAGGGATGCTCTACATTTTTTAACATGGAATTTTCAGCCATAGTTCATTGGGTTAGAGTTCTCACAATGGTGATAGATGGTTGTTTCATACTATTGATCACAAAGACTTTAGTTTGGTTCTTTAGGACAGCAGTTGGTTGGGGAAGTTGGAAAGATTGGGATCATTCTTTCTTTATTAGAGGTTGGCATAATGATGAGCTCCCATCATCCTTTGACATTAGAGGTACATGTGGTTTCTGCTGGAGTGAGGTTCTCAGTTGGATAGATGATGTTCTCATTTATAATAGCAGCACATGGCAGACTGACTTGATTGATTATGCACGTAGGATGATTTGGGATTCTAGCATTCACATGATTGGTGCATTGTTTCTTATGGATCATAATAAGTTGTTTCACAACTCTAGGCATAGTGATGCTGATATCAAAGTACACATCAGATTGGTGGAGCAGCATTCTTGAGGTGGATATGGGATCCCGGTATTTGGTTTCGGCATGCAGGTGCATATTGTTTGAGGGAAAACAATCCTAGGAAGGGAGGACTGTAATGTCCCTTCCTTAGATAGCTCAGTCTATAGCAGAGGTTGGCTTACTATTAGGGTTCCCGTAGGTCTTCAAAATAGTTAGGGGACCCAACCGAGGGCTGTGGAGTTTAGCTGGGAACCTTATGAGCCTTTCAGTTTAGAGTTCAATTGATGAATCTAGGGTTAAAGTGAAAATTTTAAGGTTTGCTTTAATGGAATGGTAAAAGGTGAATAGTAACTGAAAAATCATAAGGTGAATAGTAAAAAGTGCCCCCATCCTAGCAACTCAAGTTGTTTTTAAAAAGTGGCCCTTTTATTTGGATGAGGAAAGACCCTCAAGAAAATTATTTTATTGATTTTTATTAAAAAAGTCCATGAGAGGTTATAAAGCAATGTGTTGGGCTCCTTTTTTAGCATTCTACTCTCATTTTTACAAAACACTTTGCAAGTTTGAGCTCTGGAGAAGGGTTTTAGTATTGCTTCAGCCTTCTGGGAACAAAAACTCTCAAAGTCTACCGTGGATTGGACAAGAACCCAATTCACCTTTGGGTAGGACCTACCTTGGGTCTTCATTTGGGCTTTATTGGATGAGTTTTAGGTATATGTTTTGCAAATCTAAGTTTGCAACAACATATTTCTCATATCAGGTGCAGCCATTGATAGATCGAGTCTCAACTAGGCCAATACTATCACATATTTGCATTCTACTTGTTGGTTGTACTATTTTGGCAACTAATTTCATATCAGCACTTCCATAACAATGATCAGACCTGTAGTTGCATATTTCACATTCTATTTCAGTCTTCTACCATTGTTATCATGCTCATATCAGCCTTCATACATTGTATTTTCATGCTAGCATAGAACGGGTATGTTATTGGCATATTGGGTATTCAAATCTTTCATTTGTATTGGGTTTAATAGAGCTGTTATAGTCTAATAATTTTCATATCAGACATAACTGTCATTTTAATCAAACCTTATATCTTTAATTTAATGGCATAAATGGAAGTGGGTTTATCAATTTATGTTGTGTAACCATTTATATATTAGTTCTATGCATTTCCTTTATGTTATTGCCATTGAAAACACTCAACCAAACATCGAAAGCAATCAAACAAAACTCAAAAAATCAGAATAGCAGTCAGAAAATCAGAATTCATGAGTTTGCACAACAATTGTTTGATGAAATGTCAACACTCTAAAAAATGAGTTTTTGAGTTAGATTCAATAGGGATACTTCAGAATGACCCATGTAGTTGTGATCGCAAAAGAAGAATATTCTCCATGAAAAATGTTTGGTTGCATATTTTAGTTCAAAAGACTCATTGAGGAGATCCCTTTTATGCTTGAACAAAGTGGAACCTATTTATATCTTGGCATCTCCACCATATGTGTGTAAGAGTTGTTGATTCAACCCCACAACCAGCCAAGGATCAACTACAATCATAACACCCTTTCATACAAGAGAGAAACAATTGATTTGATATGAATCTTAAAATATCATTAGATGCAAAATGAATAATGATACAATACACAACAAGAAATATTTTTTTTTAAAGACAAGGATGAAAACCCTAGGGTAGAATAAGATCATGGCATGTGTCTTGATCCTATGATATGAGACACAACAAGCACATGACCTAAGTAAGTTTAAGTATGGTAGTGCAATTTAGGAAGTTTAATAAAATGCAAAGATACACGTATGATGAATGATGAATGGGTCTCAGTTGCAAGCCCATGTTAAGCACCTATGTACACGTAAAGAAATATCTCACAATAGGAGAAAAAAAAGAAAACCTCATGGGAAAAATCTCCTCTCCAAAAGAGAAAAAATGCAAACAAATATGTACATGTGATAGAAGAAAGGACTTAACAAGACCCCCTAATGAATACTTATGTCATTAGTTTATAATAGATGTCCCCTTTGATAGGAGATAAGAAGAGATATTATATATGCCCACCCATCCCCCTATCCCCCACAAAGGAGTAGCTCTTATGTCGATGATGAGTATGAGGACATAAAATGATCTATATTTCCTACAAACAACATTTCTTCCCTTGGGAAGAAATAGATACACTAGTGACTATAGAAGTCACTTCTATAATCTAGATGAACACGAAAAAAGGTTCTGATTATTCATATACAATACAAACTAAATCAAAGTTCTCCAAAAATAGTTGATTACGGGAGATAAATTGTAGTTCAATTGACACAAATGCAACATAGCCTTAAAATCAGGTCTTCATCAAACTCGACATTAAATCTACAACACAATCTAAATCAAAGTTCTCTAAACATGGTTGATAATTGGTGACAAATTGGAGTTCGCGTGACACAGATGCAACGTAGGCTTAAAATTAGGTCTTCATCGAACTCGACATTAAATCGACGGAAATTCAACATTCACAAAAACCGATAGAAAATAAAGGTTTTTACTAGTCATCTCCAACACAATCTAAATCAAAGTTCTCTTGACATGGTTGATTATGGGCGAAAAAATAGAGTTCACGTGACATAGATGCAACATAGCCTTAAAATCAAGTCTTCGCCAAACTCGACATTCAATCAATGGAAATTCAACATTCACAAAAACACATAGAAAATAAAGGTTCTTATTAGTCATATACAACACAGTCTAAATCAAAGTTCTCCAAAAATAGTTGATTACGGGATAAAAATTGTAGTTCAATTGACACACATGCAACGGAGCCATAAAATCAGGTCTTCATTGAACTCGACATTCAATCGATGAAAATTCAACATTCACAAAAACTGATATAAAATAAAGATTCTTAATAGTCATCTACAACACAATCTAAATCAAATTTCTCCAAACATGGTTGATTATGGGTGAAAAAATCAAGTTCGCGTGACATAGATGCAACGTAGCCTTAAAATCAGGTCTTCGCCAAACTCGACATTAAATCGATGGAAATTCATTCACAAAAAACTATAGAAATTAAAGGTTCTTACCACTCATCTACAAAACAGTCTAAATCAATGCTCTCCAAACATGGTTGATTATGCGTGAAAAAATAGAGTTTGCGTGACAAAGATGCAACTTAGCCTTAAAATCAGGTCTTTGCTGAACTTGACATTAAATCAATGCAAATTCAACATTCACAAAAATTGATAGAAAATAAAGGTTCTCAATAGTCATCTACAACAAAATCTAAATCAAAGTTCTCCAAACATGGTTTATTATGGGTGAAAAATTGGAGTTCGCATGACATAGATGCAACATAGGCTTAAAATAAGGTTTTCATTGTACTCAATATTACATAAATAGAAATTCAACATTCACGAAAATTGATAAAAAATAAAGGTTCTTACTAGTCATCTACAACACATTCTAAATCAAAGTTCTTCAGACATGGTTGATTATGGGTGAAAAATACGAGTTCATGTGAGACAAATGCAACGTAGCCTTAAACTCAGGTCTTCGCCGAACTAGACATTGAATCAATGTAAATTCAATATTCACGAAAACCGATAAAAAATAAACGTTCTTACTAATCATCTACAATACAATCTAAATAAAATTTATCCAGACATGGTTGTTTATTGGTGAAAAATTGGAGTTTGCGTGACACAGATGCAACGTTGCCTTAAACTTAGGTCTTCGCCAAATTCGACATTTAATCGATGTAAATTCAACATTCACGAAACCGATAGAAAATAAAGGTTCTAAATAGTCAGTCATCTACAACACAATCTATATCAATTTCTCCAAACAAGGTTTATTATGGGTGAAAATTTGGTGTTCGTGTGACACAGATGCAATGTAGGCTTAAAATTAGGTCTTTGTCGAACTTGACATTAAATCGATGGAAATTCAACATTCACAAAAACCAATAGAAATTAAAGGTTCTTTCTATTCATCTACAACACAATCTAAATCAAATTTCTCCAAACATGGTTGATTATGGGTGAAAAATTGGAGTTTGTGTGACATAGATGCAACATAGCCTTCAATTATGTCTTCGCCGAACTCAACATTAAATCAATGGAAATTCTACATTCACTAAACTTGATAGAAAATAAAGGTTCTCTCTAGTCATCTACAAACTAATCTCAATCAAAGTTCTCCAAACATGTTTGATAATTGGTGAAAATTTGGAGTTCGCGTAACATAGATGCAATATAGCATTAAAATTAGGTCTTCGCTAAACTCGACATTAAATCGATCAAAATTCAACATTCATGAAAATCGATAGAAAATAAATGTTCTTACTAGTCATCAACAACACAATCTAAATCAAATTTCTCCAAACATGGTTGATTATCGACAAAAAATTAGAGCTCCTGTGACATAGATGCAATGTAGCCTTAAAATTAGGTCTTCGTCGAACTCGACATTAAATCGATGGAAATTCAACACTCATGAAACCTGATAGAAAATAAAGGTTTTTACTTTTCTTCTACAACATAATGTAAACGAAAATTTTCCAAACATAACCTTTATTATGGGTGAAAAATTGGAGTTTGCATGACACAAATGCAACATAGCCTTAAAATAGTGTTTTCGCCGAACTCGACATTAAATTGATGGAAATTCAACATTCAGGAATATCAATAGAAAATAAAGGTTCTTAATAGTCATTTACATCACAATCTAAATCAAAATTCTCCAAACATGGTTGATTATGGTTAAAAAATTGGAGTTTGCATGACATAATTGCAACGCAGCGTTATATTCAGGTCTTCACCAAACTCGACATTAAATCGATGGAAATTCAACACTCACGAAAATGGAAAGAAAATAAAGGTTCTAATAGTCATCTACAACACAATCTCAAACAAAGTTCTCCAAACATGGTTGATACTAGTTGAAAAATTTCAGTTCACGTAACATAGATGGAATGTGGCCTTCAAATCAAGTCTTCATAGAACTCGACATTAAATCGATAGAAATTCAACAACACAAAAGTTCTTAATGGTCATTTACAACACAATATAAATAAAAGTTTTCCAAACATGGTTTATTATAGCAGAAAAATTGTAGTTCGCGTGACACAGATGCAACAAAGCCTTAAAATCAGGTTATCACCGAAGTCGACATTCAATCGATGTATATTCAACATTCATGAAAAATGATAGAAAATAAATGTTCTTAATAGTTATCTACAACACAATCTAAATCAAATTTTTGCAAACATGGTTGATTCTGGGTGAAAAATTGGAGTTCGCGTTACATAGATGCAATGTAGCCTTAAAATCAGGTCTTCACCAAACTTGACATTCAATGGATGGTAATTCAACATTCACGAAAACTGATAGAAAATAAAGGTTCTTACTAGTCATCTACAACACAATATAAATCAAAGTTCTCTAGACATGGTTTATTATGGGTGAAAATTTTGAGTTCGTGTTACACAGATGCAACGTAGCCTTAAAATCGGGTCTTTGCCGAACTCGACATTAAATCAATGGATATTCAACATTCATGGAAATCAATAGAAACAAATGTTCTTAATAGTCATCAACAACATAATCTAAATCAAAGTTCTCCAAACATGGTTGATTATGGGTGAAAAATTAGAGTTCGCATGACACAGATGCAACATAGCCTTAAAATCAGGTCTTCGCTGAACTCGACATTAAATCGATGGAAATTCAAAATTCACGAAAATCGATAGAAAATAAAGGTTCTTAGTAGTCTTCATCAACACAATATAAATCAAATTTCTCCAATCATAGTTGATTATGGGTGAAAAATTGGAGTTTGAGTGATACAGATGCAACTTAGCCTTAATCACATTTGGCCGAACTCGACATTAAGTTAATGAAAATTCAACATTCACGAAAATTGAGAGAAAATAAAGCTTCTTAATAGTCATCTACAACACAATCTAAATCAACATTATCCAAACATGGTTGATTATGGGTGAAAATTTGGAGTTCATGTGACATAGATGCAATGTAGCCTTAAAATCCGGCCTTCGCCAAACTCGACATTAAATTGACATTAAATTCAACATGAATGAAAATTGATAGATAATAAAGGTTCTTAATATTCATCTACAACACAATCTAAATAAAATTTCTCCAAACATGGTTGATTATGGGTGAAAATTTTGAGTTCGTGTGACATAGATGCAACGTAGCCTAAAAATCATGTCTTCGTCGAACTCGAGATTAAATCGATGGAAATTCAACATTCACGAAAACCGATAGAAAACATAGGTTCTTAATAGTCATCTACAATGCAATATAAATCAAAGTTATCCAAACATGGTTGATCATGGGTGATAAATTGGAGTTTGTGTGACACAGATGCAATGTAGCATTAAAATCAGGTCTTCGCGACACTCGACATTCAATCAATGGAAATTGAACATTCACGAAACTTAAAATCAGGTCTTTGCGACACTCAACATTCAATCAATGGAAATTGAAATGGGTGAAAAATTAGAGTGCACGTTACATAGATGCAATGCAAACTTGAAATTAGGTCTTCGTTGTACTAGACATTAAATCGACGTAAATTTAACATTCAGGAAAACCGATAGAAAGTAAAGGTTCTTAATAGTCATGTAAACACAATCTAAATCAAAGTTCACCAAACATGGTTGATTATGGGTGAAAAATTGGAGCTAGCACTACATAGATGCAACAAAGCCATAAAATCAAGTTTTCGTTGAACTCGACATTAAATCTACAAAAATTCAACATTCATGGATTCTCCAAACATTGTTGATTAGGGGTGAAAAATTGGAGTTCGTGTGACATAGATGCAATGTAGCGTTAAAATCAGGTTTTCACCGAACTTGACATTAACTTGATGGAAATTCAACATTCACGAAAACTGATAGAAAATAAAGGTTCTTACTAGTCTTCTACAACACAATGTAAATCAAAGTTCTCCAAATATGGTTGATTATGGGTGAAAAATTGGAGTTCATGTTACATAGATGCAACGTAGAATTAAAATCAAGTCTTCGCCGAAATCGACACTAAATCAACGTAAATTCAACATTCATGAAAATCAATAGAAGATAAAGGTTCTTAATAGTCATCCACTACACAATCTAAATCAAAATTCTCCAAACATGGTTGAAAATTTGGAGTTCTCGTGACATAGATGCAAAGTAGCCTTACAATCAAGTCTTTGCAGAACTCGACATTAAATCGATGTAAATTCAATATTCATGAAAATCGATAAAAAATAAAGGTTCTTACTGGTCATCTACGCCACAATCTAAATCAAAGCTCTCCAAACATTTTTGATTATGGGAAAAAATTTGGAGTTCACGTGGCACAGATGCAACACAACCTTAAAATCAGGTCTTCACCAAACTCGACATTGAATCGATGTAAATTCAATATTCACGAAAACCGATAGAAAATAAAGGTTCTTACTAGTCATCTACAATACAAAATAAATGAAAGTTCTCCAGACATGGTTGATTATGGGTGAAAAATTGGAGTTCACATGAACCAAATGCATTGTAGCCTTAAAATTAGGTCTTCGCCAAACTCGACATTAAATCGATGTAAATTAAACATTCATGAAACCAGTAGAAAATAAAGGTTCTTAATAGTCAGTCATCTACAATACAATCTATATGAAAGTTCTCCAAACATGGTTTATTATGGGTGAAAAATTGGTGTTCATGTGAAACAGATGCAATGTAGGATTAAAATCAGGTCTTCATCAAACTCGACATTAAATCGATGGAAATTCAGCTTTCATGAAAACAGGTAGAAAATAAAGGCTCTTACTACTCATCAACAACAAAATCTAAATCAAAGTACGCCAAATATCATTGATTATCAGTGAAAAATTGGAGATCGCGTGACACAGATGTAATGTAGCCTTAAAATCAAGTGTTCACCCAACTCGACATTAAATCGACGTAAATTCAACATTCAGGAAAACTGATAGAAAATAAAGGTTCTTAATAGTCATCTACAACACAATCTAAATAAAATTTCTCCAAACACAACCTTTATTATGGGTGAAAATTTGGATTTTGCGTGACATAGATGCAACATAGCCTTAAAATAAAGTCTTCACTGAACTCGATATTAAATCGATTGAAATTCAATCAACATTCACAAAAATCGATAGAAATTAAAGGTTCTTAATTGTCATCTACAATACAATCTAAATCATAGTACTCCAAACATGGTTGATAATGTGTGAAAAATTGGAGTTTTTGTGACACAGATGCAATGTAGCCTTAAAATCATGTCTTCATCGAACTCGACATTAAATCTATGCAAATTCAACATTCACAAAAAATGATAGAAAATAAAGGTTCTCAATATTCATTTACAAAAAATTCTAAATCAAATGTTCTCCAAACATGGTTTACTATGGGTGAAAAATTGGACTTCGTGTGGCACAGATGCAACAGGCTTAAAATAAGGCCTTCGTCATACTCGATATTAAATCGATAGAAATTCAACATTCATAAAAACTGATAAAAAATAAAGGTTCTTACTAGTCAACTAAAACACAATGTAAATCAAAGTTCTCAAGACATGGTTGATTACGGGTGAAAAATTCAAGTTCATGTGAGATAGATGCAACGTAGCCTTAAAATCAGGTCTTCACCGAACTCAACATTAAATCGATGGATATTCAACATTAACGAAAATCAATAGAAAATAAAGGTTCTTAATAGTCATCCACAAACATAATCTAAATCAATGTTCTCCAAACATGGTTGAATATGGGTGAAAAATTGGAGTTCGCATGACACAGATGCAACGTAGCCTTAAAATCAGGTCTTCGCCGAACTTGAAATTAAATCGATGGAAATTCAACATTCAGGAAAACCGATAGAAAATAAAGGTTCTCACTAGTCTTCTACAACACGGTGTTAATCAAATTTCTCCAAACATGGTCGATTATGGGTGAAAAAATGGAGTTCGCATGTCATAGATGCAATGTAGCCTTAAAATTAGGTCTTCACCGAACGCAACATTAAATCGATTGAAATTCAACATTCACGAAAATCAATAAAAATTAAAGGTTCTTAATAGTCTTCTACAGCACAATCAAAATCAAAATTCTCCAGACATGATTCATTATGGGTATAAAATTGGAGTTCATGTGACACAGATGCAACGTAGTCTTAAAATCAGGTCTTCACCAAACTCAACATTTAATCGATGCAAATTAAACGTTCACGAAACCGACAGAAAATAAAGGTTCTTAATAGTCAATCATCTACAACAAAATCTGAATCAAAGTTATCCAGACATGGTTTATTATTGTTGAAAAATTGGTGTTT
The DNA here is from genome assembly GCA_007115665.2 of Sequoiadendron giganteum. NCBI lineage: Eukaryota > Viridiplantae > Streptophyta > Pinopsida > Cupressales > Cupressaceae > Sequoiadendron > Sequoiadendron giganteum. The sequence continues at coordinate 507,935,818 of CM021102.1, forward strand.
GCATGACACATATGCAATGTAGGCTTAAAATCAAGTCTTCATCGAATTCGACATTAAATCGATGGAATTTCCACATTTAGAAAACCAATAGAAAATAAAGGTTCTTTCTAGTCATCTACAAAACAATATAAATCAAATTTCTCCAACAATGGTTGATTATGGGCAAAAAATTGGAGTTCGCATTACATGGATGCAACGTAGGCTTAAAATCAGGTCTTCACCGAACTTGACGTAAATTTAACATTCATGAAAAGTGATAAAAAATAAAGGTTCTTAATAGTCATATACAACACAATATAAATCAAAATTCTCCAAAGATGGCTGATTATGGGTGAAAAATTGGAGTTCACGTGACACAGATGCAACGTAGCCTTAAAATCAGGTTTTGGCTGAACTCGACCTTAAAGCGATGGAAATTCAACATTCTTGAAAAACAATAGAAAATAAAGGTTCTTAAGAGTCATCTACAACACAATTTAAATAAAATTTCTCCAAATTGGTTGATTATGGGTGAAAAATTGTAGCTCGCGTGACACAAATGCAATGTAGGCTTAAAATCACCGAACTTGACATTAAATTGATGGAAATTCAACATTCACGAAAACTGATAGAAAATAAAAGTTCTTAATAGTCATCTACAACACAATCTAAATCAAAATTCTCCAAACATGGTTGATAATGGGAGAAAAGTTGGAGTTCGCGTGACACAGATGCAACATAGCCTTAAAATTAGGTCTTGACTTAACTCGACATTAAATGGATGGAAATTCAACATTCACAAAAAATTGATAGAAAAAAAAGGTTCTTTATAGTCATTTACAACACAATCTAAATCAATGTTTTCCAAAAAAAGGTTGATTATGGGTGAAAATTTTGAGTTCACATGACACAGATGCAACGTAGCCTTAAAATTAGGTCTTCACCGAACTCGACATTAAATCGATGTAAATTCAACATTCACGTAAACCGATAGAAAATAAAGGTTGTTAATAGTCATGTATAACACAATAAAAATCAAAAGTCTCCAATAGTGGTTGATTATGGGTGAAAAATTATAGCTTGCATGACACAGATGCAATGTAGTCTTAAACTCAGGTCTTTGCCGAACTCGACATTAAATGGATGGAAATTCAACATTCACAAAAATCGATACAAAATAAAGGTTCTTAATAGTCATCTAGAACACAATCTAAATCAAAATTCTCTAAACATGGTTGGTTATGGGAGAAAATTTGGAGTTCGCGTGACACAAACGCAACATAGCCTTAAAATCAGGTCTTCACTAAACTCGACATTAAATCCATGAAAATTCAACATTCACAAAAATTGATAGAAAATAAAGGTTCTTTATAGTCATCTACAACACAATCAAAATCAAAGTTTTCCAAAAAAGGATGATTATAGGTGAAAACTTTAAGTTCACGTGACACAAATGCAATGTAGCCTTAAAATCGGGTCTTTGTCGAACTCGACATTAAATCGATGCAAATTCAACATTCACGTAAACTGATAGAAAATAAAGGTTCTTAATAGTCATCTATAGCATAATCTAAATGAAATTTCTCTGAACATGATTGATTATGGGTGAAAAATTGGAGTTCACTAGACACAGATGGAATGTAGCCTTAAAATAAGGTCTTCACCGAAATCGACATTAAATCTATGGAAATTCAACATTCACGGAAACTGATAGAAAATAAAGATTCTTACTAGTCATCTACGACCAAAATAAAAATGAAAGTTCTCCACACATTGTTTGATTATGGGTGAAAAATTGGAGTTCATGTGACACTAATGCAACGTAGCCTTAAAATCAGGTCTTCAGCAAACTCGACAAAAAATCGATTGAAATTCAGCGTTCACGAAAAACTATGGAAATTAAAGGTACTTAATAGTCATCTACAACATAATATAAATCAAAGTTCTCCAAAAATGGTTGATTATGGGTGAATAATTAGAGTTCACGTGACACAAATACAACGTAGCCTTTAAATCAGGTCTTCACCGAACTCGACATTAAATCGACGAAAATTCAACATTCACGAAAACCAATAGAAAATAAACGTTCTTACTAGTCATCTACAACACAATTTAAATAAAAGTTCTCCAAACATGTTTGATTATGGGTCAAAAATAGGAGTTTACTAGACACGGATGCAAAGTACCCTTAAAATTAGGTCTACGCCGAAATCGACATTAAATTGATGGAAATTCAACATTCATGATAACCGATAGAAAAAAATGATTCTTACTAGTCATCTACAACCAAAATCTAAATCAAAGTTCTCCAAACATGGTTTGATTACGGGTTAAAAATTGGAGTTCACATGACACATATTCAACGTAGCCTTAAAATCAGTTCTTCATCGAACTCGACATTAAATCGATGGAAATTAAGTGTTCACGGAAAATGATAGAAATTAATGGTTCTTAATATCATCCACAACATAATCTACATCAAATTTCTCCAAACATCATTTGATTATGGGTGAAAAATTGGAGTTTGCGTGACACAAATACAACATAGCCTTAAAATTAGGTCTTCACCGAACTCAAGATTAAATCGACGGAAATTCAACATACATGAAAATTGATAGAAAATAAAAGTTCTTACCAGTCATCTACAACATAATGTAAATGAAAGTTCTCCAAACAAATTGATTATAGGATAAAATTTGAAGTTCGCATGACACAGATGCAATGTAGCCTTAAAAGGTCTTCTTCAAACTCAACATTTAATCGATGTAAATTCAACATTCATAAAAACCGATAGAAAATAAAGGTTCTTAATAGTCATCTAGAACACAATCTAAATCAAAGTTCTCCAAACATGGTTGATTATGGGTGAAAAATTGGAGTTCGCGTGACATAGATGGAACATAGACTTAACTTGACATTAAATCGATGGAAATTCAACATTCACAAAAATCGATAGAAAATAAAGTTTATTAATAGTCATCCACAAGACAATCTAAATCAAATTTCATGAAACATGATTGATTACGAGAGATAAATTGGAGTTCATGTGACAAGGTGCACATAGCCTTAAAATCAGGCCTTTCCCGAACTCGACATTAAATCGATGTAAATTCAACATTCACGAAAATTGATAGAAAATAAAGGTTCTGAATAGTCATCTACAACACAATCTAAATGAAAGTTCTCCAAACATGGTTGATTATGGGTGAAAAATTGGAGTTCGCGTGATAGAGATGCTACGTAGCCTTAAAATCATATCTTCGTCGAACTCGACATTAAATCTATGGAAATTCAACATGCACAAAAATTGATATAAAATAAAGGTTTTTACTAGTCATGTACAACACAATCTAAATCAAATTTCTCCAAACATGGTTGATTATGGATAAACAATTGGATTTCGTGTGACACAGATGATTGAAATCAGGTCTTCACTGAACTCGACATTAAATCGATGGAAATTCAACATTCACAAAAATCGATAGAAAATAAAGATTCTTAAAAGTCATCTACAACACAATCTAAATCAAAGTTCACCAAACATGGTTGATTATGGGTGAAGAATTGGAGTTCATGTGACACAGATGCAACATAAGCTTAAAATCAAGTCTTCACCAAACTCGACATTAAATCGATGGAAATTCAACATTCACGAAAATTGATAGAAAATAAAGGTTCTTAATAGTCATTTACAACACAATCCAAATCAAAGTTCCCCAAACATGGTTGATTATGGGTGAAAAATTGAAGTTCGTGTGACACAAATGCAACGTAGCCTTAAAATAAGGTCTTCGCCAAAATCGACATTAAATTGATGGAAATTTAACATTCACGAAAATCGATAGAAAATAAAGGTTCTTACTAGTCATCTACAACCAAAATCTAAATCAAATTTCTCCAAACCTTGTTTGATTATGGGTGAAAAATGGGAGTTTGCATGACACAGATGCAACTGAACTCGACATTAAATCGACGTAAATTCATTATTCATGAAAATCGATAGAAAATAGAGGTTCTTAATAGTCATCTAGAACACAATATAAATCAAAGTTCTCCAAACATGGTTGATTATTGGTGAAAAATTTGAGTTCGCATGACACAGATGCAATGTAGCCTTAAAATCAGGTCTTCGCCGAACTCGACATTAAATAAATGGAAATTGAACATTCATGAAGACCGATAGAAAATAAAGGTTCTTAATTGTTTTTGATAAAAGGGTAAAACGGGTTTTACAGGGACCCGAAACCACAAAGTTTACAAGATAGAGAAAGGACCACCAATGGTCCACAAAAAAAAACAGTTGTCCAACAAAAAACAGCAGCAATCGGACAAAAAAGACCAGGAGGGTCAAAAAGAAAAAGACAGCAGAAGAACACAGGATTATTTCAAAGACCGAAGGACAGTCTCAGTCTCTGCCTCCAATGCCTGCATATCAATGACCCCCTGTTTGAAATTCTGCACCATTTTCGGGGTTAAGGGAGCCTTTCGCTTCAAATTAGCTCTGGTTCTTCTAGATATACCACCATCAATTTCCTGGCTTTTTTCTTTAGTGTCATCAAGATCCACCACCAAGGAACTCTATTGGGCTTTATCAAGTTTTTCGGTCATAGCATTGATTATTATTGCATTGTGTCTTGCTATTCTGTGGTTCTGTTCAGCAATAGTTTTGATGTTGATTCTTAAGCCCTCAATCTCATTATCTGTAATCCTGTAGCTATGGACCGTATCTTTCTTGCCCAAATCCGCAATCTTGACTCCCATTTCCTCAATTTTGCTTTGCAGAGCCCAATTTTTGATTTTAAGCTCGTTAATTTCGGATAACTTCCAGACTAGGATTTTAGACTGGGTTTCAGAGTTGGTTTTAGCCAGATAAAGAAAATCCAGGGATGGCTCTTTACTAGCATTAACAGGGGAATCAACATTTTGTAAGTCAGAGGCAGGGCCCTCACAGCGCTCAGAAGTATAGGTAGCGGCTTCCTCCGACTCAAAAGACTCTTCAAAATAAGAAACAAGACTTTTAGCCTAGGTGGACTTGCCCGCAGGGCTGTTCTTAGGATGAAGACGGATGGGCTTAAGTGCACTCCGGATTTTACCCTGGTTCCTGGAAGGGCCAGCTTGTAGACTAGGGTCTTTAGGCCCAGTTTTAGGGCTAGGCATATAATCCGAGCCACTGGGCTCAATATCCTCACTGTCAATATCAGGGTTGGCTTCTGAGGTAGCAGGGGCGTGCTCATGCAGATAATCAACAATGAGCCTAATTAAACCAGTATGGAGGATAGGGAATCTTTTGAGATTCTTTTTGTTATCCTCCAAGCTTTTCTTTAGAGAGCAAAAAAGATAGTAAGGAATAGAAACCCTAACCTTATGGCGAAAATGGTTGAGGAGGGTGAAGTGGTACTCGTAGACTTTTGTGAAGCGGCCATCCACAGTGATATATTCCATAATGGCCCGAAGCACCTTCTGTCATATAGACTTGATGGAATCAACATCAAAATAACTGTTCGCAATTTTAATTAGGTTCTACTTCTCCTTATCATTTTTTGGGAATCTGATTACAGCTTCATCCAAATAAGCCCTGTCCCTGAAAAACTTCTTATCATTCGTAGGTAAACCAGTGACTTTGGCAATTAAGTCTTCGTTGAGCTCAACATTGCTGCCGAACAGAGTCAGATTTCCATCATGCCAGTTCTTGGCAAAGAGTTTTGTTGCCTCCATATCAGAACCATGAAGCTTCTCCAGAAAGGGTAACAGACCTCCGCTTTTTATCTTGTTCCATACCTTTGCATTTTTCACGTGGATATCGTAGTTGTCTGGCTCAGATTGCTTTCTGTCCCCACCCATATTGGCCAACACAAAGAGAAAGAACCAAACACAGTCCTTTCTAAAATTGGCCCCGCCAAATCTAAACACCCACAAAGCGTGCAGGGTAAACTTACAATTTACTCCATCGGGCTCGGTACCATACAATCTAATGATTGTGATGTGAGATATCTGACCTATCCTCATTGAAGGGCTAACACGATGCCTTACCATGTGATCTATCATAATTTAATAGGGCATAGACTTCAACATTTAGATCGCTATAATTTAGCCAAGTACACAAATCTTCACACTTAACTCCTTCATTAGCAAAAAAATCTACAACAGCATTGGCTTTTTTGTAGGCATGTGTTATTTTAACTTTTTCAAAACTATCCAATTTCAGTTTAGCTTCATCTATCCAAGATTTGATGGTCCACGAGGGAGGAGACATGCCACGGAGGCAGTCAATTATGTTTTTGGAATCACCTTCCAACCATAAATTTTTAATATTGAGGCTTTGGGCTAAGTTTATAATATGGTAGGCTCCAGCCGCCTCCGCCAAATGATTAGTTTGAGAGCAAAGAGGAGAGGTCGTTGCACCCATGAAATTTCCATAGGTATCCCTTATAACTCCACCATAGCCCGCCACCCCCGGATTACCTTTAGCCGCACCATCAAAGTTAGCTTTGATCCACCCATCGGGCGGAAAAGTCCAACAAACTCCCACTCTGTCCTTTTTAATTTTCATTGTAAAACTACACAAAAGATTAAAAAGGATGGATGTTCCAATCCTTAGTAAGGCCAAGATCATAGTTCGAAAACTCAGCATTCAGAATCTTTCTATCCTTTTGGGCCACATCACTGAGATTTTCCTTTAGATTCCTAACAATATTATCAAAGACCTGATCTATAGGGGCTTCTTTGTTCCTAAAAATTCTATTGTTGTGTTCTTTCCAGATGCCCCAAGCAATATGAGGAAAAGAAAGCTCCCAAAAAAATCGAAGAAAAGGGTTCCTTGTCGGTGCTTTCCATTGGATGAAGAAATCTTCTATGAGCCAAGGAAAAACCCAGGAGAGATTCCATAAACTTTTAAACTTATCCCAAATAGAGGCAGCGAAAGAGCAATGAAGGAATAAATGATTACCTGACTCAGCATCCATCTTACAAAGACAACATCTATTGGGGATTTGAAATCCCCGTTTACACAGGTTGTCAGTCGTTAACAGCTTATTTTGAAGTAGAATCCAAAAAAAGATGTTAATTTTAGGAATAAGATTATTGCACCGGGCTTTAGACCAAAAGGGAGGATGATCCCGAGAAGACGTGAACTTTGCAAAGGTAGAAGACACCAAAAATTACCTAAAGGGTTGTCGAACCAGACCGCACGGTCTTCCAACTGCTCTGAACTAAGTTTAACAGCCAGCAGGGAAATCTGGATCGAGGCCAGAGCTTGAATCACTCTGCATAAGTCAACCCATATACCATTCTCACTGTAATCTTTCACAAAAGCACCAAACCTAGCCTTACAGATCACAACCCAATATTTGAAGGGATTGATATTTATCAAAGGTTCCTTGAAAAGCCATCTATCTTTCCAAAATCTAGTACTATTACCATTCCTAACATGCCAACCAAAGCCTTCCTCCACAATCTTTTTTCCAATAATTAAGTTATTCCAACATATGGATCCTTTTGGAAGAAGGTGGGGATCCATATTAATAATCGAAGAGCAATTGTTATCCAAATATTTACCAGCCAAGATATCAATCCACTCCCCGGAGGAAGAGAAGATTCTCCAAATTTGCTTAGCCAAAAGGATTTTATTGATAGATCTAATTCTTCTTAGCCCAAGTCCACCATTATTTATAGATCTACAGACCAAATTCCAATCAATTAAAGGAATTCTTTTATTTTCCTCAACACCTGACCAAAGAAATCTTTTTTGAATTTTTTCAATAGTATCAGCATATTTGGCAAGGATCTTAAAAAGGCTCAGTGCATAGATAGGGAGGTTCTGAAGGGTGGCTTTGAGGAGCTGAAGCTTACCAGCTTGGCTAAGCAGAGCACCTTTCCAACCAGCAAGCTTTTTGCTAAATCTATCCATCAACGAAGACCAGATCGCATCAGGAGGTTTCAAACTTAAAGGAAGACCCAGGTAGGTGGCAGGAAGGGCATCCACCTTACAATCCAGAATCTTGGCGATTTTAGTCTGATGATGAACCGGAGTGTTGAAAAAGAACAACGAGCTTTTTTGACTGTTGATCAACTGTCCTGAAGCTCTCCCATACTTATCAAGCAGTTGTTTAATAGATTTAGCTTCATTCATAGAAGCCTTACCCATAAGCATAGTATCATCAATGAATTGTTGGTGAGAACACACCAAGTTGCTCGAGGATGGTTTGAGCCCAGAGATAACAGTATGGTCAATCAGTTTTTTCAAGTTCCTACCAAGACTTTCAGCCATAATAGTGAATAAAATAGGAGAGATAGGGTCACCCTACCTGAGACCTCTGGTGCTCTAGAAAAAGGAGGTTGGGGAGCCATTGATCATAACCAATATGGAACTGTGGACACCAGTTGTTCCACCAAATGAACCACCCTATTATTAAAACCGAAGGCCTTCAAGATTTTAAATAAAAAGACCCAATCCACTCTGTCATAGGCTTTTGAAATGTCAAGCTTTAAGAGAAAACCTTCAGTCTTCGATTCAACAAGGGAGTGAATGTTCTCATGAACCGAAACAATAGAGTCGAGAATTTTTCTGCCAGGGACAAATCCATTCTGTTGAGGGGAGATCAAGGAAGGCAAAAAAACTAAGATTCTAGAGGTTAAAACCTTAGAAATGATCTTGTAAATAGAATTACAAAGACTGATAGGTCTAAAGGCCTCAAAGTTGTCAGCTCCAAGTTTCTTGGGAATGAGGACCAAGAAAGTAGCATTAAGTTCTTTTAAAAGACATCTAGCTCCGAAAAATTCCTTAACAACATTAACCACATCCTCTTTAACCAAATCCCAGAACCGTTGAAAGAAGAACAGAGGAAAACCATCGGGCCTCAGAGCTTTATTCCCATCAAAGGAAAAGACAGCCCTCTTAACTTCCTTGTTAGTGGGGATAGCAATCAAAAAAGAGTTGTTCTCCTGGATAATAATTCTTGGTATAGCTTCCACCAACTGATCTTGTTCAATTTGGTTTATTTCAAAGCTAGCCGACAGGAGAAGTTTAAAGAAGGAACCCGCCTGCCTCCTTATATCTTCATCCTCAAAAAAACTGGTTCCATTCATTTCAATTTGTGATATTCTATTAACAGCTCTGTGTTTAGAAGCCGATTAGTGAAAAAACCTGGTGTTTCTATCTACGGTGGATAGCCAAAGAGCTCTAGATCTTTGTCTCCAAAACTCCTCCTCCTTCCCAATAAGGTCATGCATTTTCTTAAGGATCTCATTCTCTTTTTCCTTATTATCATTCAAGTAACCCTCATTCTGGATTTTGAATTGAATGGCTCCTAGATCCATCTGAAGTTCGGATTTGATCTTGAATATGTTCCCAAAAGAACTCTTTTTCCATTCTTTAAGCTTACACTTCACTTCCCTTAATTTTTTGGCAACTCTGAACATAGTCGTTCCTTGAATACTTATATTCCACCATTTCTTTGATTCCTCTTTAAAAGTAGGATGGGAGATCCATATATTTTCAAATCTGAAAGGGGTGTTCCTCTTCATTTTAATAGGATCCGTAGTAAGACTAATAGGAAAATGATCAGAACCTATTCTAGTAAGAGCTTTCAAGGAGCAAAAGTAGTCAAAATACCAATGATTAGAGATCAGAGCTCTATCAAGTCTGACTTGTATAAGGCCTGTCCCCTTTCTGCAATTAGACCAAGTGAAGGCAACTCCATGAAGGTCCAAATCTATCAGCCCTTGAGTATCAATAAAATTCTGAAGGTCCTCTTTACTTTCCAGGTTGATCTGGGATCCCCCAAATTTCTCGCCATTCATTAAGGGAGTATTGAAGTCCCCCATAACAATCCAAGCTTCTTTATCAAAAATTCTTCTAATGGAAGCTAGTTCTAACCAAAACGATTTCCTCAAACCTTTACCATTAGGAGCATAAATGTTCATTTGAATCTAGCTGAAGTTATCTCTTATATGAGTGAATCTAGTAACTATGTGATTCGGACCTTCCAAATTGGATCCCTCTTGATGATGTGGCAATTCCAGTAAGTAGCAATGCCACCCGAAGCACCATTAGAATTATTACCCTGGTTACAGTAGTATTGAAAGAATTTCAATTTTTCAATTTTCTCCTTAGGCATTTTAGTTTCCTAAATCAAAAGAATATCCGGTTTGTGATATCTAACAAAGTTGCATAGAACATCTTGCTTGTGGGGGCTATTGAGACCCCTAATATTCCAAGACATAATCTTCATTATTTACTAGGGGAGTTAAGACACTCCGGGATGGTTTTCTAAGACCCATCCGCTATTTCCTGAAAGCTATTCAACTCTCTTTTCTTTTTCAAAGACTTATTGCCTTTTGAGTTTTTTGGTGCACCACAATCAGCCTCGCCTCTTGATCTGGTTGAGATGCTGCTTGGGGTCTTCCCTTGCTTGTTTTTTCCATTCTTCTTCTTTAATATATTCTCTTATTTATCAGTCTCTTCTTGACTATCCGTTTCTCTGCTGGATTCCCAATCCTTATCATTTGGTAATATTTGTTCCCAAGGAAGAGTATCCATATTTCCATTCTCCTGACAACATAAAGCATTACTGGATAGGTTTGCTGAATGATCCTGATTATCAAGGGCTTCAACAGTCCCAATTACCAAACTGGTCTCCAAAGGATGTTCCACACCCAAAGGGGGTGGAAAGCCAACAAACAAGGGGAGAGGTGGAATGTTCAAGACCAAGGATAATCCAGCACTGGGAATATCCTCCAAACCCGGAAACTCGTCATTTCTATTAGAAGGGACAGTCATTTGGGAAAAGGAAGGAGACAAAATCTGATCTCCTTTCTCAACTTGGGTGTCCTCAACAAAATCTCTAACCATGGGAACTTCTGGATTATGAGGCTCCAAAGGGATCTCACCTTTGTCCTCCAAACCCACTTTAGTCTTTGCAGTAATTATTCAGTCTTTGTAGTAACTATCAGATTATCAGCTTCCACCACCAGCTCCTGCTCTTTATTCTCCCTACTTCCTTCTCCAGAGTCATTCTTCTTTTTTTTCCATTCTTTTTTCCCCTATTCAGTTGGCTTGCCTTTCTCTAAGGCACCATTAAGAGGACATTTTTTTGCCCAGTGTCCATATTTCCTACACTTGAAGCAAGCAAAAGGGATTGTTTCAAATTCTATGCTCCGTTCCCAGGAGCCCAACTTCGACTTTATCTCAATCGATGAGGTAGATCAGGTTCCTGAGGGACCCCCACGCAGATCCTTTCAAAGACCAGTCTCTTTCTAGCGACTGCCATTGTGTCAATCGAGAGGAGCTCACTGAAAGAACTAGCAATACCCAAGAAGACATCTTCGCTCCAATATTCCAGAGGCAGGCCAGGAAGTCTGACCCAGAGTGGAACATTCTCAAAAATAGAGTCTGATAGATCCAAATGGGAAGACCATTTCTTAAGAGCCAGGGATGATTTTCCTATCACCCAGGGACCACCACCTCTCACAGCCGTAATATCCTCTTTGCAGGTGAACTCAAAAGTGAAAAAACCCTTAGGAAGAGCAGCAACAGAGATTTTCCCACTGGTTCTCCATTTATTTTTAACAAAATCCCTAACTACTTCAATATTTGGTCTAGGACCCATAAACTTTCCAACCAAAGTTTGTTCCATTAAGGAAATGTTATGATCTATAATCAAATCAGGGATTGAAATAGCAAACTTACCTCTAGCAGGGGAAGAGATATTTAGCACTGGAGGGAAGGATGACTTTCCATTAGGTTTTACCCCGAAAAGCGAGGTCCAGGTTTTGCAGTTGCCTCCAAGACCACCAGTGGTCCCCACACCCCCACAAACCTTATCGATTTTTTCGGTGGGAGAAGAAACAGTGATAGCAGCTGGAATTTCATTTCCCCCAAGTTACACCTGTATTTTGGCACCGGAATCCACCTCATCCTGATCATCCTTACCTTGCTTCTGACTCGAATCCAGCTCCTGATTCGACCTTGCTTCACTCCCAGATCCACTACCTTTGCTTTGAAATTCTGAATTCGAATTCTCTCGCCCGTGACCACGCCCGTGACCACGCCCATGATCGCTCCCACCCATGATGTTGCAGTTCAATTTTAAAGGTTCTTAATTGTTATCTACAACATAATCTAAATCAAGCTTCTCCAAACATGGTTGATTATGGGTGAATATTTGGAGTTCACGTGACATAGATGAAAAGTAGCCTTAAAATTAAGTCTTCGCTAAACTCGACATTAAATCGATGGAAATTCAACATTCACGAAAACTGATAGAAAATAAAGGTTTTCACTAGTCATTTACAACACAATCTAAATCAAAGTTCTCCAAAAAAATTTGATTATGGGTGAAAAATTGTAGTTCATATGAGATAGATGTACATAGCCTTAAAATCAGGTCTTCATCGAACTCGACATTAAATCAATGTAAATTCCATATTCATGAAAACAGATAGAAAAATAAAGGTTCTTACTAGTCATCTACAACACAATCTAAATTAAATTTCTTCGAACATGGTTGATTATGGGTGAAAAATTGGAGTTTGCGTGACAAATATGCAACATAGATTTAAAATCAGGTCTACACAAAATTCGAGATTAAATCGATTGAAAATCAACATACACAAAAATCGATAAAAATTAAAAGTTCTTAATAGTCATCTACAACACAATCTAAATCTAAGTTCTCCAAATATGGTTGATAATGGGAAAAAAATTGGAGTTAGCATGACACAAATGCAACGTAGCATTAAAATCAGGTCTTCGTTGAACTCAACATTAAATCAATGGAAATTCAACATTCATGAAAATTGATATAAAATAAAGGTTGTTACTAGTCATCAACAACATAATCTGAATCAAAGGTATCCAAAGATGGTTTATTGTGGGTGAAAATTTGGAGTTCGTCTGACATAGAGCGACATAAGCTTTAAATTAGGTCTTCATCGTACTCGATATTAATTCAATGGAAACTCAACATTCACGAAATCCGATAGAAAATAAAGGTTCTTACTAGTCATCTACAACATAATCTAAATCAAAGATCTCAGATCATGGTTGATTATGGGTGAAATTTTTTAGTTTGAGTGACACAAATGCAGCGTAACCTTAAAATCAGGTCTTCACCAAACTCGACATTAAATCGATGGAAATTCAACATTCATGAAAACCGATAGAAAATAAAGGTTCTTAGTAGTCACCTACAACACAATCTAAATCAAATTAAAGATGGTTGTTTATGAGTGAAAATTTTGAGTTTGCGTGACAAAGATGCAACGTAGCATTAAAATTAGGTCTTCACCGAACTCGACAATAAATTTATGGAAATTGAACATTCATGAAAACCAATAGAAAATAAAGGTGCGTAATAATCATCTAAAACACAATCTAAATCAAGGTTCTCTGAACATGGAAGATTATGGGTGAAATATTGTAGTTCGAGTGACACAAATGCAACCTAGCCTTAAAATCAGGTATTCGCTGAACTCGACATTAAATCAATGGAAATTAAACATTCATGAAAACTGATAGAAAATAAAGGTTCTTACTAGTCATCTACAACACAATATAAATCAAAGTTCTCCAAAAATGGTTGATTATGGGTGAAAAACTGGAGTTCGGATGACACAAATGCATTGTAGCCTTAAAATCAGTTCTTCGCCGAAATCGACATTAAATCAATGCAAATTCAACATTCACAAAAACCGATAGAAAATAAAGGTTTTTAATAGTTATCTACAACAAAATCTAAATAAAATTTCTCCAAACATGGTTTATTATGGGTGAAAAATTGGAGTTCACGTGACATAGATGCAACGTAGGCTAAAAAGTAGGTCTTTGCCGAACTCAACATTAAAAAGATAGAAATTCAACATTCACAAAAACCGATAGAAAATAAAGGTTCTTACTATTCATCTACAACACAGTCTAAATCAAAGTTATCCAAACATGTTTGATTATGGGTGAAAAATTGGAGTTCACGTGACACAAATGCAACGTAGCCTTAAAATCAAGTCTTCGTTGAACTTGACATTAAATCAATGCAAATTCAACATTCATGAAAACCAATAGAAAATAAAGGTTCGTAATAGTTATCTACAACACAATCTAAATCAAAGTTCTCCAAACATAGTTTATTGTGGGTGAAAAATTGGAGTTTGCATGACACAGATGCAACGTAGCCGTAAAATTAGGTCTTCGCTGAACTCGACATTAAAGCGACGAAAATTCAACATTTACGAAAATCGATAGAAAATAAAGGTTGTTACTAGTCATCTACAACACAATCTAAATCAAAGTTCTTCAAACATGATTGATTATGGGTGAAAATTTGGAGTTTACGTGGCACAGATGCAACATAGCCTTAAAATTAGGTCTTCACCGAACTCGACATTAAATCGATGCAAATTCAACATTCAGGAAAACCGATAGAAAATAAAGGTTCTTACTAGTCATCTACAACACAATGTAAATCAAAGTTCTCCAAACATTGTTGATTATGGGTGAAAAATTGGAGTTCACGTGACACAGATTGAAAGTAGCCTTAAAATCAGGTCTTCATCGAACTCAACATTAAATCAATGGAAATTCAACATTCGTGAAAATCGATAGAAAGTAAAGGTTCTTAATAATCATCTACAAAACAATCTAAACCAAAGTTCTCCAAAAAAAGGTTGATTATGGGTGAAAATATGGAGTTCACGTGACATAGATGTAGCGTAGCCTTAAAATCAGGTCTTCATTGAACTCGACATTAAATCAATGTAAATTCAACATTCACGAAAACTAATAGAAATAAAGGTTCTTACAAGTTATCTACAACATATCTAAATCAAAGTTCTCCAAACATGGTTTATTATGGGTGAAAAATTGGAGTTTGCATAACACAGATGCAACATAGGCTTAAAATCTGGTCTTCATCGAACTCAACATTAAATCGATGGAAATTCAACATTCATGAAAACTGATAGAAATTAAAGGTTCTTACTAGTCATCTACAAGACAATCTAAATCAAATTTCTCCAAACATGGTTGATTATGGGTGAAAAATTGGAGTTCACATGACACAGATACAACCAAGCCGTAAAATCAGGTCTTCACTGAACTCAACATTAAATCGATGGAAATTCAACATTCACGAAAACCGATAGAAAATAAATGCTCTTACTAGTCATCTACAACACAATCTAAAAAAAAATTCTTCAAACATAGTTGATTACTATTCTCTCTCTCTCTCTCTCTCCTTCTCCCCCTCTCTCCCTCTCTCTCCCTCCTACTCTCTCTCTCTCTCCCTATCCCCTTCAAGCCTAAACCCCCTCTCTCTCTCTCTCCTTCTCCCTCTCTCTCTCTCTCTCTAAAACCTAAACCCTTTCTCTCTCCCTCTCTCTCTCTCTCTCCCTCTATCCCTCCCTCCTTCCCTCCCTCCCTCTTTCTCTCTCTCTCTCCCTCTCTCTCTCTCCCTCCCTCCCTCCCTTCGTACCACCGTCCCTCCCTCCCTCCATCTCTAACTATTAAGAACCTTTATTTTCCATCGATTTAATGTCAAGTTCGGGGAATACCTAATTTTAAGGGTACGTTGCATCTATGTCATGAAAAATCCAATTTTGCACCCATAATCAACCATGTTTGTAGAACTTCGATTTAGATTGTGTTGTAGATGAATAGTAGAAATCTTGATTTTCTATCAGTTTTTGTGAATGTTGAATTTCCATCGATTTAATATAGAGTTTGGCGAAGACCTTATTCTAAGGCTACATTACATTTGTGTCTCGTGAACTCCAAATTTTCTCCCATAATCAACCATGTTTGGAGAAATTTGATTTAGACTATGTTGTAGATGACTATTATTAACCATTATTTTCTATTGATTTTTGTGCATGTTGAATTTCCATCGATTTAATGTTGAGTTCAGCGAAGACTTGATTTTAATGCTACATTGTAGATGACTATTAAGAACCTTTATGTTCTATCAACTTTCACGAATGTTGAATTTCCATTGATTTAATGTCGATTTCAACGAAAACTTGATTTTCAAGCTACGTTGCATCTATATCACTCAAACTCCAATTTTTCACCCATAATCCACCATATTTGGAGAACTTGATTTAGATTGTATTGTAGATGACTATTAAGAACCTTTATTTTCCATCGATTTTAGTGAATGTTGAATTTCCATCAATTTAATGTCAAGTTCGACAAAGACTTGATTTTAAGGCTACATTGCATCTATGTCATGCGAACTCCAATTTTTCACGGATAATCAACGATGTTTGGAGAAATTTGGTTAAAATATGTTGTAGATATATATTAAGAACCTTTATTTTCTATTGGTTTTCGATGTTGCATCTGTGTCACGTGAAACCTAAGTTTTCTCCCATAATCAACCATGTTTGGATAACTTTGATCTAGATTGTGTTGTAGATGACTATTTTGAACTTTTATTTTCTATCAATTTTTGTGCATGTTAAATTTCCATCGATTTAATGTCTTGTTCCACGAAGATCTGATTTTAAGGATATGTTGCAACTATATCATGTGAACTCCAATTTTTCACCAATAATCAACCATGTTTGGAGAGTTTTGATTTAGATTGTGTTGTAGATGACTATTAAGAACCTTTATTTTCTGTCGGTTTTTGTGAATGTTGAATTTGAATTGATTTAATGTCGAGTTCAGTGAAGACCCGATTTTAAGGCTACGTTGCATCTGTGTTACGCGAACTCGAATTTTTCTCCCATAATCAACCATGTTTGGAGAACTTTGATCTAGATTGTGTTGTAGATGACTATTAAGAACCTTTATTTTCTATCTATTTTTGTGCATGTTGAATTTCCATTGATTTAATGTCGAGTTTCACGAAGATCTAATTTTAAGGGTACGTTGCATTTCTGTCACGCGAACTCCAATTTTTCACCCATATTCAACCATGTTTGGAGAAATTTGATTTAGATTGTGTTGTAGAAGACTATTAAGAACCTTTGTTTTCTATCAGTTTTCGTGAATATTGAATTTACATCGATTTAATGTCGAGTTTGATGAAGACCTAATTTTAAGGCTACGTTGCATCTGTGTCACGTCAACTGCAATTTTTCACCCATAATCAACCTTTTTTGGTGAAATTTGATTTAGATTGCATTGTAGATGACTATTAAGAACCTTTATTTTCTATCGAATTTCGTGAATGTTGAGTTTCCATCGATTTAATGTGGAGTTCGATGAAGACCTAATTTTAAGGCTACATTGCATCTGTGTCATGCGAACTCAAATTTTTCACCCATAATCAACAATTTTTAGATAACATTGATTTAGATTGTGTTGTAAATGACTATTAAGAGCCTTTAGTTTCTATAGTTTTTTGCGAATGTTGAATTTCCATCGATTTAGTGTCGATTTTGGTGAAGACCTGATTTTAAGGCTACGTTGCATCTGTTTCACACAAACTCCATTTTTTCACCCATAATCAATCATGTTGGAGAACTTTGATTTAAATTGTGTTGCTGATGACTATTAAGAATGTTTATTTTCTATCGAATTTTGTGAATGGTTAATTTCCATCAATTTAATGTGGAGTTTGGTGAAGACTTGATTTTAAGCCTACGTTGCATCTGTGTCATGTGAACTCCAATTTTTTACCCATAATCAACCATATTGGAGAACTTTTATTTAGATTTTTTTGTAGATGACTAGTAAGAACCTTTATTTTCTATCAATTTTTGTGAATGTTGAATTTCCAACGATTTAATGTATGTTCGACGAAGACCTGATTTTAAGCCTATTTTGCATTTGTGCCAAGCGAACTCCAATTGTTCACCCATAATAAACCATGTTTGGAGAACTTTAATTTAGATTGTGTTGTAGATGACAAGTAAGAACTTTTAATTTGTATCATTTTTTGAGAATGTTGAATTTCCATCGATTTATTGTCAAGTTCACCGAAGACCTGATTTTAAGGCTATGTTGTGTCTGTGCGATGTGAACTCTAATTTTTCACCCATAATCAACCATGTTTGGAGAAATTTGATTTAGATTGTGTTTAGATGACAATTAAGAATCTTATTTTCTATCGATTTTTGTGAATGTTTAATTTCCATCGTTTTAATCTTGATTTCGACAAAGACCTGATTTTAAGGCTACGTTGCATCTATGTCACGTGAACTCCAATTTTTCACCCATAATCAACCATGTTTGGAGAAATTTGATTTAGATTGTGTTGTAGATGACTAGTAAGAACCTTTATTTTCTATCGTTTTTCGTGAATGTTCAATTTCCATTGATTTAATGTCGAGTTTGGAAAATACCTGATTTTAAGGCTACATTGCATCTATGTCACACAAAATCAAAATTTTTGCCCATAATCAACCATGTTTGGAGAAATTTTATTTATATTATTTTGTAGATGACTATTAAGAACCTTTATGTTCTATTGATTTTCATGAATATTGAATTTCCATTGATTTAATGACGATTTCAGTGAAGACATAATTTTAAGACTATGCTCCATCTATGTCACACGAACTCCAATTTTTCACCCATAATCCACCATGTTTGGAGAACTCTGATTTAGATTTTAGATGACTAGTAAGAACCTTTATTTTCTATTGGTTTTCGTGAATGTTGAATTTCCATCGATTTAATGTCGAGTTCGGCGAATACCTGATTTTAACGCTACATTGCATCTGTGTCATGCAAACTCAATTTTTTTACCCATAATCAAACCATTTTTAGAGAACTTTGATTTAGATTGTGTTGTAGATGACTATAAAGAACTTTTATTTTATATCGATTTTTGCAAATTTTGAATTTCCATCGATTTAATGTCAAGTTCGGTGAAGACCTGATTGTAAGTCTACATTGCATCTATGTCACACGAACTCCAATTTTTCACCCATAATCAATCATGTTTGGATAACTTTGATTAAAATTGTGTTGTTGATGACTATTAAGAACCTTTGTTTTCTATCGGTTTTTGTCAATGGTTAATTTCCATAAATTTAATGTGTTTGGTGAAGAATTGATTTTAAGCCTACATTGCATCTGTGTCATGCAAAGTCCAATTTTTTACCCATAATCAACCATGTTTGGAGAACTTTGGTTTAGATTGTGTTATAGATGACTAGTAAGAACCTTTATTTTCTATCGATTTTTGTGAATGTTGAATTTCCAACGATTTAATGTATGTTCGATGACAACCTGATTTTAAGCCTATTTTCATCTATGCCAAGCAAACTCCAATCGTTCACCTATAATCAACCATGTTTGGAGAACTTTGATTTAGATTATGTCGAGTTCGATGAAGACATGATTTTGAGGCTATCTTGTGTCTGTGTGATGTGAGCTCAAATTTCTCACCCATAATCAACCATGTTTGGAGAAATTTCATTTAGGTTGTATTTAGATGACTATTAAAAACCTTTATTTTCTATCGATTTTCGTGAATGTTGAATTTCCATCGTTTTAAACTCAAGTTCGATGAAAACCTGATTTTAAGGCTACATTGCATCTAAGTCACGTGAACTCAAATTTTTCACCCATAATCAACCATGTTTGGATAAGTTTGATTTAGATTTTGTTTTAGATGACTAGTAAGAACCTTTAATTTCTAGAATTTTTCGTAAATATTGAATTTCCATTGATTTAATGTCGAGTTCGGCGAAGATCTGATTTTAAGACTACATTGCATCTATCTCAAATGAACTCCAATTTTTCACCCATAATCAATCATGTTTGGAGAACTTTGATTTAGATTGTGTTGTAGATGACTATTAAGAAACTTTATTTTCTATCGATTTTCGTGAATGTTGAATCTCCATCGATTTAATATCAAATTCGGCGAACACCTAATTTTAAGGCTACGTTGCATCTATCATTTTTCGTGAATGTTGAATTTCCACTGATTTAATGTCGAGTTCGGCGAAGACATGATTTTAAGGCTATGTTGCATCTGTGCCACGCAAACTCCAATTTTTCACCCATAATGAACCATGTTTGGAGAAATTGTATTTACATTGTGTTGTAGATGACTAGAAATAACCTTTATTTTCTATTGGTTTTTGTGAATGACTATTAACCATGCATCTATTTCATGTGAACTCATTTTTATCACCCATAATCAACCATGTTTGGAGGACATTAATTTAGATTGTGTTGCAGATGACTATTAAGAACCTTTATTTTCTATCAATTTTCGTGAATGTTGAATTTGCATCAATTTAATTTTCAGTTTGATGAAGACCTAATTTTAAGGCTATGTTGCATCTCTGTCATGAGAACTCCAATTTTTCACCCATAATCAACTGTTTTTAAAGAACTTTGATTTAGATTATTTTGTAGATAACTATTAAGAACCTTTATTAACTATCGGTTTTCGTGAATGTTGAATTTCCATTGATCTAATGTCGATTTCGGTGAAGAGCTAATTTTAAGACTATGCTTCATCTATGTCATGCGAACTCCAAGTTTTTCGCCCATAATCCACCATGTTTGGAGAACTTTGATTTAGATTGTGTTTTAGATGACAAGTAAGAACCTTTATTTTCTACTGGTTTTTTGTGAATGTTGAATTTCTATCGATTTAATGTCGAGTTCGGTGAAAACCTGATTTTAAAGCTGCATTGCATTTGTGTCACGTGAACTCCAACATTTTAACCATAATAAACAATGTTCAGAGAAATTTGATTTAAATTGTGTTGTAAATGGCTATTAAAAACCTTTAATCTCTATCATTTTTCGTAAATGTTGAATTTCCTTCGATTTAATGTCAAGTTCGGTGAAGACCTGATTTTATGTCTACATTGCATCTGTGTCATGCAAACTCAAATTTTTCACCCATAATCAACCATGTCTAGAGAAATTGGATTTAGATTGTGTTGTAGATGAGTAGTAAGTACCTTTAATTTATATCATTTTTCGTGAATGTTGAGTTTCCGACAATTTAATATTGATTTCGGTGAACACCTGATTTTAAGACTATGTTGCATCTGTCTCAGACGAACTCCAATTTTTCACCCATAATCAACAATGTTTGGAGAACTTGAATTTAGATTCTATTGTATATGGCTAGTAAGAACCTTTAATTTCTATCATTTTTAATGAATGTTGAATTTCCATTGATTTAATGTCAAGTTCGATGAACAAAAGATTTTTAGGCTACGTTGCATCTGTGTCATGCGAACTCCAACTTTTCATGCATAGTCAACCATGTTTGGATAACATTCATTTAAATTGTGTGCAAGATGACTAGTAAGAACCTTTAATTTCTGTCGTTATTCGTGAATGTTGAATTTCCATCGATTTAATGTCGAGTTCGGCAAAGACTTGATTTTAAGGCTATGTTGCATCTCTACCACGCGAA
Source organism: Sequoiadendron giganteum (assembly GCA_007115665.2). Lineage (NCBI taxonomy): Eukaryota > Viridiplantae > Streptophyta > Pinopsida > Cupressales > Cupressaceae > Sequoiadendron > Sequoiadendron giganteum. The sequence continues at coordinate 507,957,132 of CM021102.1, forward strand.
CTCCAATTTCTCACCCATAATCAACCATGTTTGGAGAACTTTGATTTATATTGTGTTGTAGATGACTATTAAGAACCTTTATTTTGTATAAATTTTTGTAAATGTGGAATTTTCATCGATTTAATGTCGAGTTCGACGAAGACATAATTTTAAGGCTACGTAGCATCTGTGTCACACGAACTCTAACTTTTCATCCATACTCAACCATTTTTGGAGAAATTTAATTCAGATTGTATTGTAGATGATTAGTAAGTACCATTATTTTCTATCGGTTTTCGTGAATGTTGAATTTCCATCGATTTAATGTCGAGTTCGGTGAAGACCCGATTTTAAGCCTACGTTGCATCTGATTCATTTGAACTCTAATTTTTCAACCATAATCAACCATTTTTAGAGAGCTTTGATTTAGATTGTGTTGTATATGACTAGTAAGAACCTTTATTTTCTATTGGTTTTCGTGAATGTAGAATTTTCATCGATTTAATGTCGAGTTTGGTGAAGACCTGATTTTTAGGCTACGTTGCATCTGTGTGATGTGAACTCCAATTTTTTACCCATAATCAACCATGTTTGGAGAACTTTGATTTAGATTGTGTTGTAGATGACTAGTAAGATCCTTAAATTTCTATTAGTTTTTGTGAATGTTGAATTTCCATAGATTGAATGTCGAGTTCAGTGAAGACCTAATTTTAAGGCTACGTTGCATCTGTGTCATGCGAAATAAATTTTTTCACCCATAATCAATGATGTCTGGAGAACATTGATTTAGATTGTGTTGTAGATGACTAGTAAGAACCTTAAATTTCTATCGATTTTCATGAATGTTGAATTTCCATCAATTTAATGTCGAGTTCAACGAAGACTTGATTTTAAAGCTACGTTGCATCTGTGTGACGTGAACTCCAAATTTTCACCTATAATCAACCATGTTTGAACCACTTCGATTTACATTTTAAGGCTACATTGCATCTGTGAAGGGTGAACTCAAACTTTTGACCCATAATCAACCATGTTTGGAGAGCTTTGATTTAGATTGTGTTGTAGATGGCTATAAAGAACCTTTATTTTCTATCGATTTAATGTCAAGTTTGGTGAAGACCTGAGTTTAACACAGTGTTGCATCTGTGTCATGTGAACTCCAATTTTTCTCCCATAATCAACCTTGTTTGTAGAACTTTGATTTAGATTGGTTGTAGATAACTATTACCTTTATTTTCTATCTATTTTCATGAAAGTTGATTTTCAATCGATTTAATGTCGAGTTCGACAAAGACATTATTTTAAGGCTACATTGCATCTGTGTCACCCAAACTCCAATTTTTCACACATAATCAACCATGTTTAGAGAACTTTGATTTAGATTGTGTTGTAGATGACTATTAAGAACATTTATTTTGTATCGATTTTTGTGAATGTTGAATTTCGATCAATTTAATGTCAAGTTCGACGAAGACTAGATTTTAAGCCTACATTGCATCTGTGTCACGCGAACACCAATTTTTCTCCCATAATCAACCATGTTTAGAGAACTTTGATTTAGATTGTGTTGTAGATGACTAGTAAGAACCTTAAATTTCTATCAGTTTTTGTGAATGTTGAATTTCCATCGATTTAATTTCAAGTTCGGTGAAAACCTGATTTTAAGGCTACATTACATTTGTGTTACTTGAAATCAAATTTTCCACCCATAATGAACCATGTTTGGAGAACATTGATTTAGATTGTGTTGTAGATGACTAGTAAGAACCTTAAATTTTTATCAGTTTTCGTGAATGTTGAATTTCCATCAATTTAATGTCAAGTTTGGCAAAGAACTGATTTTAAGGCAACGTTGCATCTGTGTGACGTGACATCCAATTTTTCACCTATAATCAACCATGGTTGGAGAACTTTGATTTAGATTGTGTTGTAGATGGAATATTAAGAACCTTTATTTTCTATAGCCTATCGTGAATGTTGAATTTCCATCGATTTAATGTCGAGTTCGACGAAGACCAGATTTTAAGGCTACGTTGCATTTGTGTCATGTGAACTCCAATTTTTCACCCATAATCAAACCATTTTTAGAGAATTTTTATTTATATTGTGTTGTAGATGACTATCAAGAAAACCTTTATTTTCTATCAATTTTCAAGAATGTTAAAGTTACATCGATTTAATGTCGAGTTTAATGAAGATCATTTTCTATGGCTACATTGGATTTGTGTCACGTGAACTCCAATTTTTCACCCATAACCAACCATGTTTGGAGAATATTGATTTAGATTGTGTTGTAGATGACTAGTAAGAACCTTTAATTTCTATCGGTTTTTCATGAATGTTGATTTTCGATGGATTTTTGCCGAGTTTGGTGATGACCTGATTTTAAGGCTACGTTGCATCAGTGTGACGTGAACTCACATTCTTCACCCGTAATCAACCATGTTTGGAGAACATTGATTTAGATTATGTTGTAGGTGACTATTAAGAAGCTTTATTTTCTATCGGTTTTCTTGTAAGTTGAATTCCAATCGATTTAATGTCGAGTTCGACGAAGACCTAATTTTAAGGTCGCGTTGCATCTATGTCACGCAAACTCCAATTTTTCACCCATAATAAACCTTTTTTGGAGAACTTTGATTTATACTTTATTGTAGATGACAACTAAGAACCTTTAATTTATATCATTTTTCGTGAATGTTGAATTTCCATCAATTTAATGTAGAGTTCGGTGAAGACCTAATTTTAAGGTGACATTGCATCTGTGTCACATGAACTCTAATTTTTCACCCATAATCAACCATGTTTGGAGAACTTCGGTTTAGATTGTGTTGTAGATGACTATTAGGAAACTTTATTTTCTATCGATTTTCATGAATGTTGAATTTCCATCGATAGAATATTAAGTTCGGCAAAGACCTAATTTTAAGGCTACGTCACATCTTTGTTAGAACTCCAATTTTTCACCCATAATCAACCTTTCTTTAAGAAATTTAATTTATAATGTGTCGTAGATGACTATTGAGAACCTTTATCTTCTATCGGTTTTCGTGAATGTTGAATTTCCAATTATCTAATGTCGATTTCCATGAATACCTGATTTTAAGGCTACTTTCCATCTATGTCATGCGAACACCAATTTTTCATCCATAATCCACCATGTTTGGAGAACTTTGATTTAGATGACTAGTAAACACCTTTATTTTCTATGGGTTTTTGTGAATGTTGAATTTCCATCGGTTTAATGTATATTCGACGAAGACTCTATTTTAAGCATATGCTGCATCTGTGTCAAGCGAACTCCAATTTTTCACCCATAATCAACCATGTTTGGAGAATTTTGAATTAGATTTTGTTGTACACAACAAGTAAGAAACTTTCAAATCTATCATTTTTCATGAATGTTTAATTTGCATCGATTTAATATCGAGTTCGGCGAAGACCTAATTTTAACGCTAGGTTGTGTTTTTGTCATGTGAATTCCAATTTTTCACCCATAATCAACCATGTTTAGAGAACTTCGATTTAGATTGTGTTAACAGATGACTAGTAAGAGCCTTTATTTTCTATCGATTTTAATGAATGTTGAATTAACATATATTTAATGTTGAGTTTGGCAAAGAGCTGATTTTAAGGCTACGTTGCATCTGTGTCACGCAAACTCCAATTTATCACCCATAATCAACCATGTTTGAAGAACTTTTATTTAGATTATGTTGTAGATGACTATTAACAACCTTTATTTTCTATCGGTGTTTGTGAATGTTGAATTTCCATTGATTTAATGTCGAGTTCGACGAACACTTGATATTAAGGCTATGTTGCATATTTGTCACACGAAATCAAAATTTTCACCCATAGTCAACCATGTTTAGAGAACTTTGATTTAGATTATGTTGTCTATGACTATTAACAACCTTTACTTTCTATCGATTTTCTGAATTTTGAATTTCCATCAATTTATTGTCGAGTTTGATGAAATGTTTATTTTAAGGCTACATTGCATCTCTGTCAAACAAAATCCAATTTTTCACCCATAATCAACCATGTTTGGAGAAATTTGATTTAGATTGTGTTGCAGATGACTAGTAAGAAGCTTTAATTTATATCATTCTTCATGAATGTTGATTTTCCATCGATTTAATGGCGAGTTCGGCGAACACAAGATTTGAATGCTACATTACATTTGTTTTATGTAAACTCCAATTTTTCACCCATAATCAACCATTTTTGGAGAACTTTGATTTATATTGAGTTTTAGATGACTAGTAAGAACCTTTATTTTCTATCGGATTTCGTGAATCTTGACTTTCCATCGATTTCATATCGAGTACGACGAAAACCTGATTTTAAGCCTACGTTGCATCTATGTCACATGAACTTCAAGTTTTCACCCATAATAAACCATGTTTGGAGAAATTTGATTTAGATTGTGTTGCAGATGACTATTAAAAACCTTTATTTTGTATTGATTTTTCGTGAATGTTGAATTTGCTTCAATTTAATGTCGAGTTCAGCGAAGATAATTTTAAGGATATGTTGCATATGTGTTATGTGAACTCTAATTTTTCACGCATTATCAAACCATGTTTTGAGAACTTTGATTTAGATTGTGGTGTAGATGACTATTAAGAACCTTTATTTTCTATTGGTTTCAAGAAAGTTGAATTTCCATCAATTTAATGGTGAGTTTGGCGAAGACTTGATTTTAAGGCTACATTGCATCTGTGTCAAACGAACTCCAATTTTTCACCCATAATCAACCATGTTTGCAGAACTTTGATTTAGATTTTGTTGTAGATGACTATTAAGAACCTTTATTTTCTATCGATTTTCGTGAATGTTGAATATCCATCAATTTAATGTTGAGTTCAGCGAAAACATGATTTTAAGACTACGTTGCATTTGTGTCACGCGAACTCCAGTTTTACACCCATAATAAACCATGTTTGGAGAACATTGATTTACATTTTGTTGTAGATGGCTAGTAAGAACCATAAATTTCTATCATTTTTCGTGAATGTTGAATTTCCATTGATTTAATGTCACGTTCGGTGAAGACCTGATTTTTAGGCTACATTGCATCTATGTGACGCAAACTCCAATTTTTCACCTATAATCAACCATGTTTGTTGTAATTTGATTTAAATTACGTTGTAGATGACTGTTAAGAACCTGCATTTTCTATAGGTTATCATGAATGTTGAATTTCCATCGATTTAATGTCGAATTCGACGAAGACCTGATTTTAAGGCTACATTGCATCTGTGTCACACGAACTCCAATTTTTCACCCTTAATCAACCATGTTTGGATAATTTTATTTAGATTGTGTTGTATATGAATATTAAGAACCTTTATTTTCTATCTATTTTTAGTGAAGACTTGATTTTAAGGCTACGTTGTGTCTGTGTCATGCAAACTCCAATTTTTCACACATAATCAACCAAGTTTGGAGAACTTTGATTTAGATTGTGTTATAGATGACTAGTAAGAACCTTTAATTTCTATCAGTTTTTATGAATGTTTAATTTCCATCGATTTAATGTTGAGTTCGGCGAAGACCTGATTTTAAGGCTACATTGCACCTGTGTCATGTGAACTCTAATTTTTCACCCATAATATGTTTGGAGAGCTTTCATTTAGATTGTGTTGTAGATGACGATAAAGAACCTTTATTTTCTATCAGTTTTCGTGAATATTTGATTTACATCAATTTAATGTTCAATTCGTTGAGGATCTAATTTTAAGACCGTGTTGCATCTATGTCACGTGAACTCGAATTTTTCACCCATATTCAACCTTTTTTTGTTAACTTTTATTTAGATTATGTTGTAGATGACTACTAAGAACATTTAATTTCTATCAGTTTTCGTGAATGTTGAATTTTCATTGATTTAACGTTGAGATCGATGAAGACTTGATTTTAAGCCTATGTTGCATCTATGTCATGCGAACTCCAATTTTTCACCCATAATCAATCATGTTTGGAGAACCTTGATTTAGATTGTGTTGTAAATGACTATTAAGAACTTTTATTTTCTCTTAGTTTTTGTGAATATTGAATTTCTATCAATTTAATGTCGAGTTTGGTGAAGACCTGATTTTAAGAATACGTTGCATCTATGTCATGCGAACTCCAATTTTTCACCCATAATCAAACCATGTTTGGAGAATTTTGATTTAGATTGTGTTGTAGATGATTATTAAGAACTTTTAATTTCTATCTGTTTTTGTGAATGTTGAATTTCCATCGATTTAATGTCGAGTTCGACTAAGACCTGATTTTATTTCTATCGATTTTCGTGAATGTTGAAATTCAATTGATTTAATGTTGAGCTCGGTGAAGACTTGATTTTAAGGCTATGTTGCATCTATGTCACGCGAACTCAAATATTTAACCCATCAAAAACGTTTTTTGGAGAACTTTGATTTAGATTGTGTTGTAGATGGCTATTAAGAACCTTTATTTTCTATCAATTTTTGTGAATGTTTAATTTCCATCGATTTAATGTCGAGTTCTGCGAAGACTTGATTTTAAGACTACTTTGCATCTGTGTCACGTGAACTCCAATTTTTCACCCATAATCAACCATGTTTGGAGAATTTCTATGTGTTTTTGTGCATGTTGAATTTCTATTGATTTAATGTTGAATTTGACGAAGACTTGATTTTAAGGTTATGTTGCATTTGTGTGATGTGAACTCCAATTTTTCACCGATAATCAACCATGTTTGGAGAAATTTTATTTAGATTGTGTTGTAGATGACTATTAAGAACCTTTATTTTCTATAGGCTATCGTGAATGTTGAATTTCCATCGATTTAATGTCAATTTCGGCAAAGACTTGATTTTAAGGCTACGTTGCATCTGTGTTACGTGAACTCCAATCTTTCATCCATAATCAACCATGTTCGAAAATTTTTGATTTAGATTATGTTGTAGATGACTATTAAGAACCTTTATTTTCTATTGACTTTCGTGAATGTTGAAGTTACATCGATTTAATGTCGAGTTTAATGAAGACAAAATTTTAAGGCTACATTGCATTTGTGTCACGTGAACTCCAATTTTTCACCCATAATCAACTTTTTTTGGGCAAATTTTATTTAGATTGTGTTTTAGATGACTATTAAGAAACCTTATTTTCTATATATTTTCGTGAATGTTGAATTTTCATCGATTTAATGTCAAGTTCGATCAAGACCTGATTTTAAGTCTACATTGCATCTATGTCACACAAACTCCAATTTTTCACTCATAATCAACCATGTTTGGAGAACATTGATTTAGATTGTGTTGTAGATGACTATTAATAACCTTTATTTTGTATCAGTTTTCTTGAATGTTGAATTTCCATCGATTTAATGATGGGTTCGGCAAAGAACTGATTTTAAGGATACGTTGTATCTGTGTCATGGGAACTCCAATTTTTCACCCATAATCAACCAGGTTTCAAGAACTTTGATTTAAATTGTGTTGTAAATGACTATTAAAAACCTTTATTTTGTATCAGTTTTTTAAATGTTGAATTTTGATTGATTTAATATCGAGTTCGGCGAAGAACTGATTTTAAGGCTACGTTGCATCTGTGTCTTGCGAACTCCAATTTTTCATCCATAATCAACCAAGTTTGGAGAACTTTGGTTTAGATTTTGTTGTAGATGACTAGTAAGAATCTTTAATTTCTATCAATTTTTGTGAATGTTGAATTTTCATCGATTTAACGTCGAGTTTGGCGAAGACCTGATTGTAAGGCTACATTGCATCTGTATTACGTGAACTCAATTTTTTCACCCATAATGAACAATTTTTGGAGAGCTTTGATTTAGATTGTGTTGTAGATGATAATAAAGAACCTTTATTTTCTATCAGTTTTCGTGAATGTTGAATTTACATCGATTTAATGTCGAGTTTGATGAGAACCTGATTTTAAGCCTACATTACATCTATGCCATGTGAACTGTAATTTTTCGCCCATAATCAACCTTTTTTGTAGAACTTTGATTAAATCTTGAGTTCAACGAAGACCTTATTTTAAGGCTACATTGCATCTATGTCATGCGAACTCAAATTTTTCAGCCATAATCAACCATGTTTGGAGAACTTTGATTTAGATTGTGTTGTAAATGAATTTTAAGAACCTTTATTTTCTATCGATTTTCATGATTGTGTAATTTCCATCGATTTAATGTTTTGTTCGGTGAAGACCTGATTTTAAGACTATGTTGCGTCTGTCTCAGACGAACTCCAATTTTTTACCTATAATCAACCATGTTTAACTACAAAAAATAGGTAATTAGCACGTAAAATAGCGTTGGATTTAGTGCATTTGATTTCATGAATTGGGCACTTCTGTTGGCTGAAAACTCAGCACAAACTGGTATGCTCACTTCGGTGCTAGATTTAGAGTCAGATTTAGCGCCAGGTTTAGCCTCGACTTTTATTGCTTCCAATTTGGCTTCATATTTTGCTTCTTGTATTGGTTCCACATTTGCTTCTAGTTTTGCTTCCAGGTTTGCTTCTGGTTATGCTTCCAGGTTTGCTTCTGGTTTTGCTTCCAATTTTACTTCCAGTTTTGCTTTCAATTTTGCTTTTGATATAACGTCACTTCTTGCATCTAGCTTTTCTTCCATTTTTGCATCTTTTTTTGCTTCTAATATGGATTCTATTATTGCATCTTTTATTGCTTTTAAAATTGCTTCCATTATTACTTCTTTGTTTGCTACCTGAATTGCTTCTGCTTTTGCTTCCTAGATAACGCTAAGTTTTTCTTCCAAGATTGCTTCTAGTTTGCTTCTAGTTTGGCCATTGTTGCTTCATTTTTTGCTTCCATTTATTAATTTAATATGTTTTATTTAAATTTAATCAGTTAAATATATCATGCCTCTTAAATAACTCATATGATTATAGAGTTTGTAAATTAAATAATATGTTTTATTTTAATTCAATTATTTAAATATATCACGCCTCTTAATTAACTCATATGATTATAGAGTAAGTAATTTAATTATTTATCTCATATGATTAAATAACAAGATAATTATTGTTACCTGATTTGGCTTCCAACTAAATCAGATAGACTTATGATTGTGTTTGCATTTAAACAATAAAAGGTACATATCATTTTCTGCTAAGTTTCATCCATGTGCATAAAAGAGAGTATCAAAAAAATGCATTATTTGATTAAGGGAATTGCATACAATAGAAAAGAGAGTCAACATTTACTACCAAGGTAGTCTTTATTGATAACCATAAGTGTATAGTGTCCATCACAAGCTGAGGGACTGACTATTTTTATACATATAAAGAAAAAACTATACATTTACAGATGAAAGGAAATGCATATGTAAAGAAGGGGGACCCATCATTCTGAATGACAAATCCCAGTTGAGTTGCCTTACATCAGCTTTAGTCCTCTTGCCCATGCTACTCTGAGCTTCCCTGCATTTGTGAGAAGAATTTGGTTAGAGCAATGAAGGATCACCAATCAGTACATAGGAAAACATCTGTAAACATATAATCTGATCCTTATAAACATTTAAATAGCTAGCATATCATAGATTTCCAAGAAAACAAAAGAGCTATCAAACACATCTATCATATGCTTTGTTTATCTAACATGTTTTCTCTTTGTGCAAATATAGGATAAAACTTTGTTACTATTTTGTTTGAACTGATTACAACATGTGGAGTAAAATATGGCTCCCACGAGGGTTGAGCCCAGCATGTTGCCCTCATGTTTTAGGAGGGATAGGAAATTGAGCAACTTGATCAAATCAATGATAAGCCTATTCTTGATGCATTAAATCAATATCGAATCATACCACTTGATCAACCTTCATTATCAGATTCAAAAGATGCAACAAAATAGTGTGAATTATCAAGAAATTTGCTTTGCACCTTTCACAATGAATCAAACAATAGGTTGCTTGGAAATATTACTCTGTTGGATATGTCTTTCAATCTTCTTAAGTTGGATCCAAAGTCCATTTTAATAATGATATGAGTTGTATTTCATTGTCAACATTCTCAAGGAGATAGTAAAGAAGGGAACAAGAACAAGGACAACAATCATTCAAAAATGAAACAATTTGTCTCTTCCCAAAAAATAGATGATTTTTGTTATAATATGAACATTCAAGCACATATGCATCACGTTCAACTATGGATAAATATTATGGTCGAGTTACTCAATGAGATCTTACAGGTTATCAAGAGCTATCAAGATCTATCATGAGTTACATGGAGCAACACAAGGTGAACAATTGAATGCAAGTCCAAAGCCATCATGTTAGTATGTTTTCCTGAAGAGAAATGCATAAGAAGGAAAGCACATTGATGCAAATGAGTAACTAACATGCATTGGTAATCATCTTTCTACTAATACAATGAGTATTCAAAAACAACTACAGTGCACACTTTGATAAACAACCAATGCATGATGGTTTGAGGAGAGATACCAATGATTTTACAAATGAATGTAGGACAGTCATGAAGGATTTATTGGTAATCATGTCAAAGGAAGACTTGGTAAAGCAACTCATCATGCTAGTAATAGTTTGAAAAGATACATGTGAAGTATTGCAAAGTGATAGAACTACACGAAGCATAAAGTGATGCAAAAGTTGACAGTAATGATGTTGGCAAGAGATTATGGACATGGCAAGAACTCCATTGATTCAAAGACAAGCTATCATCAATATAAGGTAATGCAGTGTCATTTCCACTTTTAAAGGCTACATAAGATTAAAGTATGCAGCAAGTGTATGTAACTCAAAAGGCTCATGAAAGCTTATATCAGTCATGCATAATGATGCTATGATTTAAATCAACAGATAACAAAGAAGATAAAGATTTCAGTATTCATTTTCTCCGAGAAAGGAAATATAGAGCCTCAGCCTATGTGAAACCCTCAAAAATAGAAAAATACCTAGAAATGAAGGAGCACTGTCATATTTCCTTTTAATAAAATTCTTATGAAAATGAAAACTGAATGCAAGCATGGCCGCAACCATGAACAAAGGTATTTCTTCCATTGTTGTACATAAAATACTATCTTATGAAGAAAATAGAAGTTTGATAGAGGGTTTTTCATTTTTCTTACAGAAAGACCAGAGACCAAGCATACAAGAATGAAGCATGAAAACATTAAAAAATAGAGAATTTTTGCCATTGTGCTGAATGGAGAGAGCTCGAAATGAGCTTTGATTCACATAAAACAAAAGAGAAAATCAAGGTATACATTGACATAGAGCTTACCTGAGCTCGAGTTTGTTTGTTTTCATTGAATATGCAAGTTATTTTTCACAATGGGAAGCTTCAAAAAACTCAATCATGGCGGCCAAGAGCAAGAAAAGCTTCCACAGAAAAAATGAAGAGAAGAATGCATCAGAAAAATTAGAGAGGTCACGACCAAGAAGCCTCGAAACCCTTCGAAAATGGAGTGAAAATGCTATAGAATACTTAAGAAGCAACTTACCATCCAGTTGTAGGAGGATTTCAACCACAAGCATGGAGGAATCAATTGAAAAATGCATGGAGAATGCTCAAACCCTAGTTCATCATGATGGCCGAATACATTACTCTTTTCTTCCAAAGTTGCCAAATAAAATGATTCATGGGTTTTCGAAAAACCCTAGATCAAAGACAAACCTAGAATGCCATTGAATAGAGCCTGCAACCATAATAATGGAGCCATGAAGGAGGCTCAAAAATATAATAAAGAAAAGTTTACACTTTGTTCTTTTTGGACATAGAAAAATTATTCTAGAGAGGCCGCAACCAAGCTATCACCAGGAAAGAAAAAAAATGCAAAAATAAAAAATCTTTCATCGTTTGATCAAACCAAATATGGAGAGTATGATTTGTTTCATTTCTTTTGCTAGTAAGCTAAGTTCAGAGAAGCTGAGCCAAGATAAATGAGTTACAAAATAAAGATGCATGGTAGAAATAAAACACCCATTCATTTGTATCTATTGAGTCCAAATCGAGCTTGTTTTGACAGAAAATGGAGATAAGATACAATGAAATGGAGCATAAAAACTTACTCAACTTCTTGTTGTTCAAAAAAAAGCAAGCTCTAGAAGTGCTTTGATGTCAGCCTCAAGACAAGCAAGGCATCGACAAAGTAAAGCAAGAGAAAAATGCATGAGAATCCAAGAAGGAATGTCCTTGAGAATGCATTCAGATAAGTGGAAAAAAATGATGAGCCATGAAAGCTTTACTTGATTCAGCCTCAACAAAAATATTTTTGATTAAAATCTCAAAATTAGTGAGATAATTGACAGATACTCCTTCAGAAATCTCGAGGTTTCAAACTCTAATGATGGCAGCATGTGCAAGGCAAGGGAGCTCGAAAAAACCAAGTGAAAATGAGAGTTAAAAATTAGGGCTTGGGTATTTTGTTCTAACTCATCATGGCGGCAAAAATATTGATGTGAAAAAACTCAAATATGTTTAATCATTAAATCTTTTAATATTCAAACAAATTTAGAAAAAAAAATACATATATTTTATAGTAAAAAATACCTATTATCTATTAAATTCATAAGTTTTTTTTTTCATGCTTTTACCTTTGTACTGCTAGATGATTGTGAGAGAGGTGTGGTAGCATGGTATACCACAATACCGTGAGAGATTTCTTACTGCCTGGTGGTAGTGGGGTGTATACCGCCATACCGCGAGAGGATTTTGACTGTCTGGTAGTAGCATAGTATATCGCCACAATGCAAAAGCCTTCTAGTAGTGGGGTTGCGATGTATACCACTCTACTGCATATGTTTCTCACCTTCCCGGTCGTATAGCAATGTATGCTTTTGATCATTACTTGAAGAGTGTCAATGAGACAATCTTATTTTTCCTACCGATATCTCAATGTCTCATCGACATTAAATCTTATGTTCCTCTGATGTTGGTTGTCGGTGTCAATGAGACAAATTAATATCTCTTACTGATATGCCACTGTCTAAATCCAGTGCTAAAGTTAGTGCTAAATTTGGCGTTGCTAAATCTAACGCTAAATCCAGTGCTAAACCCGATGCTAAATCTGATTGAAATTAGAGCCTTATTTAGCTCCTACTTGTCCTAATCTACACAAAAAACACCAAAAATGGTGCCAACCCAATAAATAGTGCCAACTTTTTCAAAATATTGGAGAAAAATACATTAAAACAGTGGGTGGAAGCAAATAAGGGGCTAATCATAGGGATTTGTTGTAGTGTTTGGAGAACATTGATTTAGATTGTGTTGTAGATGACTATTAAGAACCTTTGTTTTCTATCAATTTTTAGGAATGTTGAACTTTAATTGACCTAATGTCAAGTTTGGCGAAACCTTCTTTTAAAGCTACGTTGCATCTATGTCACTTGAACTCCAATTTTTCACCCATAATCAACTAGGTTTGGAGAACTTTGATTTAGATTATGTTGTAGATGACTATTAAGAACCTTTATTTTCTATTGATTTTTGTCAATGTTGAATTTCCATCGATTTAATGTCGAGTTCGGCGAAGACTTGATTTTAAGGGTACATAGCATCTCTGTCACGTGAACTCCAAATTTTCACCCATAATCAACCATGTTTGAAGAACTTTTATTTAGATTGTGATGTGGATGACTAGTAAAAACCTTTAATTTCCATCGATTTAAGGTTGAGTTCGGCAAAGACCTGATTTTAAGGCTATGTTGCACCTGTGTCATGCGATCTCCAACATTTCACCCATAATCATAAATGTTTGAAGAAATTTGTTTTAAATTGTGTTGTAGATGACTATTAAGAACCTTTAATTTCTATCATTTTTCGTAAATGTTGAATTTCCATCGATTTAATGTCAAGTTCGGCGAACACCTGATTTTAAGGCTATGTTGCATTTGTGTCACGTGAACTCCAATTTTACAACCATAATCAACCATGTCTTTAGAACTTGGATTTAGATTGTGTTGTAGATGACTAGTTAGAATCTTTAATTTCTATCATTTTTCGTGAATGTTGAATTTCCATCGATTTAATTTTGAGTTCAGTGAAGACTTGATTTTAAGGTTACGTTGCATTTATATCACGCGAACTCAAACTTTTCACGAATAATCAACCATGTTTGGAGAAATTTGATTTAGATTGTGTTGTAGATGACTAGTAAGAACGTTTATTTTCTATCAATTTTAGTGAATGTTGAATTTCCATCGATTTAATGTCAAGTTCAGCGAAGACCTGATTTTAAGCCTACGTTGCATGTATGTCACGCGAACTCAAATTTTTCACCCATAATAAACCATGTTTGTAGAAATTTGACTTAGATTGTGTTGTAGATGACTACTAAGAACCTTTAGTTTCCATCAAAGTTCTCCAAACATGGTTGATAATGCATGAAAAATTGAAGTTCACGTGACATAGATGCAACGTATCCTTAAAATCAGGTCTTCGCCAAACTCGACATTAAATTGATGGAAATTCAACATTCTCGAAAATTGATAAAAAATAAAGGTTCTTAATAGTCATCTACAACACAATCTAAATCAAGGCTCTCCAAACATGGTTGATTATGGGTCAAAATTTTGAGTTCGCATGACACAGATACAATTTAGCCCTAAAATCAGGTCTTCACCAAAGTTGACAATAAATCGATGGAAATTCAACATTCATGAAAAACTGATAGAAAATAAAGGTTTTCTCTAGTCATCTACAACACAATCTAAATCAAAGTTCTCCAAACATTCTCGATTATGGGTGGAACATTTGTGTTCACGTGACACAAATGCAACATAGCCTTAAAATCATGTCTTCATCGAATTCGCGTGAAACTGATGAAAAGTAGAATTAAAATTAGGTCTTCGCCAAACTCGACATTCAATTCAACATGCATGAAAATTGATAGAAAATAAAGGTTCTTAATAGTCATCTACAACACAATGTAAATCAAATTTATCCAACCATGGTTTATTATGGGTGAAAAATTGGAGTTCATGTGACATAGTGCAACATAGCCTTAAAATCATGTCTTCGCCGAATTCGCGTGAAAAAGATGAAAAGTAGCCTTAAAATCAGATCTTCGCTAAAGTCAACATTAAATCGATGCAAATTCAACATTCACAAAAATTGATAGAAAATAAACGTTCTTAATAGTCATCTACGACACAATCTAAATCAAAGTTCTGCAAACGTAGTTTATTATAAGTGAAAAATTTGAGTTCGCATCACATAGATGCAACATAGGCTTAAAATCAGGTCTTTGTCATATTCGATATTAAATCGATGCAAACTCAACATTTATGAAAACTGATAGAAAATAAATATTCTTACTTGTCATCTACAACATAATATAAATCAAAGTTCTCCAGACATGGTTGATTATGAGTGAAAAATTGGAGTTCGCGTGACACAAATGCAATGTAGCTTTAAAATCAGGTCTTAATAGAACTCGACATTAAATCATTGGATATTCAACATTCACAAAAATAAATAGAAATTAGAGGTTCTTAATAGTCATCTAAAACATAATCTAAATAAAATTTCTCCAAACATGGTTGTATATGGGTGAAATATTGGATTTCACATGACACAAATGCAACATAGCATTAAAATCAGGTCTTCACCGAATTCGAATTAAATCGATGGAAATTCAACATTCAAGAAAAAACCTAAAGAAAATAAAAGTTTGTACTAGTCATCTACAACAAAATCTAAATCAAAGTTCTCCAAACAAGGTTCATTATGGGTGAAAAATTGGAGTTCACGTGACACAGATGAAATGTAGGAATCAGGTCTTCGTCGAACTCGATATTAAATCGATGTAAATTCAACATTCATAAAAACTGATAGAAAAGAAAGGTTATTAATAGTCATCTACAACACAATCTAAATCAAAGTTCTCCAAACATGGTTGGTTATGGGTGAAAAATTGAATTTCGCGTGACATAAATGCAACGTAGCCTTAAAATTAGGTCTTCAATGAACTTGACATTAAATTGATTGAAATTCAACATTCATGAAAGTCGATAGAAATTAAAGGTTCTTAATAGTCATCTGCAACACAATCTAAATCAAATTTCTGCAAATATGGTTGTTGATGGGTGAAAGTTTAGAGTTTACGTGACACAAATACAATGTAGCCTTAAACTCAGGTCTTTGTTGAACTTGACATTAAATCGATGGAAATTCAACATTCACAAAAATTGATAGAAAATAAAGGTTCTTACTACTCATCAATAACATAATCTAAATCAAAGTTCTCCAAACATGGTTGATTATGGGTGAAAATTTAGAGTTCACGTGACACAAATGCAACATAGCCTTAAAATCAGGTCTTTGTTGGTATCGACATTAAATTGATTGAAATTTAACATTGACCAAAATCAATAGAATTTAAAGGTTTGTAATAGTCATCTACAACACAATCTAAATCAAAGTTCTCCAAACATGATTTATAATGGGTGAAAAATTGGAGTTCGTGTGACATAGATTTAACATAGCCTTAAAATCAGGTCTTCACCGAACTCAACATTAAATCAATGCAAGTTCAAATTTCATGAAAATCGATAGAAATTAAAGGTTCTTAATAGTCATCTACAACACAATCTAAATCATAATTGTCCAAACATGATTTATTATGTGTGAAAAATTGGAGTTCGCGTGACATAGATGCAACGTAGGCTTAAAACCAGGTCTTCGTCGTACTCAATATTAAATCGACGGATTTTTAACATTCACGAAAACTGATAGAAAATAAAGGTTCTTACTAGTCATCTATAACAAAATCTAAATCAAATTTCTCCAGAAATGGTTGATTAATTATTAAAAATTGGAGTTCACGTGACATAGATGAAATGTAGACTTAAAATCAGGTCTTTGACGAAGTCGACATTAAATCGATTGAAATTCAATATTCACCAAAATCGATAGAAATTAACTATTTGTAATATTCATCTACTTGACACAATCTAAATCAATGTTCTCCAAACATGGTTGATAATCAATGAAAAATTGGAGTTTGCATGACATAGATGCAAGATAGCCTTAAAATCAGGTCTTCATCGAACTCGACATTAAATTGATGAAAATTCAACATTGATGAAAATCAATAGAAATTAAAGGTTCTTAATAGTCATTTACAACATAATCTAAATCAAAGTTCTCCAAACATGGTTTGATTATGTGTGAAAAAATGGAGTTCGCGTGACACAAATGCAACGTAGCCTTAAAATCAGGACTTCACCGAACTTGACATTAAATCGATTGAAATTTCACATTCACAAAAATTGATAGATATTAAAGGTTCTTAATAGTCATCTACAACACAATCTATATCAAATTTCTCCAAACATGGTTTATAATGGGTGAAAAATTAGAGTTCATGTGACACAGATGTAATGTAGCCTTAAAATAAGATCTTTGTTGAACTCGACATTAAATCGATGGAAATTTAACATTCACGAAAAATGATAGAAATTAAAGGTTCTTACTAGTCATCTACAATACAATCTAAATAAAAATTTCCAAACATGATTTATTATGGGTGAAATTTTGGAGTTAGAATGACACACATGCAACCTAGCCTTAAAATCAAGTGTTCACTAAACTCGATAGTAAATCGATGGAAATTTAATATTCACGAAAAATGATAGAACAAAAGGTTCCTACTAGTCATTTACAACACAACCTAAATAAAAAAATTCCAAACATGGTTTATTATGGGTGAAAAATTGTAGTTCAAATGACACAAATGCTACGTAGCCTTAAAATCAAGTCTTCGCCGAAATCGACATTAAATAAATGGAAATTCAATATTTATGAAAAACTGATAGAAAATAAAGGTTCTTATTAGTCATATACAACACAATCTAAATCAAATTTCTCCAAAATAGATGATTATGGGTGAAAATTTGGAGTTCGAGTGACACAGATGCAACGTAGTCTTAAAATTAGGTTTCGCCGAACACGACATTAAATTCAACATGCATGAAAATAGATAGAAAATAAAGGTTCTTAATAGTCATCTACAACACAATCTAAATCAAAGTTCTCCAAACATGGTTGATTATGGGTGGAAAATTTGAGTGCGCATGACATAGATTCAGCGTAGCCTTAAAATCAGGTCTTCATCGAACTCAACATTATATCGATGGAAATTCAACATTCATGAAAATCGATAGAAAATAAAGGTACTTAATAGTCATCTACAACACAATCTAAATCAAAATTCTCCAAACATGGTTGATTATGGGTGAAAAATTTGAGTTTGTGTGACATAGATGCAATGTAGCCTTAAACTTAGGTTTCACCAAACTCGATATTAAATCGACGTAAATTCAACATTCATGAAAATCAATAGAAAATAAAAGTTCTTAATAGTAATTTTGTTGTGTTCTATTGAAGCAACAAAGTGTAAATAAATCCTATGTTGTGGAAATATATACACGTTTGTCCTTATCATTTTGGATGATGTACATGTTGAGTTAATGTTCGAATTGTGAGTTAGTGCAGAGTAGAGGTGAGATAAATTGTAGTTTCACTTATGCATAGAAGATCTGTGTTATGTGTACGAGCAGAGCATAACAGAATTACAGAATCAGTCTGTAAGTCAGCGAATCTATTATTGTGCTTAATTTGGAATTGTAATCAGGCATTTTAGATGTTATCATCTAGTTAAAATCTTTAGATGGTTTTAATCTTTTCTCTTGGGCAGCAAGCCCTTTTCTTTGAGCAATGAGCTCTAGGCAGTGTGCCTGAATGCAAGTGTATTCCTCTTTTGTAATTTTTATTTTGAGTATACTCAGAATCATAATTGTGGATTGGCCATCCACCATGGTTTTTCCCCTAACAGGGTTTCCACGTAAAAATATTGGTGTTATGGTGTTGTGTTTATTTCCTTATTAATGCTTGAAAGTTATAGGTTAATAAAGTTGAATTTTTCCAAAGATGAAAAAACTAGTAAGGCCTTGAAACAAAAGACAGAGGAATGTGGAAAGCTTACCCAAGAGAATATAGTTCTAAAGGATGAAATGGAATCCATGATGATGAGAATGACCAAAAAGGTTGAAGACAAAAAGAAGAATGAAGAAAGCCTAGCTTAGTCCCTGAAAGAAAAATTTGAAGTATGTAGCCGATTGGATGATGAATTGGAAGTATCCAAAAATAGTGAAGAAGCACTTGAAAGATAGTTGGAAGATCTCATAAATGAACTTTCTACCACAAATAAGTACAAGAGGAAGTTCAAAGCCAACTCAACCATGCTCAATGAACTAATTGATAATCAGAGGACTCATGATGATGCAAGAGGTCTTGGATTTGAGAAAGGAGAAAGCTCAAAATCTGAACAAAAGGATTCTAGAAAAAGAAGATTCTGGCAAGGAAATCAGATGAACAATACTGACAACTATCTGATAAGATAGCCTAATGCTTAGAGATTTAATGGATACTGTTTCAATTGCAACAAGTTAGGACACATGGCTTCTCAGTGCAAAAGTGGAATGAATAAAAATGGTCCAGTTTTGTCAGGTTAGTGTTTCAATTGTCATAAGATTGGTAAGGTTTGTGTTGTAGATGACTATTAAGAAACATTATTTTCTATCTATTTTTCTGAATGTTGAATGTTCATCGATTTAATGTTGAGTTCGATGAAGGTGTGATTTTAATGCTACATTGCATCTCTGTCGCATGAACTCCAATTTCTCACCTATAGTCAACCATGTTTGGAGAATATTGATTTAAATTGTGTTGTAGATCACAAGTAAGAACCTTTAATTTCTATTAGTTTTTCGTGAATGTTGAATTTCCATCGATTTATTTTGAGTTCGGTGAAGACCTGATTTTAAGGCTACGTTGCATCTATGTCACGTGAACTCACATTTTTCACCCATAATCAACGATGTTTGGAGAACATTGTTTAGATAATGTTGTAGATGGCTATTAAGAACCTTTATTTTTTACCAATTTTCTTGAATGTTGAATTCCCATCTATTTAATGTCGAGTTCAGAGAAGACCTGATTTAAAGGCTACGTTGCATCTATGTCACACAAACTCCAATTTTTCACCCATAATCAAACATTTTCAAAGAACTTTGATTTAGACTTTGTTGTAGATGACAAGTAATAACTTTTAATTTATATCATTTTTTGTGAATGTAGAATTTCCATCGATTTAATGTAGAGTTCGATGAAGACCTGATTTTAAGGCTATGTTGCATCTGTGTTACGTGAAATCCAATTTTTCACCCATAATCAACCATTTTTGGAGAACTTTGATTTAAATTGTGTTATAGATGACTATTAAGAACCTTTAAATTATATCGATTTTCGTCAATGTTGAATTTCAATCGATTGAATGTCAAATTCAGCAAAGGCCTGATTTTAAGGCTACATTACATCTCTGTGATGCGAACTCCAATTTTTCACCCATAATAAACCATGTTTGGAGAAATTTTATTTAGATTTTTTTGTAGATGATTATTTAGAACCTTTATTTTCTATTAGTTTTCGTGAATGTTGAATTTCCATTGATTTAATGTCGAGTTCGACGAAGACATGATTTTAAGCTATGTAGCATCTGTGTCACACGAACTCTAATTTTTCATCCATAATCAACCATATTTCGAGAAATTTAATTTATATTGTGTTGTAGATGACTAGTAAGAACCTTTATTTTCTATCGGTTTTCGTGAATGTTGAATTTACATCGATTTAATGTTGAGTTCAGTGAAGACCTACATTTAAAGTTGTGTTGCATCTGTATCACCGGAACTCCAATTTTTCTCGCATAATTAACCATGTTTCAAGAACTTTGATTTAGATTGTGTTGTAGATGACTATTAAGAACATTTATTTTGTATCATTTTTCCTGAATGTTCAATTTCCATCGATTTCATGTCAAGTTCGGCGAAGACCTGATTTTAAGGCTACGTTGCATCTGTGTCACGCGAACACCAATTTTTCACCCATAATAACCATGTTTGGAGAACTATGATTTAGATTGTGTTGTAGATGACTTGTAAGAACCTTAAATTTCTATCAGTTTTCGCGAATGTTGAATTTCCATCGATTTAATGTCAAATTCGGCAAAGACTTGAATTTAAGAATCTATTGCAACTGTGTCATGCGAAATAAAAATTTTCACCCATAATCAACCATGTCTAGAGAACATTGATTTATATTGTGTTTTAGATGACTAGTAAGAACCTTAAATTTCTATCAATTTAATGTCGAGTTCGGTGAAGACCTGATTTTAAGACTACATTGCATCTGTGTGACGTGAACTTCAATTTTTCACCTATAATAAACCATGTTTGGAGAAATTTGATTTAGATTGTGTTGTAGATGACTATTAAGAATCTTTATTTTCTATAGCTTATTGTGAATGTTGAGTTTCCATCGATTTAATGTCGAGTTCGGTGATGACCTGATTTTAAGGCTACATTGTAGCTATGTCATGCGAACTCCAATTTTTCACCCATAATCAACCATGTTTGGAGAAATTTCATTTAGATTGTGTTGTAGATGACTATTAAAAACCTTTATTTCCCACCAGTTTTCATGAATTTTGAATTTACATCGATTTAATGTCGAGTTTGATGAAGACTTGATTTTAAGCCTACGTTACATCTATGTCACGTGAACTCCAAATTTTCACCCATAATAAACCATGTTTAGAGAACATTTATTTAGATTGTGTTGTAGATGACTATTAAGAACCTTTATTTTTTATCAATTTTCGTGAATGTTGAATTTCCATCAATTTAATGTTGAGATCGGTGAAGACTTGAATTTAAGGCTACGTTGCATCTGTGTCACGCGAACTCCAATTTTTCTCCCATAATCAACCATGTTTGGATAACTTGTTTGAAACAAGCCACACTAAGAGGGGGAGGGGGTGAATCAGTATTATGCAAAAGCTAACTTTATTAACCTTTAACTTTCAAGCTTTAGGAACATTCAATCATAAAGCATAAAATAGGAAATAAACATAACACGATAACACCAAAAAAATTATGTGGAAACCCTGTTAGGGGAAAAACTATGGTGGATGGCCAATCCACAATTATGATTCCAAGTATACTCAAAATGAAAATTAAAAAAGGGGAATGCATTTGCACTTAGGCACACTGCCTAGAGCTCACTGCTCAAAGAAAAGAGGGCTTGTTTCCCAAGAGTTCAGATTAAAACCATCTAAAGATTTGAACTGAGATGATAGCATCTAAAATGCCTGACTACAGTTCCTAATTAAATACAATAATAGATCTGCTGACTTACAGACTGATTCTGTAATTTTGTTTATCTCACCTTTGCTCTACACTAACTCGCAATTCGGACATTAACTCAACATGTACATCATCCAAAATGATACTGACAAATGTGCATATATTTTTGCAACGTAGGATTTATTTACACTTTTTTGGCTTCAATAGAACACAACAAAATTATAATTGTCGGATCATATAATGAGAAATATACAATGCGTACCCTTAATGGTCGGCCACAACTTGTCTAGGACCCAAACAAAGATATACAAATATAGAGATAATCAATTGATTAGTTCTCATATCTACAACTTAATATATTCATGAGGTCGGCCTTAATACAAGAAAATTGAGAATACGCCAACTGGATCTTCTAATTCCCATAAGAATTGATACGAGCTACTGTGCTTCAATCTCAACAGAGATAATACACCAATAATCATTTCTTGAGATGCACAACACAAAATGATAACCTTAAATATTTGCACACATCGATGAATGTTGAGTTATCAGATACTCTATTCTGCCTTGTTGATTTCCAATCAATCTGTCGGTATGCTCGAATGAGGATATGCGTACCCGATCAACGCATAAGGTTGCCATCAATGACAACCCCAAATGACAGTTGCATTGTTCTCTTGCCAACAAAACTTTGATTTAGATTGTGTTGCAGATGGCTATTCATAACCTTTATTTTCTATCAATTTTCATGAATGTTGAATTTACGTCGATTTAATGTCGAGTTCAGCGAAGACCTGATTTTAAGTCTACGTTGCATCTATGTCCCATGAACTCAAATTATTCACCCATAATCAACCATGTTTGGAAAACATTGATTTAGATTATGTTGTAGTTATTAAGAACATTTATTTTCTATCGGATTTCATGAATGTTGAATTTACGTCGATTTAATGTCGAATTTGGAGAAGACCTGATTTTAAGTCTACGTTGCTTTTGTTTCATGCGAACTCTAATTTTTTACTCATAATCAACAATGTTTGGAGAACATTGATTTAGATTGTGTTGAAGATGACTAGTAATAACCTTTATTTTCTATCAGTTTTTTGTGAAAGTTGAAATTTCATCGATTTAATGTCGAGTTTGGTGAAGACCAGATTTTAAGAATACGTTTCATCTGTGTCACGTGAACACCATTTTTTCACCCATAATCAACCATGTTTAGAGAAATTTGATTTAGATTGTGTTGTAGATGACTACTAAGAACCTTTAATTTCTATCATTTTTCGTGAGTGTTCAATTTCCAATGATTAAATGTCGATTTCAGTGAACACCTGATTTTAATGCTACGTTGCATCTTTGTCATGCAAATTCCAATTTTTCACCAATAATCAACCATGTTTTCAAACCTTTAATTTAGATTGTATTGTAGATGACTATTAAGAACCTTTATTTTCTATCGATTTTCTTGAATTTTGAATTTCCATCGATTTATTGTTCAGTTTGATGAAGACCTGATTTTAAGGCTGTGTTGCATCTATGTCATGGGAACTCCAATTTTTCACCTATAATCAACCATGTGTGGAGAAATTTGATTTAGATATTTGATAATCACCGAAAACGATAGAAAATAAAGGTTCTTAATAGTCATCTACAACACAATCTAAATCAGAGTTCTCCAAATATGGTTGATTATGGGTGAAAAATTGGAGTTCACATGACAAAAATGCAACATAGCCTTAAAATCAGGTCTTTGCCAAACTCGACATTAAATCAATGGAAATTCAACATTCACGAAAATTGATAGAAAATAAAGGTTCTTATTAGTCATATACAACACAATATAAATCAAAGTTCTCCAAAAATAGTTTATTATGGGAGAAAAATTGGAGTTCACATGACACAAATGTAATGTAGCCTTAAAATAAGGTCTTCATCAAACTCGACATTAAATCGTTGAAAATTCAAAATTCACAAAAACGGATAGAAAATAAAGGTTATTACGAGTCATATACAACACAATCTAATCAAAGTTCTCCAAACATTGTTGATTATGGGTGAAAAATTGGAGTTCGCGTGACACCGATGCAACGTAGCCTTAAAATTAGTTCTTCACCAAACTCAACATTTAATTGATAGAAATTCAACATTCACGAAAACCGATAGAAAATAAAGGTTCTTAATAGTCGTCTACAAAAAAATCTAAATCAAAGTTCTCTAATCATGGATGATTATGGGTGAAAAATATGAGTTCACGTGACATAGATGCAATGTAGCCTTAAAATCAAGTCTTCCCCAACTCGACATTAAATCGATAGAAACTCAACATTCAACAAAACCAATAGAAAATAAACGTTCTTAATAGTCATCTACAACATAATCTAAATCAATGTTCTCCAAACATGGTGAATTATGGGTAAAAATGTGAGTTTGCGTAACACAAATGCAACGTAGGCTTAAAATCAGGTCTTCAGCAAAGTTGACATAAGTCGATGGAAATTCAACATTCACGAAAAAATGATAGAAATTAAAGGTTCTTACTAGTCATCTACAACACAATCTAAATCAATATTCTCTAAACGTGATTGATTATGGGTGAAAAATTGGAGTTCGCTTGATAGAGATGCAACGTAGCATTAAAACCAGGTCTTTGCCCAACTCAACATTAAATAAATGGAAATTGAATATTCACGAAAATCGATAGAAAATAAAGTTTCTTACTAGTCATCTAAAACACAATCTAAATTAGATTTCTCAAAATATGGTTAATCATGGGTGAAAAATTGGAGTTTGTGTGACACAAATGCAATGTAGCCTTAAAATCATGTCTTCACCGAGCTCGACATTAAATCGATGGAAATTTAACATTCACAAAATCTGGTAGAAAATAAAGGTTCTTAATAGTAATCTAAATAAAAGTTCGTCAAACATGGTTGATTATTGGTGAAAATTTAGATTTTGCATGAAACAGATGTAACATAGCCTTAAAATCAGGTTCTCACCAAACTCGACATTAAATCAATGGAAATTGAACATTCATGAAAAATGATAGAAATTAAAGGTTCTTACTAGTCATCTACAACTCAGTCTAAATTAAATTTCTCCAAACATGGTTGATTATGGGTGAAAAATTGGAGTTCATGTGACACAGATGCAACGTAGCCTTAAAATCAGGTCTTCGCCAAACTCGACATTAAATCGATGAAAATTCAACATTCATGAAAATAGATAGAAAATAAAGGTTCTTAATTGTCATCTACAACACAATCTAAATCAAATTTCTCCAAACATGGTTATTATGGGTGAAAAATTGGACATCGCATGAGATAGATGCAATGTAGCCTTAAAATTAGGCATTTGTCAAACTCGACATTAAATCGACAAAAATTCAACAATCACAAAAACCAATAGAAAATAAAGGTTCTTAATACTCATCTACAAAACAATGTAAAGCAATGTTCTCCAAACATGGTTGATTATCGGTGAAAAATTGGAGTTCGTGTGACACATATGCAACGTAGCCTTAAAATCAAGTCTTCACCAAACTCAACATTAAATCGATGAAAATTCAACATTCATGAAAAACAGATAAAAAATAAAGGTTCTTAATAGTCATCTACAAAACAATCTAAATCAAAGTTCTCCAAACATGGTTCATTATGGGTGAAAAATTTGAGTTCACATGACACATATGCATCGTAGCCTTAAAATCCTGTCTTCACCGAACTCAACATTAATCGATGGAAATCAACATTCACGAAAACCAATAGAAAAAGAGGTTCTTAATAGACATATACAACATAATCTAAATCAAATTTCTCCAAACATGGTTGATTATCGGTGAAAAATTGGAATTTGTGTGACAAAAATTCAATGTAGCTTTTAAAATAGGTCTTTGCCGAACTCGACATTAAATCGATGGAATATCAACATTCACGAAAACCGATAGAAAATAAAGGTTCTTAATAGTCATCTACAACACAATCTAAATCAAAGTTTTCCAAACATGGTTGATTATATGTGGAAAATTGGAGTTTGCATGACATATATGAAATGTAGCCTTAAAATCAAGTCTTCGCTGAACTCGACATTAAATCAATGGATATTAAACATTCACGAAAATAGATAGAAATTAAAGGTTCTTAATAGTCATCTACAACACAATATAAATCAATGTTCTCCAAACATAGTTGATTGTGGGTGAAAAATTGGAGTTCACGTAACACAGATGCAATGTAGCCTTAAAATCATGTCTTCGCTGAACTCGACATTAAATAAATGGAAATTCAACATTCACGAAAACCAATAGAAAATAAAGGTTCTTACTAGTCATCTAGAACACAATCTAAACTAAAGTTCTCCAAATATGGTTCATTATGGGTGCAAAATTGGAATTCATGTGACACAAATGCAATGAAGCCTTAAAATCAAGTCTTCGCTGAACTCGACATTAAATCGATGGAAAATTAAAATTCACGAAAAATGATAGAAATTAAAGGTTCTTACTAGTCATCTACAACACAATCTAAATAAAAGTTCTCCAAAGATGGTTGATTATGGGTGAAAAGTTAGAATTCGTGTAACACAGATGCAATGTACCTTGAAAATCAAGTCTTCATCGAATTCGACATTAAATCCATGGAAATTCAACAATCATGAAAACCAATAGAAAATAAAGGTTCTTACTAGTCATCTACAACACAATCTAAATCAAAGTTCTCCAAACATGGTGGATTATGAGTGAAAAATTGGAGTTCGCATGACATCGATGCAACGTAGCCTTAAAATAAGGTCTTCGCCGAAATTGACATTAAATCAATGGAAATTCAACATTCATGAAAAATCGATATAACACTAAGGTTCTTAATAGTCATCTACAACATAGCCCTAAAATCAAGTCTTTGTCGAACTCGACATTAACTCGATGGAAATTCAACCTGCACAAAAATCAATAGAAAAAATGATTAATAATAGTCATCTTCAACACAATCTTCATCAAAGTTCTCCACAAATGGTTGATTATAGGTTTAAAATTGGAGTTCACGTGACACAGATGCAACGTAGCCTTAAAATTAGGCCTTTGTCAAACTCGACATTAAATCGATGGAAATTCAACATTCACGAAAATTGATAGAAAGTAAAGGTTCTTAATAGTCATCTACAACACAATCAAAATCAAATTTCTCCAAAAATGGTTGATTATGGGAGGAAAATTGGAGTTCACGTGACACAGATGCAACTCAGACTTAAAATTAGGTCTTCACCAAACTCAACATTAAATCGATGGAAATTCATTATTCATGAAAACTGATAGAAAATAAAAGTTATTAATAGTCATCTATAAGACAATCTAAATCAAAGTTCTCAAAAAATGGTTCATTATGGGTGAAAATTTGGATTTCACG
The DNA here is from genome assembly GCA_007115665.2 of Sequoiadendron giganteum. Classification (NCBI taxonomy): domain Eukaryota; kingdom Viridiplantae; phylum Streptophyta; class Pinopsida; order Cupressales; family Cupressaceae; genus Sequoiadendron; species Sequoiadendron giganteum. The sequence continues at coordinate 507,984,699 of CM021102.1, forward strand.
TGACACAAATGCAACATAGCTTTAAAATAAGCTCTCTCTCTCTCCTACTCTCTCTCTCTCTCTCCCTCTCCTTCTCTCCCTCTCTCCCTAAACCCTCTCTCTCCCTCTCTCCCCGCTCTCTCTCTTTCTCTCTCTCTCTCCCTCTCTCTCTATCCCTCTCCCTCTCTCCCTAAACCCTAAACACTCTCTCTCCCTCTCCCTCTCCCTCTCCCTCTCCCTCTCTCTCTCTCTCTCTCTCTCTCTCTCTCTCTCTCTCTCTCCCTCTCTCCCTAAACCCCCCCCTCTCTCTCTCTCTCTCTCTCCTTTGTCTCCATCCCTCTTCCTCTCTCCCTCTCGCTCTCTCTCTCTAGCCTTATCCATAGAAAATAATTGTTCTTAAAATTCATCTACAACACAATTTAAATCAAATTTCTCCAAACATGGTTGATTATGGGTGAAAAATTGGAGTTCACGTAACACAGATGCAATGTAGGCATAAAATCAGGTTTTCACCAAACTCAACAATAAATCTATGGAAATTCAACATTCACGAAAATTGATAGGAAATAAGGGTTCTTAATAGTCATCTACAACACAATCTAAATCAAAGCTCTCCAAGCATGGTTGATTATGGGTGAAAAATTGGAGTTCATGTCATACAAATGCAACGTAGCCATAAAATCTAGTCTTCATCGAACACGACATTAAATCAAAGGAAATTGAACATTCACAGAAACCGATAGAAAATAAAGGTTCTTAATAGTCATCTACAACTTAATCTAAATCAAATTTAACTAGAAAAGGTTGATTATGGGTGAAAAATTTGAAGTTCGCGTGACATAGATGCAAATCTAGCCTTAAAATCAGGTCAACACCGAACTCAATACTAAATCAATGTAAATTCAACATTCACAAAAATCCATAGAAAATAAAGGTTTTTTAATAGTCATCTACAACATAATCTAAATCAAAGTTCTTGAAACATGGTTGATTATGGCTGAAAAATTAGACTTCGTGTGACATATATGCAAGGTGGCATTAAAATTAGGTATTCGTCGAACTCGACATTATATCGATGGAAATTCAACATTTACAAAAATTGATAGAAAATCAAGGTTCTTAATAGTCATCTACAATACAATCAAAATCAAAGTTCTTCAAAAATGGTTGATTATGGGTGAAAAAATGGAGTTCATGTGTTAGAGATGCAACATAGACTTAAAATTAGGTCTTCGTTGAACGTGACATTAAATTGATGGAAATTCAACATTCACAAAAACGAATAGAAAATAAAGCAATTTAATAGCCATCTACAACACAATCTAAATAAAAGTTTTCCAAACATGGTTGATTACGGGTGAAAAATTGGAGTTCACGCGACATAGATGCAATGTAGCCTTAAAATCAGGTCTTTGCCGAACTCAACATTAAATCGATGGAAATTCAACACTCACGAAAACTGATAGAAAATAAATTTTCTTAATTGTCATCTATAATATAATCTGAAATAAAGTTCTCCAAAATGGTTTATTATGGATGAAAGATTGGACTTCACGTGACATAGATGCAACGTAGCCTGAAAAATTAGGTCTTCATCGAACTCTACATTAAATCAATGAAAATTCAACATTCACAAAAACTGATAGAAAATAAATGTTCTTACTAGTATTGGAGTTTGTGTGACACAGATGCAATGTAGCCTTAAAATTAGGTCTTCACCAAATTCAACATTAAATCGATGAAAGTTAAACATTCACGATAACGGATAGAAAATAAAGGTTCTTAATAGTCATCTCCAACACAATCTAAATCATGGTTCTCCAAACATGGTTGATTATGGGCAAAAAATTGGAGTTCGCATGACACAGATGCAACATAGCCTTAAAAAAGGGTCTTCACCAAAGTCGACATTGAATCGATGAAAATTCAGCATTCACAAAAATCAATAGAAAATAAAGGCTCTTAATAGTCATCTACAACACAATCTAAATCAAAGTTCTCCAAAACAAGTTGATTATGGGTGGAAAAATGGATTTCGCGTGACACAAATGCAATGTACCCTTAAAATCAAGTCTTTGCCAAACATAACATTAAATTGTTGGAAATTCAACATACACGAAAATAATTTAAAAATAAAGGTTATTTATAGTCATCTACAACAAATCTAAATCCAAGCTCTCAAAAGATGGTTGATTATGAGTGAAAATTTGGATTTCGCATGACACAAATGCAACGTAGCCCAAAAATTAGGTCTTCGCCAAACTCGATAATAAATCGATGTAAATTCATCATTCATGAAAATTGATAAAAAACAAAGGTTATTACTAGTCATCTAAAACATAATCTAAATAAAAGTTCTATAGGCATGGTTGATTATGGTAGAAAAATTAGAGTTTATGTGACATAGATACAATGTAGCCTTAAAATCAGGTCTTCACCGAACTTGACATTCAATCGATGAAAATTCAGTATTCATGAAAACTGATAGAAAATAAAGGTTCTTAATAGTCATCTACAACACAATCTAAATCAACTTTCTCCAAACATGGTTGATTTAAATTGATGGAAATTCAACATTCATGAAAAACTATAGAAGTGAAAGATTCTGACTAGTCGTCTACAACACAATCTAAATCAAATTTCTCTGAACATGGTTGATTATGCGTGAAAAATTGGAGTTCGCGTGACACAAATGCAATTTATCCTTAAAATCAGGTTTTCGTCGAACTCGACATTAAATCGATAGTAATTCAACATTCACAAAAATTGATAGAAAATAATGGTTATTAATAGTTATTTACAACATAATGTAAATCAACATTCTCCAAACATGGTTTATTACAGGAGAAATTTTTTAGTTCAATTGGCACACATGCAACGTAGCCTTAAAATCAGGTCTTAATCGAAGTCAACATTAAATCAATGGAAATTCAATATTCACAAAAACCGATAGAAAATAAAGGTTCTTAACAGTCATCTACAACACAATCTAAATCAAAGTTCTCTACACATGGTCGATAATGGGTGAAAATTTTGAGTTTATGTGACATAGATTCAACGTAGGCTTAAAATCGGATCTTCGTAGAAGTCGACATTAAATCGATGGAAATTCAACATTCACAAAAATCGATAGAAAATAAAGGTTTGTACTAGTCATCTGCAATACAATCTAAATCAAAGTTCTCCATACATGGTTGATTGTGGGTGAAAATTTGGAGTTTGCGTGACACAAATACAACCTAGCCTTAAAATAAGGTCTTCGCCAAACTTGACATTAAATCGAGTGAAATTCAACATTCACGAAAAAATGATTGAAATTAAAGGTTCTTACTATTCATCTACAACACAATCTAATTCAAAGTTACCCAAATATGGTTGATTGTGGGTGAATAATTAGAGTTCGTTTGACAGAGATGCAACGTAGCCTTAAAATAAGGTTTTCGTTGAACTCGACGTTACATCGATGGAAATTCAACATTCACAAAAATCGATAGAAAATAAAGGTTCTTTATAGTCATCTACAACACAATCTAAATCAAAATTCTCCAAACATGGTTGATTATGGTTGAAAAATTGGAGCTCATGAAACATAAATGCAATGTAGCCTAAAAATCAAGTTTTCACCAAACTCGTCATTAAATAGATGCAAATTCAACATTCATGAAAAATGATAGAAAATAAAGGTTCTTAATAGTCATCTACAACACAATATAAATGAAAGTTCTCCAAACATGGTTTATTATGGGTGAAAAAATTGGAGTTTGTGTGACACAGATGCAACGTAGCCTTAAAATCAGGTCTTTTCCGAACTCGACATTAAATCGATGGAAATTCAACATTCATGAAAAACAAATAGAAAATAATGATTTTTAATAGTCATCTACAACACAATCTATATAAAAATTCTCCAAACATAGTTCATTATGTGTGAAAAATTCGAGATCACGTTACACAGATGCAACATAGCTTTTAAATCAGGTGTTTGCTGAACTCGACATTAAATTGATAGAAATAAAACATTCACAAAAATCGATAGAAATTAAAGGTTCCTAATAGTCATCTACAACAAAATATAAATCAAAGTTCTCAATGGCTGATTATGGGTGAAAAATTGGAGTTCGCGTGACACAGACGCAACGTACCCTTAAAATCAGGTTTTACCGAACTCAACAATAAATCGACAAAAATTCAACATTCACGAAAAATGATAGAAAACAAAGGTTCTTACTAGTCATCTAAAAAATAATTTAAATAAAAGTTCTCTAAGCATGGTTGATTATGGGAGAAAAATGGGAGTTTACATGACACAAATACAATGTAGCCTTAAAACCAGGTCTTCGCTGAACTTGATATTAAATTGATGCAAATTCAACATTCACGAAAACCGATAGAAAATAAAGGTTCTTACTTGTCATCAACAAAACAGTCTAAATAAAATTTCTCCAAACATGGTTGATTATGAGTGAAAAAATAGAGTTTGCATGACACGGATGCAAAGTAGACTTAAAATCAGGTCTTCGCCGAACTCGACATTAAATCGATTGAAATTCAACATTCACCAAAATCGATAGAAATTAAAGGTTCGTAATAGTCATCTACAACACAATCTAAATCAAAGTTCTCCAACTATGGGTTATAATGGGTGAAAAATTGGAATTCGTGTGACACAGATGCAACATAGCCTTAAAATCAGATCTTCACCAAACTTGATATTAAATCGATGCAAATTCAACATTCACAAGAATTGAGAGAAATTAAAGGTTCGTAATAGTCATCTACAACACAATCTAAATCAAAGTTCTTTAAACATGGGTTATAATGAGCGAAAAATTGGAATTCACGTGACACAGACGCAAAATAGCCTTAAAATCAGGTCTTCACCAAACTCGACATTAAATCGATGCAAATTCAACATTCACAAAAATTGATAGAAGTTAAAGGTTCTTAATAGTCATCTACAACACAATCTAAATAAGAGTTGTCCAAACATGGTTTATTATGGGTGAAAAATTCAAGTTCGCGTGACATAGATGCAATGTAGGCTTAAAATCATGTCTTCATCGTACTCAATATTAAATCGATGGAAATTCAACATACATAAAAACTGATAGAAAAAAAAGGTTCTTACTAGTCATCTACAACACAATCTAAATCAAAGTTCTCCAAAAATTGTTGATTATGGGTGGAAAATTGGAGTTGAGACACAGATACAACGTAGCCTTAAAATTAGGTCTTTGCCGAATTCAACATCAAATCGATTTAAATTCAACATTCAAGAAAATCGATAGAAAATAAAGGTTCTTAAGAGTCATCTCAACACAACCTAAATAAAATTTCTCCAAACATGGTTAATAACAGGTGAAAAATTGGAGTTCTCATGACATAGATGCAATGTAGGATTAAAATCAGGTCTTCGTCATACTCAATATTAAATCGATGGAAATTCAGCATTCATGAAAACCGATATGAAATAAAGGTTCTTACTAGTCATCTACAACATAATCTAAATTAAAGTTCTCCAAACATGGTTGATTATGGGTGAAAATTTTGAATTCGCATGACATAGATCCAAAGTAGCCTTAAAATTAGGTCTTCACCAAACTTGACATTAAATCGATGGAAATACAACATTCACAAAAACTAATAGAAAATAAAGGTTCTCACTAGTCATCTACAACACAATCTATATCAAAGTTCTCCAAACATGGTTGTTTATGGGTGAACAATTGGAGTTTGCATGACACAGATGTAACATAGAATTAAAATCAGGTGTTCGCTGAACTCGACATTAAATCAACGTAAATTCCACATTCATGAAAATCGATAGAAAATAAAGGTTCTTAATAGTCATCTACAACACAATCTAAATCAGGGTTCTCCAAACATGGTTAATTATGGATGAAAATTTCCAGTTTGTGTGACATTGATGCAAAGTAGCCTTAAAATTAGGTCTTCGCCTACTTTGACATTAAATTGATGGAAATTCAACATTCACAACAATTGATAGAAAATAAAGGTTCTTAATACTCATATACAACACAATCTAAATCAAAGTTCTCCAAACATGGTTGATTATGGGTGAAAAATTGGATTTTAAATTACACAGACACAATGTAGTCTTAAAATCAGGTCTTCGCCAAACTCGACATTAAATCAATGGAAATTCAAGATTCACGAAAATGATATAAATTAAAGGTTTTTACTTGTCGTGTACAAAACAATCTAAATTTAATTTCTCCAAAGATGGTTGATGATGGGTGAAAAATTGGTGTTCGCTTGACACGGATGCAACATAGGCTTAAAATTAGGTCTTCGCCAAAAATACATTAAATCGATGGAAATTCAACATTCACAAAAACTGATAGAAAATAAAGGTTCTTACTAGTCATCTACAACACAATCTAAACAAAAGTTTCTCCAAACATGGTTGATTATGGGTGAAAAATTGGAGTTCAGACACAGATGCAATGTAGCCTTAAAATCAGGTCTTCGCTGAATTCAACATTAAATCGATGTAAATTAACCATTCACGAAAACCGATAGAAAATAAAGGTTCTTTAGAGCCATCTACAAGACAATATATATCAAATTTCTCCAAACATGGTTGATTATGGGTGAAAAATTGGAGTTCGCATGACACAGATGCAATGTAGCCTTAAAATCATGTCTTCGCCGAACTCGACATTAAATCGATGGAAATTCAACATTCACAAAAACCAATAGAAAATAAAGGTTTTTAATATTTATCTACAAGACAATCTAAATCAAAGTTTTCAAAACATGGTTGATTGTGGGTGAAAAATTCGAGTTCATGTGACACAGTTGCAACATAGCCGTAAAATCAGATCTTTTCCAAACTCGACATTAAATCGATGGAAATTCAACATTCACGAAAAACGATAGAAAATAAAGGTTCTTAATAGACATGTACAACATAATCTAAATCAAATTTTTCAAACATGATTTTTTATTGGTGAAAATTTGGAGTTCACTTGACACGGATGCATGTCTTCGCCAAAATCGACATCAAATCGATGTAAATTCAACATTTACGAAAAACTGATAGAAAATAAAGGTTTTCAATAGTCATCTACAAGACAATCTAAATCAAAATTCTCCAAACATGGTTGATTATGCGTGAAAAATTAGAGTTCGCATGACACAGATGCAATGTAACCTTCAAATTATGTCTTCATCGAACTCGACATTAAATCTATGGAAATTCAACATTCACGAAAACCGATAGAAAATAAAGGTTCTTAATAGACATATAACACATAATCTAAATACAAGCTCTCCAAAAATACTTCATTATGTGTAAAAAAGAGGAGTTCGCATGACACACAGGCAATGTAGCCATAAAATCAGGTCTTCGCCGAACTTGACATTAAATCAATGGAAATTTAACATTCACGATAACTGATAGAAAATAAAGGTTCTTAATCGTCATCTACAACACAATCTAAATCAAAGTTATCCAAAGATGGTCGATTATACGTGAAAAATTGGAGTTCGCATGACATAGATGCAACGTAGCCTTAAAATCAGGTCTTCTTCGACCTCGACATTAAATCGATGGAAATTAAACATTCACGAAAAAATAATAGAAATAAAAGGTTCCTACTAGTCATCTACAATACAATCTAAGTCAAAATTCTCCAAAGATGATTGATTATGGCTGAAAAGTAGGAGTTCACGTGACACAAGAGCAATGTAGCATTAAAATCAGGTCTTCGTCGAATTTGACATTAAATCGATGGAAATTCAACATTCACGAAAATCAATAGAAAATAAAGGTTCTTACTAGTCAACTACAACACAATCTAAATCAAAGTTCTTCAAATATGGTGGATAATGCATGGAAAATTGGAGTTCATGTGACATAGATGCAACATAGCCTTAAAATCAGGTCTTCGTCAAAATCGACATTAAATCAATGGAAATTCAAAATTCACAAAAATTGATAGAACCCTAAGGTTCTTAATAGTCATCTACAACATACATAGCCTTAAAATCAAATCTTCGTCGAAGTTGACATTAAAATCGATGGAAATTCAACATGTACGAAAATCAATAAAAAATAAAGGTTAATAATATTCATCTAAAACATAATCTAAATTAAAATTTTCCACACATTGTTGATTATAGGTGAAAAATTGGAGTTCACGTGACATAGATGCATAGCCTTAAAATAAAGACTTTGTCAAACTCGACATTAAATCGATGGAAATTAAACATTCATGGAAATTGATAGAAATTAAATGTTCCTAATAGTCATCTGCAACACAATCTAAATCAAATTTCTCCAAAATGGTAGATTATGGGAGAGAAATTGGATTTCATGTGACATAGATGCAACACAGCCTTAAAATAAGGTCTTCACCGAACTCAACATTAAGTCTATGGAAAATAAAGGTTCTTAATAGGTATCTACAACACAATCTAAATAAAAGTTCTCAAACATGGTTGGTTATGGGTGAAAATTTAGAGTTTGCGTGATGCAGATGCAACGTAGACTTAAAATCAGGTCTTCGCCAAACTCGACATTAAATTGATGTAAATTCAATATTCACGAAAACCGATAGAAAATAAAGGTTCTTATTGGTCATCTACAACACAATATAAATCAAAATTCTCCAAACATGGTTGATTATGGGAGAAAACTTTGAGTTCATGTGACATAGATGCAACATAGCCTTAAAATTAGGTTTTCATCGAACTCGACATTGAATCGATGTAAATTCAATATTCACGAAAACCGATAGAAAATAAAGGTTCTTACTACTCATCTACAATACAATCTAAATTAAAGTTCTGCAAACATGGTTGATTATGGGTGAAAAATTGGAGTTTGTGTGACACAAATTCAATGTAGGTTTAAAATCAGGTCTTCGCCGAACTCGACATTAAATCGATGTAAATTCAACATTCACGAAACCGATAAGAAAATAAAGGTTCTTACTACTCATCTACAACACAATCTAAATACAAGTTCTCCAAACATGGTTGATTATGGATGAAAATTTGGAGTTCGCATGACATAAATGCAGAGTAGCCTTAAAATCAGGTCTTCGTCAAACTCGACATTAAATCGATGGAAATTCAACATTCACAAAAACCAATAGAAAATAAAGGTTCTTACTAGTCTTCTACAACACAATCTAATTCAAATTTCTCCAAACATGGTTGATTATGGGTGAAATATTGGAGTTCATGTGACATAGATGTAACATAGCCCTAAATCATGTCTTCGTCGAACTCGACATTAAATCAATGGAAATTCAACATTCACTAAAATGGATAGAAATTAAAGGTTCTTACTACTTATCTACAACACAATCTAAATCAAAGTTTTCCAAACATGGTTGATTATAGGTGAAAAATTGGAGTTTGCATGACACAGTTGCAACATAGCCTTAAAATCATGTCTTCGTCAAACTTGACATTAAATCAATGGAAATTCAACATTCATTAAAAATGATAGAAAATAATGGTTTTCTCTAGTCATCTACAGCACAATCTAAATCAAATTTCTCCAAACATGGTTGATTATGGGTGAAAATTTTGAGTTTGAATGACACATATGCAACGTAGCCTTAAAATCAGGTTTTTGCCAAACTCGGCCTTAAATCGATGGAAATTCAACATTTTTGAAAAATGATAGAAAATAAAGGTTCTTAAGATTCATCTTCAACACAATCTAAATAAAAGTTCTCCAAAAATAATTGATTATGGGTGAAAAATTGTAGCTTGTGTGACACAGATGCAACGTTGGCTTAAAATTAGGTCTTCACCGAAATCGACATTAAATAGATGGAAATTCAACATTCACAAAAACAGATAGAAAATTAAGGTTCTTAATAGTCATCTACAACACAATATAAATAAAATTTCTCCAAACATTGTTAATAATGGGAGAAAAGTTGGAGTTCGCATGACACGGATGCAAAGTAGCCTTAAAATAAGGTTTTCACTTAACTCAACATGAAATCGATGGAAATTCAACACTCACAAAAAATCGATAGAAAAAAAGGTTGTTTATAGTCATCTACAACAAAATCTACATCAAATTTCTCCAAACAATGTTAATAATGGGAGAAAAGTTGGAGTTCGCATGACACAGATGCAACATAGCCTTAAAATCATGTCTTCATTGAACTCAACATTGACAAAAATTGATTAAAAAAAAAACGTTCTTTATAGTCATCTACAACACAATCTAAATCAAATTTTTCCAAAGATTATGGGTGAAAAATTGGAGTTCACATGACACAGATGCAACATAGCCTTAAAATAAGGTTTTCATTGAATTTGACATTAAATCGATGTAAATTCAACATTCATGTAAACCGATAGAAAATAAAGGTTCTTTATAGTCATCTATAACACAATACAAATAAAAGTTCTCCAAACATGGTTGATTATGGGAGAAAAATTGTATTTCATGTGACACAAATGTAATGTAGCCTTAAAATCATGTTTTCATCAAAGTCGACTTTAAATTGAAGGAACTTCAACATGCACGAAAACTGATTGAAAATAAAAGTTCTTAATAGTCAAATAAAACATAATCTAAATCAAAGTTCTCAAAAAATGGTTTATTATGGGTGAAAAATAGGAGTTCGCGTTGCATTGATGCAACATAGGCTTAAAATAAGCTCTTCACCGAACTCGACTTTAAATCAATGGAAATTCAACTTTCTCGAAAACCGATAGAAAATAAAGGTTTTAATAGTCATCTAAAACACAATCTAAATCAAAGTTCTACAAACATGGTTGATTATGGGTGAAAAATTGGAGTTTGCATGACACAGATGCAACATAGCTTTAAAATTAGGTCTTCGCTAAAATCAACATTAAATCGATTCAAATTCAACATTCACGAAAATTGATAGAAAATAAAAGTTCTTAATAGTCATCTAAAGTACAATCTAAATCAAAGTTCTCCAAACATGGTTGATTATTGGTGAAAAATTGGAGTTCGTGTGACACAGATGCAACATAGCCTTAAAATTAGGTCTTCGTCGAACTCGACATTGAATCGACGCAAATTCAACATTCACGAAAAATCGATAGAAAATAAAGTTTCTTAATAGTTATCTACAACACAATCTAAATTAAAGCTCTCCAAACATGGTTGATTATGGGTGAAAAATTGGAGTTCGCGTGACATCGCCGAACTTCAAATTAAATTGATGGAAATTCAACATTCACGAAAATCGATAATAAATAAAGGTTCTTAACAGTCATCTATAACACAATTTAAATCAAAATTTTTGAAACATGGTTGATTATGGGTGAAAAATTCCAATTCACATGACATAGATGCAATGTAGTCTTAAAATCAGGGCTTCCCCGAACTCGACATTAAATGGATGGAAATTCAATATTCAAAAAAATTGATAGAAAATAAAGGTTCTTAATAGTCATCTACAACACAATCTAAATCAAAATTCTCCAAATATGGTTGATTATGGGAGAAAAGTTGGAGTTCGCGTAACACAGATGCAATAGAGTCTTAAATCAGGTTTTCTCTGAACTCAACATTAAATCGATGGAAATTCAACATTCACAAAAATCGATAGAAAAAACATGTTCTTTATAGTCATCTACAACACAATCTAAATCAAAGTTTTCCAAATAAAGGTTGATTATGGGTGAAAAATTGGAGTTCACATGACACAGATGCAACTTAGCCTTAAAATGAGGTCTTCACCAAACTCAACATTAAATCGATGTAAATTCAACATCCACGTAAACCGATAGAAATTAAAGGTTCTTAATAGTCATCTATAACACAATAAAAATTAAAGTTCTCCAAACATGGTTGATTATGGGTGAAAAATTTTAGTTCGCGTGACACAAATGTAGCGTAGCCTTAAAATCAGGTTTTTGTCTATCTCGACTTTAAATCAATGGAACTTTAATATGCACAAAAATTGATTGAAAATTAAGGTTCTTAATGGTCAAATAAAACATAATCTAAATCAAAGTTCTCCAAAAATGGTTGATTATGGGTGAAAAATTGGAGTTCGTGTGATATAGATGCAACGTAGCCTTAAAATCAGGTCTTCACTGAACTCCACATTAAATCGATGTAAGTTCAATGTTCACGTAAATCGATAGAAAATAAAGGTTCTTAATAGTCATCTATAACACAATCTAAATCAAAGTTCTCCAAACATGGTTGATTATGGGTGAAAAATTGGATTTCGCATGACACAAATGCAACACAGCCTTAAAATCAAGTCTTCACCGAACTCGACATTGAATCGATGTAAATTCAACATTCACAAAAAATCGATACAAAATAAAGCTTCTTTATAGTCATCTACAACACAATCTAAATAAATGCTCTCCAAACATGGTTGATTACGGGTGAAAATTTTTAGTTTGCGTGACATAGATGCAACATAGGCCTAAAATCAAGTCTTCGCCGAACTCGATATTAAATCGATGGAAATTCAACATTCACGAAAATTGATATAAAATAAAGGTTTTTACTAGTCATCTACAAGACAATCTAAATTAATGTTCTCCAAACAAGGTTTATTAGAGGTGAAAAATTTGAGTTTGCGTGACACTAATGCAACATAGCCTTAAAATAATGTCTTCGCCGAACTCGACATTAAATCGATCGAAATTCAACATTCATGAAAACCGATAGAAAATAAAGGTTCTTACTAGTCATCTACAACACAATCTAAATCAAAGTTCTCCTAACATGATTGATTATGTGTGAAATGTTGGAGTACACATGACACAGATGCATTGTAGACTTAAAATCATTTCTTCACCGAACTAGACATTAAATTGACGTAAATTCAACATTCAAGAAAACTGATAGAAAATAAAGGTTCTTGATAGTCATGTAAAACACAATCTAATTCAAAGTTCTCCAAACATAACCTTTATTATGGGTGAAAATTTGGATTTTGCTTGACATAGATGCAACTTAGCCTTAAAATAAGGTATTCACCGAACTCAAGGTTAACTTGATTGAAATTCAACATTCACGAAAATCGATAGAAATTAAAGGTTCTTAATAGTCATCTACAACACAATCTAAATCAAAGTACTCCAAACATGGTTGATAATGGGTGAAAAATTGGAATTCATGTGAAACAGATGCAACGTAGCCTTAAAATCAGGTCTTCGCTGAACTCGGCACTAAATCGATGTAAATTCAATAATCACGAAAATTGATAGAAAATAAAGGTTCTTAATAGTCATATATAACACAATCTAAATCAAAGTTCTCCAAACATTGTTGATTATGGGTGAAAAATTGGAGTTAGCACTACACAGATGCAACAAAGCCTTAAATTCAGGTTTTTGCTGAACTTGACATTAAATCGATGGAAATTCAACATTCACAGAAAATGATAGAATGTAAAGGTTATTAATAGTCATCTACATCCCAATCTAAACCAAAATTCTCCAAACATAGTTGACTATTGGTGAAAAATTGGAGTTCGAGTGACACAGATGCAACGTAGCCTTAAAATCAAGTTTCATCGAACTCGACTTTAAGTCAATGAAAATTCAACATTCACAAAAATCAATAGAAAATAAAGGTTCTTAATAGTCATCTACAACACAATCTAATTCAACGTTCTCCAAACATGGTTGATTATGGTTAAAAAATTGGAGTTCACGTGACACAGATGCAACGTAGCCTTAAAATCCGATCTTCGCCAAACTCGACATTAAATTCAACATGCATGAAAATTGATTGAAAATAAAGGTTCTTAATAGTCATCTACAACACAATCTAAATTAAAGTTCTCCAAACATGGTTGATTATGGGTGAAAAATTTGAGTTCCTGTGACATAGATGCAATGTAGCCTTAAAGTCAGGTCTTCGTCGAACTCGAGATTAAATCGATGGAAATTCAACATTCATGAAAATCGATAGAAAATAAAGGTTCTTAATAGTCATCTACAATACAATCTAAATCAAAGTTCTTCAAACATGGTTGATTATGGTTGAAAAATTGGAGTTCACGTGACAGAGATGCAATGTAGTAATAAAATCAGGTCTTTGCCGAACTCGACATTCAATCATTGGAAATTGAACATTCACGAAAAATGATAGAAATTAAAAGGTTCTTATTTGTCATCTACAACACAATCTAAATGAAAGTTCTCCAAACATGGTTGATTATGGGTGAAAATATGGAGTTTGCGTGACACAAATGCAAGGTAGTCTTAAAATCAGGTCTTCGACAAACTTGATCTTAAATCGATGAAAATTCAACATTCACAAAAACTGATAGAAAATAAAGGTTCTTAATAGTCATCTACAACATAATCTAAATCAAATTTCTCCAAATATGGTTGATTATGGGAAAAAAACTGGAGTTTGCGTGACACAAATGCAACTTAGCCTTAAAATCAGGTCTTCACCGAACTTGACATTAAATAAATTTAATTTTAACATTCACGAAAATTGATAGAAATTAAATGTTCTTAATAGTCATCATCAACATAATCTAAATCAAAGTTCTCCAAACCTGGTTGATAATGGGTATAAAATTGGAGTTCGGGTGACACATGCAATGTAGCCTTAAAATCAGGTCTTTGCCGAAGTCAACATTAAATCGATGCAAATTTCATATTCACGAAAATCGATAGAAAATAAAGTTTCTTAATAGTTATCTACAACACAATCTAAATCAAAGTTCTCTAAACATTGTTTATTATGGGTGAATAATTGGAGTTTGTGTGACATGGATGTAATGTAGGCTTAAAATTAGGTCTTCGCTAGACTTGACAATAAATCAATAGAAATTCAACATTAACGAAAACTGATAGAAAATTAAGGTTCTTACTAGTCATCTACAAGACAATCTAAATAAAATTTCTCCAAACATGGTTGATTATGGGTGAAAAATTGGAGTTCGTGTGAAATAGAAGCAACATAGCCTTTAAATCATGTATTCAACATTCAGGAAAACCGATAGAAAATAAAGGTTCTTAATAGTCATCTACAACACAATCTAAATCAAAGTTCTCAAAACATGGTTGATTATGGGTGAAAAAATGGAGTTCACGTGACACAAATGCAGTGTAGCCATAAAATCAGGTCTTCACCGAACTTGACATTAAATCGAGTGAAATTCCACATTCACAAAAATCGATAGATATTAATTGTTCTTAATAGTCATCTATAACACAATCTAAATCAAATTTGTTCAAACATTGTTGATAATGGGTGAAAAATTAGAGTTCGCTTGACATAGATGTAACGTAGCCTTAAAATCAGGTCTTCGCTGAACTCAACATTAAATTGATGGAAATTCAACATTCAGGAAAATCGAGAGAAAATAAAGGTTCTTACTAGTCATCAACAAGACAATCTAAATCAAATTTCTCCAAACATGGTTGATTATGGGTGAAAATTTGGAGTTTGCGTGACACAAATGCAATGTAGCTTTAAAATCAGTTCTTCACAATGAGTTGATGCACTTGAATTTTGGCTTGTAGACTGTTAGGAAGCATTATGATCCTAAAAAGAAGATGAATGCTTTTCTTGCTTCTGTTTTTGACAAACACTTCGATCTGTTGGAGGACTTTTGGAGGAATCTTCAAGATGATTATGATGTAAGGAAAATAAACTATGAAAGGTGTCCTATCCCACTCATGGTGGAGTATGGGGTAAAGGTGGACATTCCTGAAACATTGTCAGATGATGGGGTGACTTTGGATCCCCAATATTATGCAAAAAAATATAGGCACCAAAGAATCGGATCCTATTGATTGGAGTGTAGAAGAGTCCATAGATATCAAACAGATAGTGAAGTTGGTATTGGATAGAATCATCCAATGGGTTTTGCTGAGAACCAAGGAACCTAAGGCTCACACTTTCAAGAAGAGGAAAGGTGCAGGTACCACTCAAGGGTACAAGAGGACAAAAAGAAGAATACCTCCTAAGGAGCCTTTGGAGTTCTTCCCTCCTGATATAGAAGAAATTGAACTTGAAATTCTTGCTCAGGACCATCTTGAAGTACATGAAGAGGAAACCATAGTAGGGCCTGGGGCCCCAACATCTGTGGCAGGCGAGCCATCTACTCAACCCCTTCTTATAGATTAGCCAATTGAAGAGATGCCTAGGGGAATCCTTCAAAAGGAAGTTGAATCCTTAAAAGGAAAAGATCCTGAGGTTGAAATTCATGATATAGAGACTGATTCTAAGAACACTCTTTCCGATAAAGAAACACAAGCGGAGGAACCTCTTGATGAAAGTGAGGATGGAGAAATTGAACATGTTTTGACTGAAGAAGACCAATGGAAATTGTTTGAAGAAGCTAAGAGAGAATTAGATTCAAAAGCACAAATTGAAGCATTAGCCGAACAAAAGTAGATGGATGCAAAGTTACAAGCTGATGCATTGCTTAAACAACAACAATTGAAGCCAATTTCAAAGCTTATAAGTTGGCTAAGTAGCAACAACAAAAGGAGCAGGAACTCAAAACAGAGGAGAATGATAAATTTGCAATGCTGCAAAATATCCATGATCTTGAGGAGGAAAAGACCAAACAAAGGAGAGAAAAATAAGCCCTTGAGGCTAAATTCAAGATCATTGAACAATCTTATAAGAAAAGGGAAGAAGAAGAATGCTTGAGAAGAGAAAAAGAGGCTGAAGAGCTGGCCAAGCATGAACAAAAGGATAAAGAAGTAGGGGACAATCTCAAGAACTTGGAAAAATAAAGAGATCAAATTCTTGAGGAGAGGAGGTTAGAAGAAGAGTGTTTAAAGAAATAATTAGAAGATAATAGGCCAAAGGAACAAAAGGATAAGGAAGAAGCTGAAAGAATTGCACAAGAAAATGTACAAAAGGAACAACAAAATGTGCAAAAGGTTGATTCTCAAAATAGAGCCACTTTATTGTAACCATTATCTTCTACCACTGTTGCCTCTTCCTCTATACAAATGGCCACCACTCCTAGTGCTCCTACATGGTTGAAACTAGATCTTGAGAAAAAGCAGATAGCTCCACCTCAGCCTCTCAACTGGGAAGAAATGATGAAGGAAATAAAGAAGGAAAGGCCCAAAAAGAAGGCTAGGGTTCTTCATTCCATGAGGCTCACAGATGTAAGAGAGATCATTGTTGAATGTGAAATTCCAGTGGTAGACAAGGATAAAGAGGATATGCAGTTAGCTGATTATCAATTGGGTACGTTTAACTTGGGGAGACCTACAAGGAATTAATAGATGAATCTCATTGACATTGTAGTTTCCTCCACCAAGTCTAGAATGATTAAAGACAAGCAAAAGAAGGATGAGCTTAAGGCTCAATTGGATCAGTTACGCAAATTCTTAAAGGATGTCTCCACTTTGATGTCTCAACAAGCTATTGCTTTGGAAACACCAACCCTACTTAGTAAAAGGGAAGTAGATGATTTAGTGCAGATGAGAAATAAAATGGGGATACTTGATCGATGGATTGATAGGCTCAATTAGGAGGTTGGAGAAGTGTTGATAGATGGTTTTGAAGTTAATAAAAGAGCACTTGACCTAATAGAAGAAATGAATCATCATGCTGAATTCCTAGGGAAATAGGAAGAGGAATACAGAGGATATATTCAGAAGGTGAAGGACATTAGCAAAGTTCCAAAGTCAACTCTCTTGGAGCACTCAATTCTTGAAGAAGATAATGAAAATTTCCTGGAAAAGACTTCAAGCATAATCCAGTTTAGGTCTGACTTCATTTATAAGCATAGAAGTGAAGTTCAAGATGCTAGTAAGGACTTGAATGAGCATCTTGATGAATTAGAAGCAGTAATAGCCATTTTGGTCAATGTGGACATTCCGGTCAAGGAAGGCATGCCTTTGGACAAGTTAAGAGAGAAATGGAATGATAGATTTCAGGAGGTAATGCAAAAAGAAGATGATGGAGAAGACTTGTTGATGGATAGACTTATGGAAATCAAAGAGGAGGTGAAAACTGCCAGGAGGGAATAAAACAGATTGAAAGATATGCAGGAATCTACCTTGGTAGAGTTGGAGAGAATCAAATTTGAAGACAGTTGGGTAGATGGACCTGATGTGGACGTCCTTCAACAAGTGTTCTCCAATTATGATGAATATCTCATTGAGCATCAAGCGCAGGAGTAAGCTAGCAACAGATTTTTCTCTCTTTGATATGCAACTTCCTCTTCTCTCCTATTTTGCAGGGTTTGATATAGGCTTAACTAAAGGTTCCCATCATCCAGATCTATCTTCTTCCTTGGGTGTCAAATTTTGGCTAGCAAGGCAATCACCTTTTGGAACTAAAACTAGTCCAGTTTCTTCTTTAGTTCTAATTCCTTGATTTTTGGATTTGAGTTTGTAATTTAGAGAAACTTATGCATAACATACCTATATATACTTTTAGGCTCCATTTTGTAAAGGTCGGCTGATAAAAGAAGGATTAGTCACCTAAGATGATAGCAGATAGGAAATATAGTCTTAGATCTTTACATAATTGTAGCAAGATAATTTAAAAGTTTAAAATTGAAATCAAATACCTATTTATAGTCTCATGTTATTTGTTGGAAGTGAATCTCTTTGATAAGGTTAATGAATCATAATTAATCTGTAATCCAATGAATTTGTTGTGCCTAAATGTTTTCTATTTCATGCAAATCAATAGGGGAAACCAGATTTTAAGATTATTTCATTAAATTATCTATGAATGAAATTACTACATGTCTATTGATCTATGTTCTAGCAATGAGTGGGTGATCTATTTTGAATCTTAAAGAATTTCCGTAAATTGTTATGGTAATTGAATTGTGCACTGAGTGATTCCACAATAGTGGTTTACAAATTTTTGGCCAAACTAGATATTGAAATAATTTTTCTTAGCTAAATCTTCACATTCAGAGACATATAGTGGGTAAACCGTGAGGAATTTGAAGTTGATGCAAACTAGAGTCTCGTCACATTTTTTCTGTAGATGCAACGTAGCCTTAAAATCAGGTTTCACTAAACTCGACATCAATTCATTAAAATTCAACATTCACGAAATCGATAGAATATAAAGGTTCTTAATAGTCATCTACAACACAATCTAAATCAACGTTCTCCAAACAAGGTTGATTATGGGTGAAAAATTGGAGTACCTTTAATTTCAATCATTTTTTGTGAATGTTGAATTTTCATCGATTTAATGTCGCGTTTGGTGAAGATCTGATTTTAAGGCTACATTCCATCTGTGTCACGCGAACTCAAATTTTTAACCCATAATCAACCATGTTTGGATAACTTTTTTATAGATTGTGTTGTAGATGACTAGTAAGAACATTTAATTTCTAACATTTTTCGTAAATGTTGAATTTCCATTGATTTAATGTTCAGTTCGGCGAAGACCTGATTTTAAGGCTATGTTTTATCTGTGTCACACGAACTCCAATTTTTCACCCATAATCAATCATGTTTAGAGAACTTGGATTTAGATTGTGATTTAGATGACTATTAGGAAACTTTATTTTCTATTGATTTTTGTAAATATTGATTTTTTGTCGATTTAATGTTGAGTTCGACAAAGACCGGATTTTAAGACTACGATGCATCTGTGTCACGCAAACTCCAATTTTTCACCCATAATCAAACTTGTTTAGAGAACTTTGATTTAGATTGTGTTGTAGATAACTATCAAGAACATTTAATTTCTATCAATTTTTGTTAATGTTGAATTTCAATCGATTTAATGTCGAGTTCGATGAAGACCTGATTTTAAGACTACATTGCATCTATGTCACACAAATTCAATTTTTCACCCATAATCAACCATGTTTGGAGAAATTTGAATTAGATTGTGTTGTAGATGACTAGTAAGAAACTTTAATTTCTATCATTTTTTGTGAATGTTGAATTTCCATCAATTTAATGTCTAGTTCAGTGAAGACTTGATTTTAAGCCTACATTGCATCTGTGTCACGCGAACTCCAACTCTACCCATAATCAACCATGTTTGGAGAACTTTGAATTAGATTGTGTTGTAGATGAGTATTTAGATTCTTTTTTTTCTATCATATTTGTGAATATTGAATTTACATCGATTTAATGTTGAAATCGGTGAAGACCTGATGTTAAGGCTACGTTGCATCTGTGTCACAAAAACTCAAATTTTTCTCCCATAATCATCCATGTTTTGAGAATTTTGATTTAGATTGTGTTGTAGATGACTATTAAGAACCGTTAGTTTCTATCAATTTTCGTGAATGTTGAATTTCCATCGATTTAATGTCAATTCGGTGAAGACTTTATTTTAAGCCTACACTGCATCCATTTCACATGAAATCCAACTCTCCACCCATAATCAACCATGTTTGGAGAACTTTAATTTATATTGTTTTGTAGATGAGTATTAAGAACCTTTATTTTCTATTGTTTTGTGAATATTGAATTTACATTGATTTAATGTCGAGTTTGACGAAGACCTGATTTTAAGACTGCATTGCATCTGTATCACACGAATTCAAATTTTCACCCATAATTGGAGAACTTTGAATTAGATTGTGTTTTAGATGACTAGTAAGAAACTTTAATTTCTATCATTTTTCGTGAATGTTGAATTTCCATCAATTTAATGTCGAGTTCGGAGAAGACATGATTTTAAGCCTACGTTGCATCTCTGTCACATGAACTCCAATTTTCCAAAAATAATCAACCATGTTTGGATAACTTTGATTTATATTGTGTTGTAGATGACTAGTAAGAACCTTTATTTTCTATTGGTTTTCGTGAATGTTGAATTTCCATCGATTTAATGTCAATTCGATGAAGACTTGATTTTAAGCCTACATTGCATCTGTGTCACGCAAACTCCAACTCTCCACCCATAATAAACCATGTTTTGAGAACTTTGATTTAGATGACTATTAAGAACCTTTATTTTCTATCATTTTTATGAATATTGAATTTACATCAGTTTAATGTCGAGTTTGATGAAGATCTGATTTTAAGGATACTTCGCATCTGTGTCATGTGAACTCCAATTTTTCACCCATAATCAACCATGTTTTGGAGAACTTTGATTTAGATTGTGTTGTAGATGACTATTAATAACCTTTAATTTTTATCAGTTTTCATGAATGTTGAATTTCCATCGATTTACTGTCAATTCAGTGAAGACTTGATTTTAAACCTACATTGCATCTGTATCATGCGAACTCCAACTCTCCACCCATAATCAACTATGTTTGGAGAACTTTGATTTAGATTGTTTTGTTGATGACTGTTAAGAACCTTTATTTTCTATCATTTTTTGTAAATATTGAATTTACATCGATTTAATGTCGAGTTCGGTGAAGACCTGATTTTAAGGCTACATCGCATCTGTGTCACACAAATTCCAATTTTTCACCCATAATCAACCATGTATTGAGAAATTTGATTTAGGTTGTGTTGTAGATGACTATTAAGAACTTTTAATCTCTATCAATTTTTGTGATTGTTGAATTGTAATAAATTTAATGTTGAGTTCTGTAAAGACCTCATTTTAAGCCTATGTTGCATCTGTGCCATGCGAACTCCAATTTTTCACCCATAATAAACCATGTTTGGAGAAGTTTGATTTCTATTGTGTTGTAGATAACTAGTAAGAACCTTTATTTTATATCAATTTTTGTGAATGTAGAATTTCCATTGATTTAATGTCGACTTCGTCGAAGACCTAATTTTAGACTAGAGAGAGACAGAGAGAGAGATAAACCCTCTCTCTCTCTCTCTCTTTGTAATCTTCATTTTGAGTATACTCAAAATCATAATTGTGGATTGGCCATCCATCATGGTTTTTCCCCTAACAGGGTTTCCACGTAAAAATCTGGTGTTATGGTGTTGTGTTTATTTCCTTGTTTATGCTTTATGATTGAATGTTCCTAATGCTTGAAAGTTGAAGGTTAATTAAGTTAACTTTTGTACAACACTGATTCACCTCTTAGTGTGGCTTGTTTCCAACAATTCGTATCAAAGCTAGATCCTCAAAAGAAGAAGTCTAACAGCTTGGGGAGATCTTGGAAGAAAGTTCAATGGAATCAAGCAGTTTTGAAAAATAGCTTATGGTAGCCCTAGATGACCTTGATCAGTCAAAAGCTGAAGTCCAAAAACTACAAGTGAGTCTCAATGATGCGGAAAAATTCATTGAGTGTTTGAAAGAAAAAATCAACAAAGTCAAGAGAAAAGAGAAAGGAAGTATGTGATCAAATTCAGCAGAAATATAATAAGAGATTAAGATGAACAAACTAGTAAAGCCCAGAAAGAGAAGATAGAGGAATGTGAAAAGCTTACCCAAGAGAATATAGTTCTAAAGGCTGAAATGGAATCCATCATGATGAGAATGACCAAAGAGTTTGAAGACAAAGAGAAGAATGAAGAAAGCCTAGCTCAGTCCCTGAAAGAAAAATCTGAAGTATGTAGCCGATTGGATGATGAATTGGAAGTATCCAGAAATAGTGAAGAAGCACTTGAAAGACAACTAGATGATCTCAAAAATGAACTTGCTACTGCAAATGAGTACAAGGAGAAGTTCAAAGCCAGCTTAGCCATGTTCAATGAACTAATTGATAATTAGAGGACTCATGGTGATAAAAGTGATCTTGGATTTGAGAAAGGAGAGAGCTCAAAATCTAAACAAAAGAATTCTGGACAAAGAAGATTCGGGCAAGGAAATCAAATGAACAATACTGACAGGTATTTGGTAAGACAACCTAATGCTCAGAGATTTAATGGATATTGTTTTAATTGCAACAAGTTAGGGCACATGGCTTCTCAGTGCAGAAGTAGAATAAATCAAAATGGTCCATCTTTCTCAAGTCAGTGTTTCAATTGTCATAAGATTGGTCATAAGTCAAATGAATGTAGAACTATGATGAATCAATTTCATAGAAGCATCAGATGCTAGACTTGCAATAGACCTGCACATATTTCTAATCAATCCAGAACAAAAGGAAATCAATGGAACAATCGGTCTAGTAAGAGGAATGTTGTATGCTACAATTGCAACAAAAATGGACACATTTCTACATTCTCTTGGAACAAAAAAGGTCTGGCAAATCAAAAGAAAAATATGCAAAAGGATTGTGAAAGGAAAAGGTAAAATCACTACAGATGAGTTCAGACAACAAATGTAGAAAATTTGGGTAAAGAAGAGTCCCTCCATTCAAGAAACTACACTTGCACCAAAACCTACCTCTGGTAATTCTTCCAGGAATTAGTCTCAGGCCTTTGGCCTAGGGGGAGTAGTCAAGAAAATCATTAAACCCCCTAATTGGTAAATGACACCGGATGTAAGTACATACTACAAATGGATAGATGCCCAACAAATGTTCTTGAACTCATCAGAAGAAGTGGTATACCTTATTAGAATTTCATAGAAGATTTATCTAGTTTTTGTACATAGAAATGGCGCAATCGAAAAAATTAGGCCAAATGCATTTATTAAGACAAAAATTTTAGGTATGCGAGTGATAAAAGGTCACTTCTATCCCTCATTTGTCACTTTTCCCTCTGGAGAGAAAGTAGTTGGAAATCTCTAGGCGACCTAAGGCGAATCAAGGCAAGATCAAGTATGAAGGTGATTTCAGCAATCGATTTTGGGTCCGGTGGAAAAAGGTACTTATCAAGAACTTCTTGAATTTTGTGATTTGGTCAAGATGAATACTCGTTTAGTGGTTGAAGTTAAGGAGAGACCCCACCCTGAATTTAAATTGCATCCCTACAAGTCTTTAGAGACCGATCCATTAGGGGCATTTTCGTAAGTTTTGCATGGTGTCTTGCATATAGAGGACATTAGGGTTTACATTCATGTGAATATTGAAGAGCTAAGAAGTTCCCAACTTATGAATTTATACAACTATCATATCGTTGTTGAAGAATTATGTGTAAAATCAGAACACCAAATCTTAGAAATAAAGAAATTCACTCTGATGGTTAAAATTTCCCATGTTCATGGGACCAAAATGGGTCTGTTATGTCTTAAGTTGAGTACATGATGAGTTTATGTGGCTTACTTACTATTCCCTTCAAAATTACTAAGGAAGCCATTAGAGTAGTAATTGGTTTGAATTCCTTCGACGGTCTACCTGTTTTGAAGTCCGTGAAAAATCAAACCGTCACTGACGCTATAGGCTCGGTATATGACAAGAGAGCAATGAATGTTAACAATATTTCTGATATAAATGTTAGATTTGCATCCATGGTAATTCGTTATAATATTTACCACTCTAGCCGAGAAAACTCTGGTACGTCGATTTATGCCACCTACCAAATGGTGAAAGAAAATATGGAATATGACCTCTGTGAATTATTAAGGATTTAGTTGATGGAAAAATTTGCGAAGATCAAGAAAGACAATAAAAATTCATTCAACTATGACATGTTTATTTTGTTATTTCATGGAGGAAGCCCCGAGTGTTGGAAAAATTTAGTGGCAAAAGAACATGCTGGTATTCAAATAGATTAGGGAACTATTGTACAATCTTACAGATATCAAAACCAAAAATGCAAATATCTGGGGTTACTTCAAAAGCTTTCAAGCTAGAATGCAAGCTAGGGAAATAATTCCCACCTCCATTATGGAGAAATACAAAGATTCAATTTGCTTTATGGTGAACGTCGATCAGTGCATGATGGAAGCAGCAGATCCAAGAATTGTTTGGATCATGCCTATGAGATATGAGGTCGAGGAAAAAATTTTGGAAACCTTTGGATTTGACTGCAGAGAGGTTTGGCACCTATACAAAGAAGCACACAAAAATTCATAATGAGCTTAAGAAATCGATAACAACTTAAAGAGTAAGAAAAAAAATTGAAATTCTTCCAGAAAGCTTGGGTTTATCCGCGGAGCAACTAAGTGAAGCCAGGCAGGCTGCTAAAGAGGCAACAAAAGCATAATCAGCAAGTCTGACAACACCACTTGCCTGATCTAGAACAACCAGAAGTTCGACATCTCACTCGGCTCCTGAAGCAAAATCTGCTCCTGTGAAAAGTGAAAGTAACAGATCTGGAAAGGAAGCCCAAAGAAAGAAAAGCAAAAACAAAAGAGTGTACATGACTGTTTCTGATGATGAGGAAATAGAATCTGATGAAGGTGTCAAGGAAATTAAACAACAAGGCACTAAAGAAGCAATTGTGTCAAAACCCTTCGATGTAGATGCTCAGGAAAGAAGAAGACCAAGATTGATACACCTGGTATGACTGTTGAACAAATTGAAAAAGCAATAATCTCAGATGGAAATCTTAAACCACTTTGTCAAAGGTATGAATCTTTTTTTGAGTCTGATAGAAGAATTCTAGAAGAAACTACAATAAAGCACATGAATATCTTCAACAAAGTTTTGGTTGAAATCATGCCTAGCCTCCAAAAACGTTTTTATGATATTCTGGATTCAAGGAGATTAAGTGCCTTGACTGAAGAAGAATGAATGAGAGAGAGAATTCTCATAGAACTGTGTCCGATAATGTCTATGGAAGACATGCAAGCATTCTTGAACAAAGCAAAAATGAAGTTCAAAAGCAAGTCAAGGGTAAATAAACTGATGATTGGTCAAATAGATGAAGTTACACAAGAAACGAATCAAATTATGAAAGAGCTACTACTGAGCGACATAATTGAAGTTGTGTCTGAAGAGACTCATACAGATGATGTCTCATCCGATTCGGTCAAAGATGCAGAAGAAGGAAATTTTGATGTCAAAGGGGGAGAAGTGGAGTGAAAAATGTATAATCAGTTCAAGGGGAGAGTAGTGTTTTTGAAATTTTGGATTTCAGTGAAGTTTATCTTGGTACTAATCCAACACTTAGTTATTTTTCACTAAGTATTGCCATCAATGCCAAATGGGGAGATTGTTGGCAAGAGAACACTACAACTATCATCTGGTATTTTGATTGATGGCAACCTTATGCGTTGATCAGCTACGCATATCCTCTTTCGAGGATATCGACAGATAGATTGGAAATCAACAAGGCAGAACAAAGTATCTGATAACTCAGATTTCATCGATCTGTGAAAAGATTTTAAGTTATCATTTTGTGTTGCGCATCTTAGGAAATGATTATAGGTGTATTATCTTTGTTGAGATTGAAGTGCAATGGCTCATATCAATTCGTATGGGAATTAGAAGATCTGGTTGGCGTATTCTCAATTTTTCTTGCATTAAGGCTGACCTCATGAATATATTAAGTCGTGAATGTATGAGAACTAATCAATTGAGTATCTCTATGTTTGTATATCTTTGTTTGGGTCCTATCTAAGTTGTGGCCGACCATTAAGGGTACACAATGCATATTTCTCATTATGTGAGCCCACAGTTGTAATTTTGTTGTGTTCTATTGAAGCAGACAAAGTGCAAATAAATCCTATGTTGCAGATATATATACATGTTTGTCTGTATCATTTTGGATGATGTACATGTTGAGTAAATGTTCGAATTATGAGTTAGTGCAGAGCAGATGCAAGATAAAGCATAGTTTCACTTGCGCCTAGAAGGTCTGTGTTGTGTGTATGAGAAGAGCATAATAGAATTATAGAATCAGTTTGTAAGGTAGCAAATCTATTATTGTGTTTAATTAGGAATTGTAGTCAGGCATTTTAGATGCTATCATCTCAGTTCAAATCTTCAGATGGATTTAATCTGAACTATTGGGCAACAAGCCCTCTTTTTTTTGAGCAGTGAGCTCTAGGTAGTGTGTCTGAATGCAAGTGCATTCTCCTTTTGTAATCTTCATTTTGAGTATACTCAGAATCATAATTGTGGATTGGCCATCCACCATGGTTTTTCCCCTAACAGGATTTTCACAAATGAAACTTAGCCTTAAAGTTAAGTCTTTGCCAAACTCAACATTAAATTGATTGAAATTCAACATTCATGAAAAACAAATAGAAAATAAAGGTTCTTAATAGTCATCTACAACACAATCTAAATCAAGGTTCTCCAAACATGGTTGGCTATGGGTGAAAAATTGGAGATTGCATAACACAGATGCAAAGTAGCCTTAAATTCAGGTCTTCACCAAATTCGACATTGAATCGATTGAAATTCAACATTCACAAATATTGATAAAAAATAAAGGTTCTTAATAGTCATCTACAACACAATCTAAATCAAATTTATCCAAAAAAGGTTGATTATGGGTGAAAAATTGGAGTTCACGTGACATAAGTGTAACGTAGGCTTAAAATCAGGTCTTCATCAAACTCAACATTAAATCGATGTAAATTCAACATTCATGAAAATCGATAGAAAAGAAAAGGTTCTTTATAGTCATGATTTACAACACAATATAAATCAAAGCTCTCCAAATATAGTTGATTATGGGTGAAAAAATGGAGTTCATGTGACACAGATGCAACATAGTCTTAAAATTAGGTCTTCACAAAGATCGACATTAAATCAATGGAAATTCAACATTCATGAAAACTGATAGAACATAAAGATTCTTAATAGTCATCCACAAAATAATAATAAAAAAGTTCTCCAAACATTGTTGATTATGGGTTAAAAATAGGATTTTGTGTGACACAGATGCAACATAGTCTTAAAATTAGGTCTTCGCTGAACTTGACATTAAATCAATGGAAATTGAACATTCACAGAAAATGATAGAAATTAAAGGTTCTTACTAGTCATCTACAACACAATCTAATTCAAAGTTCTCCAAACATGGTTGATTATGGGTGAAAAATTGGAGTTTGCGTGACACAGATGCAACATAGTCTTAAAATCAGGTATTCGTTGAACTCGACATTAAAAGAATTGAAATTCAACATTCATAAAAAATGATAGAAAATAAAGGTTCTTAATAGTCATCTACAACACAATCTAAATCAAAGTTCTCCAAACATGATTGATTAAATTGAAAAGGTGGAGTTCACATGACATAGATGTAACATAGCCTTAAAATCAGGTCTTCATCGAACTCGACATTAAATCGATGTAAATTCAACATTCATGAAAATAGATAGAAAATAAAGTTTCTTACTAGTCATCTACAACAAATCCTAAATCAAAGTTCTCCAAGAATGGTTGATTATGGGTGAAAAATTGGAGTTCACGTGACATAGATGCAATGTAGACTTACAATCAGGTCTTCAGTGAACTCTACTTTAAATCAATGTAAATTCAACATTCATGAAAACCGAATGAATATAAAGGTTCTTAATAGGAATCTACAACAAAATCTAAATAAAAAATTTCCAAACATGGTTGATTATGGGTGAAAATTTGAAGTTCGCGTGACGCAGATGCAACGTAGCCTTAAAATCAGGTCTTCGTCGAACTTGATATTAAATCGATGAAAATTCAACATTTACGAAGAACGATATAAATTTAAGATTCTTAATAGTCATCTACAACACAATCTAAATAAAATTTCTCCAAACATGGTTGATTATGGGTGAAAAATTGGACTTCGCGTGACATAGATGCAACGTAGCCTTAAAATTAGGTCTTTAGCGAACTCGACATTAAATCAATAGAAATTAATAGTTCTTAATAGTTAGCTACAACATAATCTAAATGAAGGTTCTCTAAACATGGTTGATAATGGGTGAAAAATTGGAGTTCGCATGCCATAGATGCAACTTATCTTGAAAATCAAGTCTTTGTCGAATTCCACATTAAATCGAAGGAAATTCAATATTCAAAAAAATTGATAGAAACTAAAGGTTCTTAATAGTTATCTACAACAAAATCTAAATCAAAGCTCTCCAAACATGGTTTATTAGAGGTGAAATTGGAGTTTGCATGACACAGATGCAACGTAGGCTTAAAATTAGGTCTTCACCAAACTCGACATTAAATCGATGGAAGTTGAACATTCACAAAAATCAATAGAAAATAAATGTTCTTACTAGTCATTTACAAGACAATATAAATCATAGGTCTCCAAACATGGTTGATTATGGGTGAAAATTTGGAGTTCGCATGACACAGATGCAAAGTAGCCTTAACATCAAGTCTTCACCGAACTCGACATTAAATCGATGGAAATTCAACATTCAAGAAAAACTGATAGAAAATAAAGGTTCTCACTAGTCATCTACAACACAATCTAAATCAAAGTTCCTCAAAAATGGTTGATTATGGGTGAAAAATTGGAGTTCTCATGACACATATGCAACATAGCCTTAAAATAAGGTCTTCGCCAAACTTGACATTAAATCAATGGAAATTCAACATTCACAAAAACAGACAGAAAATAAAGATTCTTAATTCTCATCTACAACACAATGTAAATCAAACTTATGCAAACATAGTTGATAATGAGTGAAAAATTTGGATTTCGCATGACATAGATGCATCGTAGGCTTTAAAATAGCTCTTCGTAGAACTCGAGATTAAATTGATGGAAATTCTACATTAACAAAACCCAATAGAAAATCAAAGTTTTTACTAGTCATCTATAGCACAATCTAAATCAAAGTTCTCCAAGCATGGTTGATTGTGCATGAAAAATTGGAGTTCGCATGACACAAATGCAACGTAGCCTTAAAATCAGTTCTTCACCGAACTTGATGTTAAATTGATGGAAATTCAACATTCACAAAAATTGATAAAAAATAAAGGTACTAGTCATGTACAACACAATCTAAATCCGAGTTCTCCAAACATGGTTGATTATAGGTGAAAAATGGGAGTTCGTGTGACATAAATGCAATGTATTCTTAAAATCAGGTCTTCATCGAACTTGACATTAAATAGATGGAAATTAAACACTCATGAAAACTGATAGAAATTAAAGGTTTTTATTAGTCATCTACAACACAATCTAAATTAAATCTCTCCAAACATGGTTTATTATGGGTAAAAAATTGGAGTTCGCGTGACACAGTGCAATGTAGGTTTAAAATCAAGTCTTCGCTGAACTAGACATTAAATCGATGGAAATTCAACATTCATGAAAAATGATAGAAATTAAAGGTTCTTACTAGTCATCTACAACACAATCTAAATCAAAATTCTACAAACATGGTTGATTATGGTTGTAAAATTGGACTTCGTGTGACATAGATAAATTGTAGGCTTAAAATAAGGTCTTCATCAAACTAAACATTAAATCGATGGAAATTCAACATTCACAAAAACCGATAGAAATTAAAGGTTTTTACTAGCCGACTACAACATAATCTAAATCAAAGTTCTCTAGACATGGTTGATTATGGGTGAAAAATTGGAGTTGGTGTGACACAGATGCAATGTAGCCTTAAAATCAGATCTTCGCCAAACACCACATCAAATCAATGGAAATTCCACATTCACGAAAATCAAAAGAAAATAAAGGTTCTTAATAGTCATCTACAACACAATCTAAATCAAAGTTCTCCAAACATGGTTTATTATGGGTGAAAAATTGGTGTTCACATGACACAGATGTAACTTAGGCTTAAAATAAGGTCTTCACCGAACTCAACATTAAATCGATGGAAATTCAACATTCATGAAAGCCGATAGAAAATAATGGTTTTTACTAGTCATCATCAACACAATCTAAATCAAAGTTTTCCAAACATGGTTAATTATGGGTGAAAAATTGGAGTTTGTGTGACACAGATGCAACGTAGCCTTAAAATTAGGTCTTCGTCGAACTCATTATTTAATCGATGGAAATAGAAAACCGATAGAAAATAAAGGTTCTTACTAGTCATCAACAACATAATCTAATTCAAAGTTCTCCAAACATGGTCGATTATCAGTGAAAAATTGGAGTTCATGTCACATAGATGCAACGTAGCCTTAAAATCAGGTCTTCACCGAACTCGACATTAAATCGATGGAAATTCATCATTTACGAAAAAATGATAGAAATTAAAGGTTCTTAATAGTCATCTACAACACAATTTAAATGAAAGTTTTGAAAACATGGTTGATTATGGTTGAAAAATTGGAGTCTGCAACGTAGCCTTAAAATCAGGTCTTTGGGAAACTCGACATTAAATCGATGGATATTCAACATTCACGAAAAATTGATAGAAAATAAAGGTTCTTAATAGACATCTACAACATAATCTGAATCAAATTTCTCAAAAATTGGTTGATTATGTGTAAAAAAGTGGAGTTTGCATGACAAAGAAGCAACGTAGCCATAAAATCAGGTCTTCATCGAACTTGACTTTAAATCGATGGAAATTCAACATTCACGATAACCAATAGAAAATAAAGTTTCTTAATAGTCATCTACAACATAATCTGAATCAAATTTCTCAAAAATTGGTTGATTATGTGTAAAAAAGTGGAGTTCGCATGACAAAGAAGCAACGTAGCCATAAAATCAGGTCTTCATCGAACTTGACTTTAAATCGATGGAAATTCAACATTCACGATAACCAATAGAAAATAAAGTTTCTTAATAGTCATCTACAAAATAATCTAAATCAAATTTCTCCAAACATGGTTGATTATGGGTGAAAAATTGGAGTTTGTGTGACTCAGATGCAACGTAGCCTTAAAATCAAGTCTTCATCGAACTCAACATTAAATCGGTGAAAATTGAACATTCACAAAAATCGATAGAAAATAAAGTTTCTTACTAAAATCAGGTCTTCGTGGAAATCACCATTAAATAAATGGAAATTCCACATTCACTAAAATCGATAGAAAATAAAAGTTCGTACTAGTCATCTACAACACAATCTAAATCAAAGATCTCCAAATATGGTAGATTATGGGTAAAAAGTTGATTTTGGATGACATAGATGCAACGTAGCCTTAAAATCAAGTATTCACCAAACTCAACATTAAATCGATGGAAATTCCACATTCATGAAAATTGATAGAAAATAAAGGTTCTTAATAGTCATCTACAACACAATCTAAATCAAAGTTCTCCAAAAATTACTGAAAAATTGGAGCTCACGAGACACAGATGCAACATAGCCTTAAAATTAGGTATTTGCCAAACTCGATATTAAATCAAAAGAAAGTAAACATTCACATAAACCGATAAAAAATAAAAGTTTTTAATAGGCATCTTTAACACAACCTAAATCAAAGTTCTCCCAACATGGTTGATAATGGGTACAACATTCATGAAAACCGATAGAAAATAAAGATTCTCAATAGTCATCTACAAGACAATCTAAATCAGATTTCTCCAAATATGGTTGACACAGATGCAACGTAGCCTTAAAATCAGGTCTTCTCTAAACTTGACATTAAATCGATGGAAATTCAACATTCACGAAAAACCGATAGAAAATAAAGGATTTTAATAGTCAACTATAACACAATGTAAATAAAATTTCTCCAAACTTGGTTAATTATGGGTGAAAAATTGGAGTTCACGTGACACAGATGCAACGTAGCCTTAAAATCAGGTCTTTGTCGAACTCGACATTAAATCGATGGAAATTCAACATTCACAAAAAATGATAACAATTAAAGGTTCTTAATAGTCATCTACAACAAAATCTAGATAAAATTTCTCCAAAAATGGTTGATTATGAGTGAACAATTGGACTTCGCTTGTCACAGATGCAATGTAGCCTTAAAATCAGGTCTTAGCCGAACTCGACAATAAATCGATGGAAATTCAACATTCACGAAAAATGATAGAAAATAAAGGTTTTTACTAGTCATGTACAACACAATATAACTTAAAGTTCTCCAAACATGGTTGATTATGAGTGAAAAATTGGGGTTCGCGTAACACAGATGCAACGTAGCCTTAAAATCAGATCTTCATCGAACTTGACATTAAATCGATGGAAATTCAACACTCACAAAAATGATAGAAAATAAAGGTTCTTAATAGTCATCTACAACATAATATATATCAAAGCTCTCAAAACATGGTTGATTATGGGTAAAAACTTAGAGTTCGCATGGGATAGATGCAATGTAGCCTTAAAATTAGGTCTTCGTTGAACTCAACATTAAATAGATGGAAATTCAACATTCACAGAAAATGATAGAAAATAAAGGTTCTTAATAGTTATCTACAACACAATCTAAATCAAAGTTCTCTAAACATGGTCTATAATGGGTTTAAATTTGGAGTTTGCATGACATAGATGCAATGTAGGTTTAAAATCAGGTCTTCGTCGAACTCGACATTAAATTGATGGAAATTCCACATTCATGAAAATTGATAGAAAATAATGGTTCTTAATAGTCAACAACAATACAGATGCAATGTAGCCTTAAAATTGATTATGGTTGAAAAATTGGAGTTCACAAGACAGATGCAACGTAGCCTTAAAATCAGGTCTTTATTGAACTTGACATTAAATCAATGGAAATTAAACATTGAAGAAAACCGATAGAAAATAAAGGTTCTTAATTTTAATCTACAACACAATCTAAATCAAATTTCTCCTAACATGGTTGATTATGGATGAAAAAATTGAGTTCATGAGACATAGATACAACATAGCCTTAAAATCAGGTCTTCGTCGAACTCTACATTAAATCAATGGAATTAAACATTCACAAAAACCAATAGAAAGTAAAGGTTCTTAATTTTCATATAAGACACAATCTAAATCAAAGTTCTTCAAACATGGTTGATTATGGGTAAAAAATTTGGATTCGCGTGACATAGATGCAACATAGCCTTAAAATCAGGTCTTCGTCGAACTCGACATGAAATCGATGGAAATTCCACATTCACCAAAATTGATAAAAAAATAAAGGTTCTTAATAGTCATCTACAATACAATCTAAATCAAAGTTCTCCAAACTTGGTTGATTATGGTTGAAAAATTGGAATCTACAACACAGATGCAACGTAGCCTTAAAATCAGGTCTTCGTCGAACTCGACATGAAATCGACAGAAATTCCACATTCACAAAAATTGATAGAAAGTAAAGGTTCTTAATATTCATCTACAACACAATCTGAATCAAATTCCTCCAAACTTGGTTGATTATGGTTGAAAAATTGGAGTTCATGAGACACAAATGCATTGTAGCCTTAAAACTAGGTCTTCGCCAAACTGGACATTAAATCGATGGAAATCAAACATTCACGAAAATTGATAGAAAACAAAGGTTCTTAATAGTCATCTACAACACAATCTAAATCAAAGTTCTCCAAACATGGTGTATTATGAGTCGAAAAATTGGAGTTCATGTGACATAGATGCAATGTAGCCTTAAAATCAGGTCTTCATCAAACTCAACATGAAATCGATAGAAAACAAAAGGTTCTTAATAGTCATCTACAACACAATATAAATCAAAGTTCTCCAAACATGGTTGATTATGGGTGAAAAATTTGAGTTCGCGTGAAATAGATGCAATGTAGGCTTAAAATCAGGTGTTCGCCTAACTTGACATTAAATGGATGGAAATTCCACATTCTCAAAAATTAATAGAAAATAAAGGCTTTAATAGTCATTTACAACACAATCTAAATCAAATTTTTCCAAACATGGTTGTGTTATACCTTGCATAACCACCCCATCTGTTGCCTTGGTCAGAATGGGTCCCCCTTTTTGTTTCCTATTCATGGGTCTTTCCATAGAGTTTTTGGAATTGTTCTTTTCTCCAAGACTTTGTGTTTGTTCTTTTTGCTTTGGTGAAAGCGGAAGTGGAACTGAACTTCAACTTGGATCTCATCTGAGTTTCACTTCCTAGTTTGTTCTAATCCCGCTCTCGTTTGTTTCTTTGTGTGTTTCCTTTTTCAATCCATAGTGTTTTCTTTTCATAAGGCCAGATCTGGAATGGATATTGAATTCAGGAGTCTATAAATTTTTAAGTTTTCTTCCTTTCCCATCTCTGTCCCCACCATTTTCTTTTGTCCATTTTGTTTGGAGGTCAGTGCTTCCAGTCTCGATTTTGTGTCGTTGTTTTTCTCTTTGTTTGATCTTTTGTCTTTGTTGGAACCGAAACTAGAATCAGAATGAAATTTGGAACTTTACAAAAGTTCCCTCATTGATCTAGATCCCGATTCCGCTCCCGTTGCCTTGTTTTGTTCGCTACTTTACTTCAATCACACAATGGTTTTGTACTTGTTCCCTCTATGATCCAGCGCCTGACCTGCTGCATTAAATGCATTAATTACAGGCTCCTCAAATGTATGAAATAAAATTTTAACCTTAATTAAGCTTAATTCGCTGGTCATTATTATTGTAAAAATAGTGAAATTAAGCCAGACCAGAGATAGAGTAAAGGAAGCACGATTTAATCGATGATCAAGCATTTTGTGCACAAGTTTGGATCGAGGTCCAACATGTGTGGTAGCATTTTGAGGTAGGGTATTTTTCTCCTTTTGTTTCTATTGGTTGCTTCCGTTTGGTTTATTTTCATTTGTTGTTTTTCATGTGATCTTGGGTTTTTACTCTCGGATCTCTGTTTGTTGCCTTGTTTTTACCGTTTTCTCTTGGTTTCTTGTTTCTTGTTTCTTGTGATTTTCTTTTAGTTTATCTTTGTCATTTTTGTTTTATCTTCTTTTCGAGGTTGTTTTCATGATTTCTCACACCTGTACTATTGTACCCTAGGTTTTTAGGGTGTTATTTTTAAAAGGGATTCAAGGTTTGTTTTAATGATTTTTTATCTGTTATTTGACCTTTCCATTCTTTTCTTGTGTCAGCTCATTAATTTCAAGTGGGTTTTTGGATGCGCTAATTCCTTAAGTTGACAATTTCAATAAACTAGGGTTTTCACGCATCTGTGTTAATTTAAAATTATTCCCTAGTCACTAAGTATGAAGAAAATACATGAAGCACAGAGTAACATGGAAAAGTGAGCTCTCTAACATGGTTTCTATACTTTCTATGGATCTAATATTGGGTTTTGTTGCCGGATTAAGAGATGTCAAGAGCATCAGGTGAGGCTTCTCAAAGGAGCCAACCGGTGGAGACTTCAAAGAAGGGATCTAAGCCTAAAAAGATCAAGGAAGATCCTACCATCATTGCTTCTAAGGTGGATTCTAATTGGGTGGATATAACTGATACCAACTTAGGCCCATTCCATTATGAGGAGTTGTTTTTGGAAATATTTGTTGAGGTAACAGGGAGGACTCAAAGATTTGTTGACTCTGGATTGGCGCATGTTGATGTATTTCCTCTATTAGTCTGGTGTCTGAATACATAAATAACCAAATGATTAGAGTGAGAGAAACCAAAAGTTTATTCATGACCTCTTATGTGATTTATGCAACTGTAAGAAGAGGCATCTTTCCTAGTTTAATGCATTAGGGATATTGGGAGAAGCCCAAGGATAGAATAAAGTGTGGAATCATTATGATCAGTTCACTTTACATACTTCTGAACTACATTACAGAAGGGTTAAAGATGCATTTTTATATGTCTTTATTAACCAGCTCATGGGAGATGCAGGGTACAAATTGAGCCAGGAAGCCATGACATTTATTGCAGAATGGGGACATTGGTTTATCCAATACCCCAAGTTCACTTACTTCAGGTTGGTTGGGTTTGATGGTCACCCTCACCTACTCCCTAGGTGTTGCAACAACATGATTGTTTTGATGGAGTTCATCAATCAAGCCTTGGGGTTAACTCCAAATTTGGTATAAAACATAAGGCGGGTTATCACAAATTCCCCATGAAGTTGGGGTAATATAGTTGTCCACACCTTGTAAGAGCCAAGGTATTTTGCAATGAGTTGATGCACTTGAAATTGGGATTGTACACTACTATGAATCATTATTATTCTAAAAAGAAGATGAATGCTTTGCTTGCTTCTATTTTTGACAAACACTTCAATTTGCTGGACTTTTGGAGGGATCTTCAAGATGATTATGACCTAGGAAAAATAAACTATGAAAGGTTTCCTATCCCACTCATGGTGGAGTATGGGGTAAAGGTGGACATTCCCGAAAGCAACGTAGCCTTAAAATTAGGTTTCACCGAACTCGATACTAAATCGACATAAATTAAACATTCATGAAAATCGATAGAAAATAAAAGTCCTTAATAGTCATCTACAATACTATCTAAATCAATGTTCACCAAACATGGTTAATTATGGGTGAAAAATTGGAGTTTTTCTGAAATAGATGCAACATAGTCTTAAAATCAGGTCTTCATCGAACTCGACATTAAATCGATGGAAATTCGACATTCACAAAAAATGATAGAAATTAAAGGTTCTTACTAGTCATCTACAACCCAGTCTAAATCCAAGTTCTCAAGACATGGTTAGTTATGGATGAAAAATTGGAGTTCGCATGACACAGATGCAACCTAGCCTTAAAATCAGGTCTACAGTGAATTCAACATGAAAATGATGTAAATTCAACATTCATGAAAACTGATAGAAAATAAAGGTTCTCAATAGTCATCTACAACACAATATAAATCAAAGTTCTCAAAAAATTGCTTATTGGTGAAAAATTTGAGTTCATGTGACACAGATGCAACGTAGCCTTAAAATCGGGTGTTCGTTGAAATTGACATTAAATCGATGGAAATTCAACATTCACAAAAACCGATAGAAAATAAATGTTCTTAATAGTCATCTATAAGAATATCTAAATCAAATTTCTCAAAACATGGTTCATTATGGGTTGAAAATTGGAGTTCGCATGACACAAATGCAACATAGCCTTAAAATTAGGTCTTCACTGAACTCAACATTAAATCGATGGAAATTCAACATTCACGAAAACCAATAGAAAATAAAGGTTCTTAATAGACATCTACAATATAATCTAAATCAAAGTTCTCCAAACATGGTTGATTATCGGTGAAAAATTGGAGTTTGTGTGACACAGATGCAACGTAGCCATAAAATTAGGTCTTCGTCGAATTTGACATTAAATCAATGGAAATTCAATATTCACGAAAACCGATAGAAAATAAAGGTTCTTAATAGACATCTACAACACAATTTAAATCAAAGTTCTCCAAAAATGGTTTATTATGTGTAAAAAAAGTGGAGTTCGCATGACACAGAGGCAACGTAGCCATAAAATTAGGTCTTAGCCGAACTCGACATTAAATCAATGGAAATTCAACAATGACAATAATCAATAGAAAATAAAGGTTCTTAATAGTCATCTACAACACAATCTAAATCAAAGTTATCCAAAGATGGTCAATTATAGGTGAAAAAATTGAGTTTGCATGACATAGATGCAATGTAGCCTTAAAGTCAGGTCTTCTTCGAACTCAACATTAAATAAATGGATATACCACAATCATGAAAATAGATAGAAATTAAAGGTTCATAATAGTCCTCTATTGCACAATATAAATCAAATTTCTCCAAACATAGTTGATTATGCATGAAAAATTGGAGTTCGTGTAATACAAATGCAATGTAGCCTTAAAATCATGTCTTCGTCGAACTCGACATTAAATCAATGGAAATTCAATATTCATGAAAACCAATAGAAAATAAAGGTTCTTAATAGTCATCTACAACACAATCTAAATTAAAGTTCTCCAAACATGGTTGATTATGGGTGAAAAAGTGGATTTCGTGTGACACAGATGCAATGTAGCCTTAAAATCAGGTCTTTGCTGAACTCGACATTAAATTGATGGAAATTCTACATTCACGAAAAATGATAGAAATTAAAGGTTCCTACTAGTCATCTACAACACAATTGAAATCAAAGTTCTCCAATGATGGTTGATTATGGGTGAAAAGTTGGAGTTCGCGTGACACAGATGCAATGTATCCTTAAAATTTGGTCTTCGTTGAACTCGACATTAAATCGATGGAAACTCAACATTCATGAAAACCGATAAAAAATAAATGTTCTTACTCTTCATCTACAACACAATCTAAATTAAATTTGTCTAAGCATGGTGGATTATGGGTGAAAAATTGGAGTTCGCGTGGCATAGATGCAACATAGCCTTTAAAGTAGGTCTTTGCCGAAATCGACATTAAATAAATGGAAATTCAAAATTCACAAAAAATGATAGAACACTAAGGTTCTTAATATTCATCTACAACATAGCCTTAAAATCACATCTTCGTTGAACTCGACATTAAATCGATGGAAATTCAACATGCATGAAAATTGATACAAAATAAAGGTTAATAATAGCCATCTAAAACACAATCTAAATAAAATTTCTCCACACATGGTTGATTATATGTGAAAAATTGGAATTCACGTGACACAGATGCAACGTAGCTTTAAAATCAAGCTTGAACTCGACATTAAATTGATTAAAATTCTACATTCACAAAAATTGATAGAAAATAAAGATTCTTAATATTTATCTACAACACAATCTAAATATAATTTCTCCAAACATCGTTGATTATGGGAGAAAATTTGGAGTTCACGTGACACAGATGCAACACAGCCTTAAAATTAGTTCTTCACCGAACTCGACATTAAATCGATGGAAATTCATAACTCACAAAAACTGATAGAAAATATAGGTTCTTAATAGTCATCTACAACACAAAATAAATCAAATTTCTCCCAACATGGTTGATTATGGGTGAAAAATTGGATTTCACGTGACACAAATGCAACGTAGCCTTTAAATAAGGTATTCGTTGAAATCATCATTAAATCGATGGAAAATAAAGTTTCTTAATAGTTATCTACAACACAATCTAAACCAAATTTCTCCAAACATGGTTTATTATGGGTGAAAAATTGGATTTCACGTGCAACAGATTCAACGTAGGCTTAAAATCAGGTCTTTGCCAAACTCAACATTAAATCGACATAAATTCAACATTCATGAAAATCAACAGAAAATAAAGGTTCTTAATAGTCATCTACAACACAATCTAAATCAAAGTTCTTCAAACATGGTTGATTATGGGTGAAAAATTTGAGTTCGCGTGACACAGATGCAACGTAGACTTAAAATCAGGTCTTCGCCAAACTCGACATTAAATCGACGTAAATTCAACATTCATGAAAATTGATAGAAAATACAGGTTATTAATAGCCATCTACAACACAATCTAAATCAAAGTTATGATGGCAAGAGAATAGTGCAACTGTCATCTGGTGTTGTCATTGATGGCAACCTTATGCATTGATTAGGTATGCATATCCTCATTGAAGCATACCGACAGATAGATTGGAAATCAACAAGGCAGAACAAAGTATCTGATAACTCAGCATTCATCAATCCTGTGCAAAGATTTTAGGTTATCATTTTCTATTCCGCATCTTAGGAAATGATTATTGGTGTATTATTATCTCTGTTGAAATTGAAGCACAATGGCTTGTATCAATTCGTATGGGAATTAGAAGATCCGGTTGGTGTATTCTCAATTTTTCTTTCATTGAGGCCAA
Organism: Sequoiadendron giganteum; assembly: GCA_007115665.2. NCBI lineage: Eukaryota > Viridiplantae > Streptophyta > Pinopsida > Cupressales > Cupressaceae > Sequoiadendron > Sequoiadendron giganteum. The sequence continues at coordinate 508,024,851 of CM021102.1, forward strand.
CCTCATGAATATATTATGTCGCGGATATATGAGAACTAATCAATTGATTATCTCTATGTTTGTATATCTTTGTTTGGGTCCTAGCCAAGTTGTGGTCGACCATTATGGGTACGCATTGCATATTTCTCATTATGTGAGCTGACGGTTGTAGTTTTGTTGTGTTCTATTGATGCCGACAAAGTGTAAATAAATCTTATGTTGCAAAAATTTATACATGTTTGTGCTTATCATTTTGGATAAAGTACATGTTGAGTTAATGTTTGAATTGCGAGTTAGTGCAAAGCAGAGGTGAGATAAAGTGTAGTTTCACTTGCACAAAGAAGATCTTTGTTGTGTGTATGAGCAGAGCATAACAGAATTACAAAATCAGTATGTAAGGCAGAAAAACTATTATTGTGCTTAATCTGGCACTATAATCAGGCATTTTAGATGTCATCATCTCAGTTCAAATCTTCAGATGGTTTTAATCTGAACTCTTAGGCAGCAAGCCCTCTTTTTTTAGAGTAGTGAGCCCTAGTTAGTGTGTTTGAATGCAAGTGCATTCCCCTTTTGTAGTCTTCATTTTGAGTATACTTAGAATCATAATTTCGATTGGCCATCCACCGTGGTTTTTCCCCTTACAGGGTTTCCAAATAAAAATCTTTGTGTTATGGTGTTGTGTTTATTTCTTTGTTTATGCTTTATGATTGAATGTTCCTAATGCTTGAAAGTTAAAGGTTAATAAAGTTAACTTTTGCACAACACTGATTCACCCCCCCTCTCAGTGTGGCTTGTTTACAACAATTGGTATCAAAGCTAGTTCCTTAGAAGAAGATGTCTAACAACTTAGGGGGATCTTGGAAGAAACTTCAATGGAATGAAGCAGTTTAGAAAAATAGCTTATGGTGGCCCTAGATGACTTTGATCTGGTCAAAAGCTGAAATCTAGAAACTACAGGAGAGTCTCAATGATGCAGAAAAATTCAATGAGCCTCTGAAAGACAAAATCTACAATTCAAAAGAAAAGAGAAAGGAACCTTGTGATCAAATTCCACAGAAAGATAATAAGAGCACTGAAGATGAACAAACCAGTAAAGCCCTGAAAGAGAAGATAGAGGAATGTGAAAAGCTTACCCAAGAGAATACAAATCTAAAGTCTCAAATGGAATACATCGTGATGAGAATGACCAAAGAGGTTGAAGACAAAAAGAAGAACGAAGAAAGCCTAGCTCAGTCCCTGAAAGAAAAATCTGAAATATGTAGCCGATTGGATAATGAATTGGAAGTATAATTAGAGGACTCATGGTGATAAAAGAGGTCTTAGATTTGAGAAAGAGAAAGCTCAAAATCTAGAGAAAAGAATTCTAGACAAAGAAGATTCAGGCAAGGAAATCATATGAACAATACTGGCAGGTATCCAGTAAGACAACCTAATGCTCAGAGATTTAATGGATACTATTTTAATTAAAACAAGTTAAGACACATGGCTTCTCAGTGCAGAAGTAGAATGAATCAAAATGGTCCATCTTTCTTAGGTTAGTGTTTCAATTGTCATAAGATTGGGCATAAGTCAAATGAATGCAAAACTATGATGAATCAATTTCACAGAAGCATCAGATGCTATACATGAAATAGACCCAGACATATTGCTAATCAATGCAGATCAAGATGAAATCAATGGAAGAACCGGTCTGTAGTATGCTACAATTCCAAGAAAACTGGACACATTGCTACATTGTTTCGGAACATAAAAGGTCCGGTAAATCAAAAGAAAAACATGCAAAAGGATGTGAAAGGAAAATGTAAAGTCACTATAGATGAGGTCAGTTAACACATGCAGGAAAAATGGGTAAAGAAGAGTCCCAAATGCACTTGCACCAAAACCTACCTTTGGTAATTCCTCTGGGAATTAGTCTTAGGTTTCTGGCCTAGGGGGAGCAATCAAGAAAATCATTAAACCCCCTAACTGGTAAATGACACCGGATGTAACATACTAGAGATGGAAATATGTCTAACAAATGTTGTTGAACTCATCAGAGGAAGTGGTATATAGTATTAGAGTTTCGTAGAAGATTTATCTGGTTTCTATACATAGAAATGGTGCAACCAGATGAATTAGGGAAAACACATTTATTACGACAAAAAGGTTAGGTATGTGTGTGATAAAAGGTCACTTCTATCCCTCATTTGTCACTTTTCCCTCTAGAGAGAAAGAAGTTGGAAAGCTGCAGGCGACCTAAGGTGAATCAAGGCAAGATCAAGTGTGAAGGTTATTTCAACGATCGATTTCGAGTCCGACGAAAAAAGTTATTTATCAAGAACTTCTTGGATTTTTTTATTTGGGAAAGATGAATACTCCTTTAGTGGTTGAAGTTAAGGATAGACCCCATCCTAAATTTAAATTGCATCCCTACAAGTCTTTAGAGACCAATCCATTAGGGGAATTTTCGTTAGTTCCACACAGTTTCTTGCATACAGAGGACATTAAGGTTTACATTCATGCAAATATTGAAGAGCTGGAAAGTCTCAACTGATGAATTTGTACAATTATCATATCGTTGATGAAGAATTTTGTGTAAAATCAGAACACCAAATCTTGGAAACAAATAAATTCACTTTGATGGTTAAATTTCCTGTGTTCATGGAATCAGAATGGGTCTGGTATGTCTTGATTTGGGTATATGATGAGTTTACATGGCTTACTATTCCCTTCAAAATTACTAAGGATTCCATTAGAGCAATAACTGGTCTGAATTCCTCCAGTGATCAACCTGTTTTGAAGTCCATGAAAAATCAAACTGTCACTGTCATTACAAGCTCGATATATGACAGGAGAGCAATGACTGTTGACAATATCTTTTATATAAATGTTAGATTTGCATCCATGGTAATTGGTTATATGATTTACCACTCTAGCTGAGAAAACTTTGTATCCAGTATGACGATCTATGCTGCCTACCAAATGGTGAAAGAAAATATGGAATATGACCTCTGCGAATTATTAAGGATTCAGTTGATGGAAAACCTTGTGAAGATCATGAAAGACAAGAAAAAATCATTCAAATATGGAAATTTTATTTTATGTTTATTTTGTTATTTCATGGAGGAAGGGGTGTTGGAAAAGTTCAGTGGCAAAAGAAGATGTTGGTAGCTAAACAGATAAGAGATCTATTATACAATCTTACAGATATCAAAACTAGAAATGCAGATATCGGGGTTTATTTCAAAAGTTTTCAAGCTAGCATGCAAGGCAGGGAAAGAATTCCCACCTCCATTGTGGAGAAATAAAAGTACTCAATCTGCTTTATGGTGAATGTTGATCAATTCATCATGGAAGCAGCAGATCCAAGAACTATTTGGATCATGCCTATGGGCTATGAGATCAAGGAAAACATTTTGGAAATGTATGCCCAACATCTATTAAGTAAACCTTCAGATCCGACTTAAGAGAGGTTTGGTACCTATGCAGATAAGCACACCAAAATTCATAATTAGCTTAAGAAACCGATAACAACCAAAAAGAGTAAGAAAAGAAATTGAAATTCTTGCAAAAAGCTTGGGTTCATCTATAGAGCAACTAAGTGAAGCTAGGTAGAAAAGGGCAGAAGACGAAGCAACTAGGAAGACTTCTAAAGAGGCAACAAAAGCACAATTAGCTAGTCCGACAACACCACCTTCCTGATCTAGAACAACCAGAATCTCGACATCTCACTCAGCTCCATAAGCGAAATCTACTCTTGTGAAAAGTGAAAGCAAGAGATCTGGAAAGGAAGCTGAAAGAAAGAAAATAAAAACCAAAAGAGTGTACATGACTATTTCTGATGATGAGGAAACAAACTCCGATGAAGGTGTCAAGGAAATTAAACAACAAGGCACTAAAGCAACAACTGTCTCAAAATGCTTCGGTGTAGATGTTCAGGAAATAAAGAAGACCAAGATTGATACACTTGGTATGTTTGTTGAACAAACTAAAAAAGCAATAATCTTAGATGGAAATCATAAACCACTTTGTCAAAGGTATGAACATTTTTGATTCTGATAGAAGAATTCTAGAAGAATCTACAATAAAGCACATGAATATCTTCAACAAAGTTTTGGTTGAATAGCCTCCCAAAAACGTTGAATGATATTCTGAGTCAAGCAGATTAAGTGCCCTGACTGAAGAAGAATGAATGAGAGAGAGAATCCTCATAGAACTATGTCCACTAATGTCTATGGAAGACATGCAAGCATTCCTGAACAAAGCAAAAAGGAAGTTCAGAAGCAAGTCAAGGGTAAATAAACTGATGATTGGTCAAACAGATGAGGTTGCTCAAGAAACTAAACAAATTCTGAAAGAGCTACTACTGAGTGATAGAATTGAAGTTGTGTCTGAAGAGACTCATACAAATGATGTCTCATCCGATCCGGTCAAAGATGCAGAAGAAGGAAATTTTGATGCCAGTGAAAAAATCGAAATTCCACTTCCAAGTAACAACATAGAAATTCCCATTGAAGTTGAAGCAACCATGAATGTATCAATTGAGTTGGTAGATAACACTGAAGAGAAATAAAAAGCTTCAATTGAGGAAGCATTAGACAAGGAAAAGAAAAGTGATGTAAAGACAAACATGAAGACAAGAGACACTGTCGAGGCAGTTAAGAAATTATTGGTAGAAAATAAGGAAGAGATTAAGCCAGAATTAATTAAAGGTCCCATTGACCTTTCAACCTTGAGCCCAATCAAGATAATGAAGTTGGCCTCATTTGCTCAAGTAAAATCTGAAGAAGAGTTGTTAAAATCTCATATTGAAGATAGTGAATTATTGGCACTTGCTTTCGGAGTACTGGAGAAGATCATACCGTCCTTTGTGAAAGATTAGACTGAATCTTCATCTAGTGGACTAAAGAGGCTTATCAGCTCCGTGGGTACTCATTTTGAGTCTCTTGAAAAGTCTATGTTGGCAAAAGTACAAAAGGAATTTGATGATAAAAGGTTCAATGGATTGAAAATATTGACTTCTAAAGACAAATTCATCTTGGCCAAGAAAATACAAGAAGCAAATGAGAAGAAGGTAAAAGACCTGGAAAATCAGTTAGCAACTATCTCTGAGGCATTTGATCCCCTATCCGGTGGTGTTGGGAAGATTAAAGGTGAATTAATGTCTCTGCTAAATAAAATAAAAGGGATGAAGCATGAAAATTATAAAATTATCTCCAAAACATGTGAACTAAGAAGGATCATTAGCCCCAAAATTGATGTAATGGACAGTGCCCTAAAAGAAAGAGAGGAAACTATGGTAGTCAAGGAACCAATCAGCCTAGAATCCACGGAAATGTTGTCCTATCTAGTTTGTGGAAACATAGCCATAATGTAAAGTCTCAAACAAGTTTGGGACTCCAACCTGGCACAACTAAAGAAGGATTTTGCAAACATAGATACAATGTAGCCTTAAAATTAGGTCTTCGTCGAACTCGAGATTAAATCGATGGAAATTCAACATTCACGAAAATCGACATAAAATAAAGGTTCTTAATAGTCATCTACAATACAATCTAAATCAAAGTTTTGCAAACATGGTTGATTATGCATGAAAAATTGGAGTTCACGTGACAAAGATGCAACGTAGTGTTAAAATCAGGTCTTTGCCAAACTCGACATTCAATCAATGCAAATTGAACATTCAGAAAAAAATGATAAAAATTAAAGCTTCTTACTAGTCATCTACAACACAATCTAAATCAAAGTTCTCCAAACATGGTTGATTATGGGTGAAAAATTGGAATTCGCGTGACAGAGATGCAACATAGCCTTAAATCATGTCTTCGCCTAACTCAACATTAAATCAATGGAAATTCAACATTTACTAAAACTAATAGAAAATAAAGGTTCTCTCTAGTCATCTACAAAATAATCTAAATCAAAGATCTCCAAACATGGTTGATAATTGGTAAAAAATTGGAGTTCACGTGACAAAGATGCAACGTAGCCTTATAATCAGGTCTTCATTGAACAAGACATTAAATCGATGGAAATTCAACATTCACGAAAACCGATCTAAAATAAAGGTTCTTATTAGTCATTAACAACACAATCTAAATCAAAGTTCTCCAAACATAACCTATATTATGGGTGAAAAATTACAGTTTGCACGACACAGTTGCAACATAGCCTTAAAATCAGGTCTTCATCGAACACAATTAAATCAATTGAAATTCAACATTCATGAAAATCGATAGAAATTAAAGGTTCTTAATAGTCATCTACAATACAATCTAAATCAAAGTACTCCAAACATGGTTGATAATGGGTGAAAAATTGGAGTTCATGTGACAAAGATGCAACATAGCCTTAAAATCAGATCTTTGTCGAACTCAACATTAAATTGATGCAAATTCAACATTCACAAAAATCAATAGAAAATAAAGGTTCTCAATAGTCATCTACAACAAAATCTAAATCAAAGTTATCCAAACATTGTTTATTATGGGTGAGAAATTGGAGTTCGCGTGACATAGATGCAATGTAGGCTTAAAATAAGGTCTTCATCGTACTCGATATTAAATCGATAGAAATTCAACATTCATGAAAACCAATAGAAAATAAAGGTTCTTACTAGTCCTCTACAACAAAATCTAAATCAATGTTCTATAGACATGGTTGATTATGGGTGAAAAATTCACGTTCATTTGAGACAGATGCAACGTAACCTTAAAATAGGGTCTTCGATGAACTCGACATGAAATTGATTGAAATTCAACATTCACGAAAACTTATACAAAATAAATGTTTTTAATAGTCATCGACAACACAATCTAAATAAAAGTTCTCCAAATATGGGTGATTGTGCATGAAAAATTGGAATTTGGGTGTCATAGATGGAACCTAGCCTTAAAATAAGGTCTTTGTGAAACTCAACATTAAATCGATTGAAATTCAACTTTCACAAGAGAGAGAGAGAGGGGGAGAGAGAGAGAGGGGGAGTAGGAGAGAGGGAGAGAGAGAGGGGAGGGTATAGAGAGGGTTTATGGTTTGCAGGGAGAGAGGGAGGGGGAGGGGGAGGGTTAGGGTTTAGGGAGAGAGGGAGACAGAGGGAGAGGGCATTTAGGGAGAGAGAGAGAGAGGTGGTTTAGGGGGAGAGGGAGTGAAGGAGAGGTATAGAGATAGAGAGGGAGAGGGAGAGGGAGAGGGAGAGGGAGAGATGGAGAGGGATGGAGAAAGAGGGAGAGAGAGAGGGTTTAGGGTTTAGTGAGAGAGGGGGAGGGAGGGAGAGAGAGAGAGAGAGAGATAGAGAGAAAGAGAAAGAGGGGGACGAGGGGGGAGAGGGAGAGAGAGATAGATAGATAGAATAAAGGTTCTTAATAGTCATCTACAACATAATCTAATTCAAAGTTCTTTAAACATGGTTGATTATGGGTGAAAAATTGGAGTTTGCGTGATACAAATGCAACGTAGCCTTAAAATAAGGTCTTTGTCGAACTCGACAGTAAATCGATGGAAATTCAAACTTCTCAAAAATCAATGTGCTTAATAGTTATCTACACAAACATGGTTAATTATGGATGAAATATTGGAGTTCGCGTAACATAGATGCAATGTAGCAATAAAATTAGGTCTTCCCCGAATTTGACATTAAAGCGATAGAAATTCAACATTCATGAAAACCGACACAAAATAAAGGTTCTGAATAGTCATCTACAACACAATCTAAATGAAATTTCTCCAAACATGGTTGATTATGGGTGAAAAATTGGAGTTCGCGTGATAGAGATGCAACATAGGCTTAAATTCAAGTCTTCACCAAATTCAAAATTAAATTGATGTAAATTCAACATTCAGGAAAAACAACAGAAAATAAAGGTTCCTAATAGTCATCTACAACACAATATAAATAGAATCTATCCAAATATGGTTTATTATGAGTAAAAAATTGGAGTTTGTGTGACACAGATGCAACGTAAGCTTAAAATCAGGTTTTCACCAAACTCAACATTAAATTGATGGAAATTTAACATTCACAAAAAATGATAGAAATTAAAGGTTTTTACTAGTCATCTACAACAGAGTGTAAATTATTTTTTCTCCAAACATGGTTGATTATGGGTGAAAAATTGGAGTTCACTAAAGAAAGATTCAACGTAGCCTTAAAATCATATATTCATCGAACTCAACATTAAATCAATTGAAATTCAACATGCACAAAAATTGATAGAAAATAAAGGTTCTTAATAGTCATGTACAACACAATCTAAATCAAAGTTCTCCAAACATGGTTGATTATGGGTGAAAAATTGGAGTTTGCATGACACAGATGCAATGTAGCCTTAAAATCAGGTCTTCACCGAACTCAACATTAAATTGATGTAAATTCAACATTCATGAAAAATGATAGAAAATAAAGGTTCTTAATAGTCATCTACAACACAACCTAAATCAAATTTATCCAATAATGTTTGATTATGAGTGAAAAATTGGAGTTCACATGAGACAGATGCAATATAGGCTTAAAATTAGGTCTTTGCCAAACTCGACATTAAATCGATGGAAAATCAACATTCTTAAAAACTGATAGAAATTAAAGGTTTTTACTTCTCATTTACAACACAATCAAAAACAAAATTATCTAAATATGGTTGATTATGGGTGAAAAATTGGAGTTCGTGTGATAGAGATGCAATGTAGCCTTAAAATCAGATCTTCGTCGAACTCGACATTAAATTGATGTATGTTCAACATGCACAAAAATTGATAGAAAATAAAGCTTCTTAATAGTCATCTACAACATAATCTATATCAAAGTTCTCCAAACATGGTTGATTATGGTTGAAAAATTGGAGTTCGCATGACACAGATGTAACATAGCCTTAAAATCAAGTCTTTGCCGAACTCGACATTAAAACGATGGAAATTCAACAATCATGAAAATTGATAGAAAATAAAGGTTCTTAATATTAATCTACAACAAAATCTAAATAAAATTTCTCCAAAAATTATTAATTATGGGTGAAAAATTCGAGTTCATGTGACAAAGTTGCAATGTAGCCTTAAAATTAGGTGTTCACCGAATTCGACATTAAATCGATGTAAATTCAACATTCACAAAAAATAATAGAAAATAAAGGTTGTTAATAGTCATCTACAACAAAATCTATATCAAATTTCTCCAAACATGGTTGATATTGGGTAGAAAGTTGGATTTCATGTGACATAGATGCAACGAAGCCTTAAAATCAGGTGTTCGCCGAACTTGACATTAAATCAATGGAAACTCACAAAAACCTATAGAAAATCAAGGTTCTTAATAGTCATCTACAACACAATGTAAATCAAATTTCTACAAACATGGTTGATTTTCGGTGAAAAATTGGAGTTCGTGCAACACAAATGTAACGTAGCCTTAAAATCATGTCTTCGTCGAACTCGACATTAATGTGATGGAAATTCAACATGCATGAAAATCTACATAAAATAAAGGTTCTTAATATTCATGTTTAACAAAATTTAAATCAAAGTTCTCCTAACATGTTTCATTATGGGTGAAAAATAGGGTTTCGCGTGACACAGATGCAACGTAGCCTTAAAATCAAGTCTTCGCCGAACTTGACATGAAATCAATGGAAATTCAACATTCACGAAAATTGATAGAAATTAAAGCTTCTTGATAGTTATATACAACATAGTCTAAATCAAAGTTCTACAAACATGTTTGATTATGGGTCAAAAATTGGAGTTCATGTGACACAATAGCAATGTAGCCTTAAAATTAGGTGTTCAACGATCTTGACATTAAATAGATGGAAATTCAACATTCACGCAAACCGATAGAAAATAAAGGTTCTTACTAGTCATCTACAACATAATCTAAATCAAAGTTCTCCAAACATGGTTGATTATAGGTAGAAAATTGGAGTTCAGGTGACAAAGATGCAACGTAGGCTTAAAATCGGGTCTTCATCGAACTCAACATTAAATCGATGAAATTCCACATTCACAAAAAATCGATAGAAAATAAAGGTTCTTGATAGTCATCTACAACACAATCTAAATAAAAGTTCTCCAAATCTGTTTGATTACGGGTGAAAATTTTGAGTTCGAGTGACACAACAACAACGTAGCCTTAAAATCAGGTTTTCACCGAACTCAACATTAAATCGATGTAAAATTAAAATTCACAAAAATGAAAGAAAATAAATGTTCTTAATAGTCATCTACAATACAATCTAAATCAAAGTTCAACAAACATGGTTGATTATGGGTGGAGAGTTGGAGTACACATGACACAGATGCAACGTAGGCTTAAAATCTGGTTTTCACCAAACTGACATTAAATCGATGGAAATTCAAAATTCACGAAAACTGATAAAAATAAATGTTCTTCCTAGTCATCTACAACACAATCTAAATCAAATTTCTTCAAACATGGTTGATTTTGGTTGGAAAATCAGGTCTTCACCGAACTCGACATCAAATCGATGCAAATTCAACATTCACGAAAAATGATAGAAGTTAAAGTTTCTTATGAGTCATCTACAACACAATCTAATTCAAATTTCTCCAAACATGGTTGTTTATGGGTGAAAAATTGGGGTTCATGTGACACAGATGCAATGTACTATTAAAATCACGTCTTCGCCGAACTTGCCATTAAATCAATTGAAATGCAACATTCACAAAAAATCGATAAAAATTAAATGTTCTTAATAGTCATTTACAACACAATCTAAATCAAAGTTCTCCAAACATGGTTGATTACGAGAGAAAAAATTGAATTTGCATGACACAGATGCAACGTAGTCTTAAAATGAGGTCTTTGTCGAAGTCGACAATAAACCGACGGAAATTCAATATTCAAAAAAATCGATAGAAAATAAAGGTGCTTATTTGTCATCTACAACACAATCTAAATCAACGTTCTCCAAACAAGGTTGATTACGGGTGAAAAATTGGAGTTCACATGACATGGATGCAACACAGCCTTAAAATTAGGGTTTCACGAAACTTGACATTAAATTGATGTAAATTCAATATCCACGAAAAGGGATAAAAAATAATGGTTTTGAATAGTCTTCTAAAACACAATCTAAATGAAAGTTCTCCAAACATGGTTGATTATGGGTGGAGAATTGGAGTTCATGTGACACAGATGCAACATAGCCTTAAAATCAGGTCTTCGCCAATTTCAACATTAAATCGATGGAAAAAAAATCATTCACAAAAACCGATAGAAAATAAAGGTTCTTACTAGTCATCTACAACACAATCTAAATCAAATTTCTCCAAACATGGTTGATTACGGGTGAAAAATTGGAGTTCGTGTGACACAAATGCAACATAGAATTAAAATCAGGTCTTCACCGAACTCTACATTAAATTGATTTAAATTATACATTCACAAAAGCCAATTGAAAATAAAGGTTCTTAATAGTCATCTATAACACAATCTAAATCGAAGCTCTCCAAGCATGGTTGATTATGGGTGAAAACTTGGAGTTCACATGACACAAATGCAACGTAGCATTAAAATCAGGTCTTCCCTGAACTCGACCTTAAATCAATGAAAATTTAACATTCATGAAAATTGATAGAAAATAAAGGTTCTAAAAAGTGATTGATTATGGGTGAAAAATTAGAGTTTGCGTGACACAAATGCAACATAGCCATAAAATTAGGTGTTCATCGTACTCAACATTAAATCGGTGAAAATTAAGCCTTCACAAAAACCAATAGAAAATAAAGGTTCTTAATAGTCATCTACAACAAAATCTAAACCAAACTTCTCCAAACATAGTTGATTATGGGTAGAAAGTTTAATTTTGCGTGAGACAAATGCAATGTAGCCTTAAAATCAAGTCTTCGCCGAACTCGACATTAAATCGATGGAAATTCAACATTCACAAAAATCTATAGAAGAAAGGTTTTTAATAGTCATCTACAACACAATCTAAATCCAAGTTCTCCAAACATGGTTGATTATGAGTAAAAAAATGGAGTTCACTCGACACAGATGCAACGTAGCCTTAAAATCAGGTCTTCACTGAACTCGACATTCAATCGATGTAAATTCAACATTCACGAATACCAATAGAAAATAAATCATCTTAATAGTCATCTACAACACAATATAAATCAAAGTTCTCCAAACATGGTTGATTATGGCTGAAAAATTGGAGTTCACGTGACACAGATGCAATGTAGCCTTAAAATCAGGTCTTTGTCAAACTCGACATTAAATCGATGGAAATTCCACAACCATGAAAATCAATATAAAATAAAGGTTCTTAATAGTCATGTTCAACACAATTGGAGTTCACAAGATAGATGCAATGTAGCCTTAAAATCAAGTCTTCGCCGAACTCAACATTAAATCGATGGAAATTAAACATTCACGAAAACCAATAGAAATAAAGGTTCTTAATAGTCATATACAACACAATCTAACTCAAAGTTCTCCAAACATGGTGTATTATGGGTAAAAAAATTGGATTTCACATGAAATAAATGCAACGTAGCCTTAAAATCAGGTCTTTGTCGAACTTGAAATTAAATCAATGGAAATTCAACATTCATGAAAATCGATAGATAATAAAGGTTTTTATTAGTCATCTACAACACAATCTAAATCAAATTTCTCTAAACATGGTTGATTATGGTTGAAAAATTGCTGGTCACGAAGCATAGATGCATCGTAGCCTTAAAATAAGGTCTTCATCGAACTCGACAGTAAATCAATGGAAATTCCACATTCACAAAAATCAATAGAAAAAAGGTTTTTAATAATCATCTATAAGACATTCTAAGTAAACCTTCTCCAAATATAGTTTATTAGAAGTGAAAAATTGGAGTTCATGTGACACAAATCCAACATAACCTTAAAATCAAGTCTTCACCGAACTCGACATTAGATCGATGTAAATTCAACATTCACGAAAACTAATAGAAACTAAAGCTTCCTAATAGTCATGTACAACACAATCTAAATAGAAGTTCTTTAAACATGGTTAATTATGGGTTAAAAATTTGAGTTCGCATGACACAAATGCAACGTAGCTTTAAAATCAGGTCTTCGTCAAACACGATAGTAAATTGATGGAAATTCAATGTTCACAATAATGGATAGAAAATAAAGGTTGATAATAGTAATCTACAACACAATCTAAATTAAAGTTCTCCAAAAGTTGCGAATTATGGGTGAAAAATTGGAGTTTGTGTGACACAAACACAACGTAACCTTAAAATCAGGTCTTAGTCTAACTCAAGTTCAGTGAAAACCTGATTTTAAGGGTGCATTGCATCTTTGTCACGCGAACTCCGATTATTTACCCATAATCAACCATGTTTGGAGAAATTTCATTTAGATTATGTTGTAGATGACTATTAACAACCTTTATTTTCTATTGCTTTTAGTGAATGTTGAATTTCCATCAATTTAATGTCGAGTTCGAGGGTAAGTGCACCAAGATGGTTCCCAAAAAGGGGACTTAAGTGGACAGGTTTATTCTGAAATCAAGAAATACTAACTTTGGACGTGAAATTGAGGATAGTTACACTGAAAATTTTGAGATGGAACAAAAACAAAGATCAAAGTGCTCCGAGTCTACTTTCTAAACTACTAATTTATTTTTAAAATGATTGAGATTAAGGGGTTGAAAAGAGGGACGTACACAAATTGGTGTTGTTTTTGTCAGAAAAACATAATATAGCAACTCTTGTACAAACCTTGTACGGTGAACTTTTTTTTACTATTTTTAAAATTGCAAGGATCAGAAGTTAGCTAACAGTATGTAGTTGAAGCACGCTTTTTCTAATAAATTTTTAATGAATATTTGATTTTTTACTAAATTTTGAAGTGAACATTTCCTAAAAAACAAAATTTTGGCCATGCTAATTGAATTTTGGAAACTAATTGAATTTTTTTTATTTTTTTTAAAAATTTGTAGAATGGAGTCTAGCTTCTAAAAATGTAATTTATTTGAAAATTCGAAGAATGGTTAATTTATATTGAAAAAAATAGTAAACACTACTTTTCTGCAAAAAAAAGACATTAAACCAAAATAAATTATGGATAAAGGCTTAACATTTTCAGAAAGTGAAAAAAATAACATCGTTGGATAGCTAAGAGAGAACCCAAAATTACCCTTGTGTTCAATTTTTTTGATATTGAACCACATGTAATCCTGACAGTGACCATGAACTCGATTATGTGAAATATGGTAGATTTTTTAAAACCACATCTCTGATCGTTGGGAATGTGCCCTCCAAGCCTTTGGGCTGGTATTCCAAGCAAATACCAATCCTAAGGCTTGGGAATTTCCCAAAGCAAGATATAAGGTGAGTGTGCTATAATGTGCTCGCGTTATAACGCGAGCGCGTTATAACACACTCACGTTATATCTCAGTTTTGACATGGTTTTTTGCTTATGTGGGAAACATGTCAATTAAGACATAAGGCAAGTGTGTTATAACGCACTCGCGTTATGTCCTCCTTTATGTTAAATTCCAATCTATTGAATGTATGCTGATATATTTTCATGTTTGTATGTACATGTATGCTTGTATGTCATGTATGTATGCATGTATGCATGGTTGTATGTATGTTCATATGCCTATATGTATCAATGCATGCATATTGTATATATGCCTATATGAATGTAAGATTGTATCGCACATATATGTATGTATTTACGTATGTCTTTAAAGGGAGGGAGAATTTAGAGAGAGAGAGAGTCTAGAGAGATGGAGAGGGGTTGTAAGTGAGAGTTTAAGAGAGAGGGAGTGGGAAAGTAGGGGTTGGAGTGAGAGGGACTTAGCTAGGTAGGGTGGGAGGAATAGAGGGAGGGAGAGAGAGAAGGGGGGTGGAGAGAGAGAGAGGGGGGGAGAGAGAGATGGAGAGAAAGAGAGGGTTATGTAGGTAGGGTGCCAAAGGGAGAGACTTGAGAGTAGGTAGTGAGAGGAAGTGTGAGAGAGGAGTGTGAGAGAGAGGGAGTGTGAGTGAGAGACCTGAGAGAGGGAGAGGGTGTGGGAGGGAGTGACCTGATAGAGGTAGAGAAAGAGGGGGTTGGAGTGAGAGGGACTTATGTAGGTAGGGTGGGAGGGATAGATAGAGAGAGGGGAGAGAGATAGAGAGAGAGTTACCTAGGTAGGTTTCCAAAGGGAGAGAGGGGGTGAGAGGGAGAGACATAAGAGAGAGGGAGAGAGAGGGAGTGGGAGACATTGGGATAGAGTGGGAGGGACATAGAGGGTTTAGGGTATAGGTTTGAGGGTAAATGGTTGAAGGATTAGGTTTAGGGTCCAATGTAAAGGGTAGAGGTTATAGGGGTTGAGGGTTTAGGGTTTAACGATTGAGGGTTGAGGGATTAAGGGTTGAGGGTTAAGAATTGAGGATTGAGGGTTTAATGTATAGGGTAGAGGGTTGAAAATTGAGGTTTAAGGTTGAGGGTATAGGGTACAGGGTCTAGGGATTAGGGTTTAGGATCCATTGTATAGGGGTTGAGGGATTAAGGGTTGAGGGTTTAGAGATTAGGGTAAAGAGTTTTCTTAGATTTAACGGTGTAAGGGTTGAAAGATTAGGATTGATGGATTAGGGTTTAAGGTAGAGGGTTGAGGGTAGAGGGTTTAGGGTTGAGGGTTGAGGGTAGAGGTAGAGGGTAGAGGGTTTAAGAGTTGAGGGTTGAGGGTTGAGGGTTGAGGGTTGAGTGTTTAAGGGTTTAAGATTTGAGGGATTAAGGGTCAAGATGGTTGAGGGATTAGGGTAGAGAGTTTACTAAGTAGGTTTAATGGTTTAAGGGTTGGGGGATTAGGGTAGAGGGTAGAGGGTAGAGGGTAGAGGGTAGAGGGTAGAGGGTAGAGGGTAGAGGATCGACGGTAGAGGGTTTACGGGTTAGGATTTAAGGGTTGAGGGTTTAGGGTTGAGGGATTAAGAGGTTATAGGGTAGAGGGTATAGGGGTTGAGGGATTAGGGTTTAAAGGTTGAGGGTTGAGGGATTAGGGTTTAAGGGTTGAGGGTTGAGGGTTGAGAGTTGAGGGATTAAGAGGGTATAGGGGTTGAGAGATTATGGTTTAAGGGTCGAGGGTTGAGGGTTGAGGGATTAAGAGGCTATAGGGGTTGAGGGTTGAGGGTTGAGGGCTTAAGAGGTATAGGGGTTGAGGGAATTGGGTTTGAAGGGGTAGGGTTGAGGGTTGAGGGATTAAAAGGTTATAGGGGTTGAGGGATTAAGGTTTAAGGGTTGAGGGTTGAAGGATTAAAAGGGTATAGGGGTTGAGGGATTAAGAGGGTAAAGGGTTTGAGGGATTAGTGTTTGAGGGTTGAGGGTTGAGGGTTGAGAGATTAAGAGGGTATAGGGGTTGAGGTATTAGGGTTGAAGGGTTGAGGGTTGAGGGTCGAGGGTTGAGGGATTAAGAGGTTATAGGGGTTGAGGGATTAGGATTTAAGGGTTGAGGGATTAAGAGGGTATAGGTCTTGAGGGATTAGGGTTTAAGGGTTGAGGGTTGATGGATTAAGAGGCTATAGGGGTTGAGGGATTAGGGTTGAAGGGTTGAGGGTTGAGGTTTGAGGATTGAGGATTGAGGGATTAAGAGGGTATAAGGGTTAAGGGATTAGGGTTGAGGGTTGAGGGATTAAGAGGCTATAAGGGTTGAGGGTTGAGGGTTGAGGTATTAAAAGGGTATAGGGGTTGAGGGATTAGGGTTTAAGGGTTGAGGGTTGAGGGATTAGGAGGGTATGGGGGTTGAGGGATTAGGGTTAAAGGTTTGAGGGTTGAGGGTTGAAAGTTGAGGGATTAAGAGGTTATAGGGGTTGAGGGATTAGGGTTTAAGGGTTGAGGGTTGAGTGATTAAGAGGTTAAAAGGTTGAGGGATTAGGGTTTAAGGGTTAAGGGTTGAGGGATTAAGAAGGTATAGGGGTTGAGGGATTAAAAGGCTATCTTTCTCCCCCTCTCTCTCTCCCACTCCCTCTCTCCCTCCCAATCTATCTTTCTCCCACTCTCGCCTTCTCCCACTCTCCCACTCTCTCCCACTCTCCCCCTCTCTCCCTCCCTCTCTATCTCCATCTCCCACTCTCCCTCTCCCTCCCTCTCTCCCTCTTTCTCCCCCATTCTCTCTTTCTCCCACTCTCTCCTTATCCCAATCTCCCACTCTCTCTTTCTCCCACTCTCCCTCTTTCTCCCTCCCTCTCTATCTCCATCTCTCCCAATATCTCTTTCTCCCCCTCTCCCTCTCCCTCCTGCTCTCCATCTTTCTCCTTCCCTCTCGCCCTCTCACTCTATCTTTCTCCCACTCTCCCTCTCTCTCTTTCTCCCACTCTCCCTCTCCCTCCCTCCATCTCTATCTCCATCTCTCCCACTATCTCTTTCTCCCCCTCTCCCTCTCCCTCCCTCTCTCCCTCTTTCTCTCCCACTCTCTCTTTCTCCCCCTCTGCTCTCCTCCCTCCTCTATCTTTCTACCACTCTCCCTCCCTCTATCTTTCTCCCCTCTCCCTCCTCTCCCTATCTCCACCTCTTCCGTATCTCTTTCTCCTCTCTCCTCCACTCCTCTCCCTCTCCTTCCTCTGCTCTCCTCTCCCTTCTCCCACTCTCTCCTCTCCTATTTTCCTCCCTCTCCCTCTTTCCCCTCCTCTATCTCCATCTCTCCACTGTCTCTTTTCCTCTCCTCTCCTCCTCCTCTCCCTCCTGCCTCCTCTCCCACACTCCCCTCTCTTTCTCTCCCTCTTTCTCCCTCCCTCTCTATCTCCATCTCTCACACTATCTATTTCTCCCCCTCTCTCCCTCTCATTCTATCTTTCTCCCACTCTCCCCTTCTCCCACTATTCCACTCTCTCGCACTCTCTTTTTCCCTCAATCTCCCTCTTTCTCT
Organism: Sequoiadendron giganteum; assembly: GCA_007115665.2. Classification (NCBI taxonomy): domain Eukaryota; kingdom Viridiplantae; phylum Streptophyta; class Pinopsida; order Cupressales; family Cupressaceae; genus Sequoiadendron; species Sequoiadendron giganteum. The sequence continues at coordinate 508,042,656 of CM021102.1, forward strand.
CTCCCTCTCTATCTCCATCTCTCCCACTATCTCTTTCTCCCCCTCTCCTTCTCCCTCCCTCTCTCCCTCTTTCTCTCCCACTCTCTCTTCCTCCCACTCTCACCCTCTCTCCCTCCCACTCTATCTTTCTCCCACTCTCCCTTCTCCCAATTTACCACTCTCTCTTTCTACCACTCTCCCTCCCATTCTATCTTTCTACCACTCTCCCCTTCTCTCACTCTCCATCTTTCTCCTCCCTCTCTATCTCCATCTCTCCCACTATCTCTTTCTCCCCCTCTCTCCCTCCCACTCTATCTTTCTCCCACTCTCCCCTTCTCCCTCTTTCAAGAGTTTGGTGGAGTTTGAATAAGAAAGAAACTTGTATTTACACTATTTTTATGAAGATCTCATTGCTTTTTGTGTGTTTTCAGACCCTATACAGGCTATACAGGCTTAGTAATGATGTGAAATTGATATTATTCTATAAACGAATGTTCCTACTTCAATTTGGCTCCCTTTGAAGAGGTTTTCATTGAACTTTGTGCTTGGAATTCATAAATTTCTAGAAACTAGGTTCTTTTACAGTCAAGGGTTTGAGGGAAATTTAATGTCTTAGATGGCATCCCACCTATTGTGCTCTTAGTGACTTAGTGGGGTGACCATGTAGGATTTACTTAGGATGTTCTTAGGAGTAGAGAAGAACAAGTTTAAAGTTTTCTAATGAATGATGATGGTTTAAGGGGAAATACCCTATTTACTCATAGAAAACAATGGTGCAGCATTGCCAGAGGGTAGATGAGGGTTCCTTAAGCTTGGGGGGACCTATACAGAGGTGTCTGGGTAGTTGGTTTGAATTGGGAAGTTGTGGAAGGTAGAGTTTCAGTAAGGAGGCCTAAAAACCCTTGTTTCCTAGGTTTTAGAGAGGGTTTTGAAATTTGTTGATGGAATGAGTACTTGGAGTCCCATAACCTTGATAATTGTTAGTTTTGAAACTTAATACAAGACTTCTTTTGGTCATGGAGGTCTGGTTTTGGGTTCTTGAGGGGGTCCCTTTGTAAAATTGGCTAATTTGGGCCCTAAAATAGTGAAATTTGTCATTTTGAGAAAAGTGTCTTAAAAGAGTAATATGTGGATTTTTTATATGTCAATTTTCAGGATACCAAACCACCAATTTCATGATTAATTTTCCCACATAAGGTCATTACCCTAGTGTCCCAAGAAATCCTCCAAAACATAAGTAGAAACAAGGGTTTTCAAGGATTTCACAACTCCAAGCCTCTCCCATTCCTCCCAAGGGTCCAAAAACCTTGCAATACCTCTGAACAAACTTATCAAACACTCACAATTCCATTACACTCATTATTTTTCAGAATCACCATCAGGGTTATTCACTTTCACATAAGAAATGTGCTCTGGCCAGCCTAGTGCATCACTCCACCGACCCAACCCATGCTCTTCCAAACTCCCAAACAAATTTGACATATAAATTATTATGTTACACACCAATCAACTCCCCAAACATTTCTAACTATTTTTATAACTTCTTAACTAACTTATCTCTTAACAACTTTGCCAAACAAGCAATTTTTTGCAAATGTCAAGCCAAATCTCCCCCCTAAACACCTAGAATGAATCCAAAGAACTAAATATATATTAAGAGTGGTCTCATATACCTTATTTAACATAGGTAATTATCTTAGACTCAAAAACAATAAGAACCTTGCTTTTACCCATCTTCACATGCACCAAAAATCGTCCTTTTTACCCAAGAAACTAGTGGTTTATTGAAAATCACTCATCCAACCCTCACACAATCTTATGAACACTTCAAAAAGGTCTAGAATGGTCTGAAAAAATTAAATTCAACTAGAAACCATGCTGTCCCAATGAAAAACACACTTTAGCATATCAAAACCACTCGAAATCTCATGGAAAACTAAAAATTTCACTTCAGGGCTTCATGCCCAACACCCTTCCAGACCTCTTGCACACAAAAAGAATTCCCTCACCTATTTCTTGATGATCTTCCTTCAAATATTTTAAATCAGTCTTTGCATCAATTTTTTCCTAAAGCCTAGACAACAACTTGTTGAAATGACAATTTTCATTCATTGGCTCTCTTGCACCATGTATGCTTCCACAATTTGTATACATATATATGACATAAGTTGACATTTTGTATGCTTCTCCATGCTTCCATTTTGATCCTATCTTGGAATCATGGCAAGCCACGTTACCACATTTTTTAAGGCATTCTGGATTGAAAAAAATCATGTCACCTTTGTCTATGCTAGGTTAACTCATGTAGAGGATGATTGTAAGTATTATCTATGAAGCATTCAATGACATATATTTTGCCTAACTTGAATGGATACATTTTTTAGGAACTAATATTCCACTCATTACCATGCTACAGATAAAATTATCCGACATGCCGAAGAATAAGATAAAGAGGAAACTAACAGATGAAGAGAATGAAACCTTCAAAGAAAAGAAGAGCGTTCGAGTGGCGACATATCGTGAAAAGAAGAAATTGGAAACGATTGATGAAAACAAGCCAATATAAATGATACTGTAGTTGGAGACACACCCTCTATGGCAAGTGAATATGAAAGGACACCATTAAGTACAAGCGAATATGGAGGGACACCATCTTCCACAAGTGAATATGGACAGACACCATCGACTACAAGTGAATATGGAGGGACACCATATACCGCAAGTGAATATTGTTGGAAACCATCCGACACATCTCAAGTTGATAGTACATCATCACTCAGATTTGACGAAGAAGGTATGCCATCATCCCTACGTGAACCTCTAGGTATTGTCTTCTTCTCCACCCTCAATCGAAGGTACGTAATCTAGCCCACAATTAAATATTGATGAAATTCCTAATGTTGAGATGTATGTACCTAGGAGAACACCACCTAGAATTTTGCATAGAAAGCCAAAGTATTTGATTAATATTGATGATGATATTTTGCAGCACATGGAAGGTAAGATTTCAAAACACACTTGTAGAAGATATGCTGATAAGATTTGGGAACGATTCTTTGAAAGGTTAAATGAGACCACAAGATGTCAACTATTTGTTGAAATGATGCGGGGTGTAAAGTATAGGAACATCATGAAGACTCTTGGGTTGAGAACATCAAATGAAGACACTATTGTGAAGAATCTAACAGATGCTTATGATAGTGTGGGTAAGACCTCATGCTTAAAAGATTGTAAATTCACCCGACGTGTCATTACATCAACTTTGGGAAGTTGTCAAACAAAGAGAGCTCGTCTCATTAGAAAGACGAGTGAAAAAATGAGAATTAGTAGAAAATTATTATCAAAAGCCATTCAAAGGTGGAAAAGAATTGAGAGCACTGATTCAAATGAATTATGGGAATTCTCAAGGAGGCTGCCATGAAAAAATAAAGAAGTTGTTGAAGCCTTGAGAACACTAATTGAAGAGTTTTGAAAGAATAACACAAGGCCATCTCCAAATTAAAGGGATGTGGTAAGAAGGAGAATCGGTAATCGGAATTGTGAGCCACATCCAAAGCATTTTTTGGATGACTCAAACCCAATTTTGTCATAAATTTGAAAATGATTATCCTCAAATTAGTATCTCTCAAAGATTTTTTGAAATGCTTGAACTTTTTTATGTCAAGATAAATCACACACGTACTACTTTTTGTTGTAGACTACATATTGAATCCTCCAATTATTATGATGTTTATCGTTCTATATGTTTAGCTTTGCATACTAACAATGTTTTGTAGGATTGTGGCATAGAAGCCCCAGCAAAATCTTCAAGAGATTTCTTATCAAAAAATTTATGTGAAATAGAGGATGGCCAAATATTCTACATGACATCATGCTTGGATGGTTCATGCAAGCGTTGTGGTGGCTTCCAGCGTATGCCACTATGCTAACATATGGAAAGCACAAATGAGGTGGGACAAAAACTAGTAGAGTTCGGGAAGTATAAAACACTGGCATATGCCACAAAATATGGGTCTCAAGAAAAAGGTGTGATTTGGTTATTGAGAAGATTCCAATGTACTAGTTTATGTCCATGTTTCGTGACAATATATTCTCTAAGTATGCAATGCATACCCATAGAACACGATGGTTGGAAGCATAGTATTAGTGGTTGAATTTGTGGAGAAGTACACTCTACAGCCACAACTTGAGATGCAGTAATAGTATTACAACTCCACACAAGTATTGATATTTGTGCACATAGCATTCATTCATGCATCTGATAGTATATATGACCAAAGGAAGGTATTGAGGGAGTACCAATTTTACATTAGTGATGATCATACACAGTCTCCAAAGTTCGTGCAAGGTTGCTTCCAGATGTTCTACAGTGGTTTGGCTTAGAGGGGCATAGCATACGACCGACATATAATATGGTCGGATAACTGTGCAACACAGTTCAAGCATTCACACATGTTCTATTGGTTGTGCAGGATACATGTCATTACAAGTCTTCAACATATGTGGAACTTTTGTGAGGCCGGACATGGAAAGGGGGAGCATGATGGTGCATGAGGATGCATGAAAAGAGCATTAGCACGAGAAGAGTTAAAGTATAAAGATAGTGCAGAGTTGACAAATGCAAAATCAATCGTCTAGTGGTGTAATGCTTCGATGGGTCCAGGCAATGAACGTATTCAGTTCATAGATCTTTTTGGTTAATGGATGATACTAACATTGCACCATATGAGGACTGTGGTACACTAACAAGATCGAGTGAGGTACACTCTTTCCTTAGCTCAAATGCAATTTCATGGAGTATCAATACACCAAAGATGACATTCTTTTGTTCTTCATGTACAATGCAAGCCTGGAATGATTGTGAGTTAGGGGAGTGGGTTGACAAATGGTTGACAAGTTATCTTAGCCCACTTCACACGTATGACCCTCCTACGACATTGGAACTGACACAGATGGAATCATCGATCCATTTTGACCACATATCAAATCTAGTTCAACCAGGTGATATATCTACTTGCTTAGTTGTTGAAATTCCATATCGTTATCTTACTTGGTAGTGTATTCATAATGTTGACTAATTTCAAGAGATTTGCTAAACATATCAATGCAAGGCATGTTTATGTAGTTATTTTAGATGAAGACAATGAAGAGGGAACATACTATTACTTGTATCATTATATTGAGGCCAAAAAGAAATTGGAGGTGCTAGTTATAGATGGAGAAAAACTTGAATACCCTATAGGCTCAGTTGTGGTTACTGGAATGTGGGTTAGAAGGTACCCGCATTCGAGTGTTAAACATTAACTGTTTTAGGACTTTGACATGCATTGTAAGATTCTTCATTACTTGAACCTTGTAGTAGCATCCAATGTTCATTTGACCAAATATTTTGATGATCTTGACAAATCTCAATTTTGATTTCAAGCCATTATAAAGAGCATGTGAAGCTTAGCGAGGGAATCTCAAATTAATCAATTGATATTCGTCTCATAATGAGATTTACTCAAATACTGTAATTTTGGAGTTCATGTTTGTTGCAGTAGCACCTTGTTCTATAAATTCCTTCAATAGGGAAATGTATTCAAAGTCTCAAAGAGGTCATTAGGTGATTAGATAAGTGATATAAAGCATGTAAGGTCGATCAAAACAAAGATCTTTTGTATTCTTGAATATTTAGAATCAATAAAGTCCCTATTTTAGTGATTTTATGAGTTTTTTCAATTGTTCATTAACTTGTACGACCTGTAAAGTAGTTTAGGGATTTGAATCTTGTTTTTTAAGGTAGAATAGTGAAGTATCTTTCATTTGAATCTATTTAGGAGGGTATCCATTGAGTTTATCATTAGTTTGAACTGATTTTTCTCAACTCGCTTTGTAAACCAATAATGACTACTCCACTAAATTAGATAGTTTAGATCAATGGACTAAATTGGTATTGGGATGTTTTAGCTATGTGTGTGTTTATTTGTGTAGGGGAATTCAAAAAACAAATGTGTAGTTGCTGCTAAATGGTTTTATGATGAATTTTCAAGTGAAAAATATGGCTCCAAGTGGTCTTTTGAGGAAAACTTCTCAAATGACTTCACAAAAAAATGACTGATCTAGATAGATATTATTGAGTTACAACACATACTTCAAAATCAATAGTGATTGTCTTGGAATATGTGCATAAAAAATGACCTACTTTGTTGTCCTCATTAGGCTAACTAAGCCTAATTTACAAAGGAACATACCTTTAAACATTCAAAAACCACCTTAACTTGTTGGGGCATCAATTATCATGTATCCAAACCCTCAGATCCATAATTTTTCTCAGGACAAACTCACTCCACCATGCCAAATCAAAACCCTTATTTTATGTTAGTATAAGGAGGGTTTATTGAAAGGATTGGCTCCACACCTTAGTAGAACATGCCACAATGAGGTCTTACAGGTTATCAAGAGCTATCAAGATCTCTCATGAGCTACATGGAGCAGCACAAGGTGAAAAATTGAATGCAAGGCCAAAGGCATCATGTCAGTATGTTGTCTAGAAGAGAAATGCATGAGAAGGAAAGTACATTGATGCAGATAAGTAACTAACATGCACTGGTAATCATCTTTCTACTGATACAATGAGTATTCACAAACAACTACACACTTTGAGAAACAACCAATGCATGATGGTTTGAGGAGATACCAATGATTCTACAAATGAATGTAGGACAGTCATGAAGGTCAGCCTTTGAGAAGGATTTATTGGTAATCATGTCAAGTGCAGACTTGGTAAAGCAACTCATCATGCTAGTAAAAGTGTGAAAAGAGATACATGTGAAGTATTGCAAAGTGATAGAACTACATGAAGCATAAAGTGATGCAAAAGTTGACAGTAATGATTTTGGTAAAAGATTATGGACATGGCAAGAACTCCATTGATTCAAAGACAAGCTATCATCAATATAAGGTAATGCAGCCATCTCAACTTTAGATTAAAGTATATAGCAAGTGTATGTAGCTCAAAAGGTTCATGGAAGCCTATATCACTCATGCATAATGATTCTATGATTTAAATCAATAGACAACAAAGAAGATGAAGATTTAAGTATTCATTTTCTCCAAGAAAAGAAATATAGAGCCTCGGCCTATGTGAAACAAACCCTCAAAAATAGAAAAATACCTAGAAATGAAGGAGCACTATCATATTTCCTTTTAATAAAATGCTTATGGAAATGAAAACTGAATGCAAGCATGGCCATAGCCATGAACAAAGGTATTTCTTCCATTGTTGTACATAAAATACTATCTTCTAAAGAAAATACAAGTTCTATAGAGGGTTTTTTATTTTTCTTATAGAAAGACCAGAGACCGAGCATACAAGAATGAAGCATGAAAACATAGAAAAAAGAGCATTTTCGCCAATGTGCTGAATGGAGAGAGCTCGAAATGAGCTTTGATTCACATAAAAAAAAAGAGAAAATCAAGGTATACATCGACAAAGAGCTTACCTGAGCTCGAGTTTGTTTATTTTCATTGAATATGCAAGTTATTTTTCAAAATGGGAAGCTTCAGAAAACTCAACCATGGCGGCCAAGAGCAAGAAAATATTCCACAGAAGAAATGAAGAGAAGAATGCATTAAAAAAATTAAAGAGGTCGTGACCAAGAAGCCTCGAAACCCTTCAAAAATGGAGTGAAAATTTTATAGAATACTTACCATCCAGTTGCAGGAGGATTTCAACCCCAAGCATTGAGGAATCAATTGAAAAATGCATGGATAATTCTCAAACCCTAGTTCATCATCGCGGCCGAATACATAACTGTTTTCTTCAAAAGCTTCCAAGTAAAATGATTCATGGGTTTTCGAAAAAATCCAAATCAAAGACAAACCCAGAATGCCATTGACTAGAGCCTGCAACCATAATCATGGAGCCATGAAGGAGGCTCAAAAATATAATAAAGAAAAGTTTACACTCTATTCTTTTTGGACATACAAAAAATATTCTAGAGACGCTGTGACCAAGCTATCACCAAGAAAGAGAAAAAATGCAGAAATAAAAAAATATTTCATCGTTTGATCAAACCAAATATGGAGAGTATGATTTGTTTCATTTCTTTTGCTAGTGAGCTAAGTTTAGAGAAGCCGAGCCAAGATAGAAGGGTTACAAAATAAGGATGCATGGTAGAAATAAAACACCCATTCATTTGTATCTATTGAGTCCAAATCGAGATTGTTTTGACAGAAAACGGAGGTAAGATACAAAGAAATAGCGCATAGAAAATTACTCAAGTTCTTGTTGTTTGAAAAAATGTGAGCTCTAGAAGTGCTTTGATGTCAGCCTCAAGACAAGCAAGGCATCGATGGAGTAAAGCAAGAGAAAAATGCATGAGAATCTGAGAAAGAATGTCCTTGAAAACACATTCAAAGAAGTGGAAACAAATGATGAACCATGAAAGCTTTACCTAATTCGGCCTCAACAAAAATTTTTGTGAAGAAAACTCTCAAAATCAGTGATAAAATTTATAGATACTCCTTCAGAAAGCTCGAGGTTTCAAACTCTAATGATGGCAACATGTGTAGGGCAAGGGAGCTCGAAAAGACCAAGTGAAAATGAGAGTTAAAAATTAGGGCTTGGGTATTTTGTTCTAACTCATCATGGCGGCAAAAATATTGATTTAAAAAAACTCAAATATGTTTAATCATTAAATATTTTAATATTCAAACAAATTTAGAAAACAAAATACATATATTTTATAATAAAAAATTACTATTATCTATCAAATTCATAAGTGTTAAGTTCATGCTTTTACCTCTGTACCACTAGATGAATGTGAGATGTGTGGTAGCATGGTATACCATGATACTGTGAGAGATTTCTTACTGCCTGATGGTAGTGCGGTGTATACCGCCATTTCGCGAGAGGATTCTGATTGTTTGGCAGTAGCGCTGTATATCGCCACACCACAAAAACCTTCTAGTAGTGGGGTTGCGGTGTATACTGCTCTACCGCATATGTTGTTCACCTTCCTGGTGGTATAGTAGTGTATGCTTTTGATCATTATTTGAAGAGTGTCGATGAGACAATCTTATTTGTCTTACCCATATCTTGATGTCTCATCGAAATTAAATCTTATCTTCCTCTGATGTTGGTTGTCGGTGTCAATGAGACAGGCTAACATCTCTTACCGATATGCAACTATCTAAATCCAGTGCTAAAGTCGGCACTAAATCTGGCATTGCTAAATCCGATACTCAATCCAATGCTAAACTCGGTTCTGAAGGGGTTATCACAAGGATTTTTTGTAGTGTTTGGAGAACGTTGATTTAGATTGTGTTGTAGATGACTATTAAAAACCTTTATTTTCTATCGATTTTTGTAAATGTTGAATTTTAATTGACTTAATGTCGAGTTCGACGAAACATGATTTTAAGGCTACGTCGCATCTGTATCGCTCAAACTCCAATTTTTCACCCATAATCAACTAGGTTTGGAGAACTTTGATTAAAATTATGTTGTAGATGACTATTAAGAACCTTTATTTTTTATCGATTTTCGTCAATGCTGAATTTCCATCGATTTAATGTCGAGTTCGACAAAGACTTGATTTTAAGGCTACGTTGCATCTATGTCATGTGAACTCCAATTTTTCACCCATAATCAACCATGTTTGGAGAAATTTTATTTAGATTGTGTTGTAGATGACTAGTGAGAACCTTTAATTTCCATCAATTTAATCTAGAGTTCGGCGAAGACCTGATTTTAAGGCTAAGTTGCACCTGTGTCACATGAACTCCAACATTTCACCCATAATCAACAATGTTTGAAGAACTTTGATTTAAATTGTGTTGTAGATGACTATTAAGAACCTTTAATTTCTATCGTTTTTCGTAAATTTTGAATTTCCATCGTTTTAATGTCAAGTTCAGCAAACACCTAATATTAAGGCTATGTTGCATTTGTGTCATGTGAACTCCAATTTTTCACCCATAATCAACCATGTCTTTAGAACTTGGATTTAGATTGTGTTGTAGATGACTAGTAAAAACCTTTAATTTCTATCATTTTTCGTGAATGTTGAATTTTCATCGATTTAATTTCAAGTTCAATGAAGACTTGATTTTAAGAATACATTGCATTTATGTCATGCGAACTCCAATTTTTCACCCATAATACACCATGTTTGGAGAACTTTGATTTAGATTGTGTTGTAGATGACTAGTAAGAACCTTTATTTTCTATCGGTTTTCTTGAATGTTGAATTTCCATCGATTTAATGTCGAGTTGGTGAAGACCTGATTTTAAGCCCATGTTGCAACTATGTCACGCAAACTCCAATTTTTCACCCATAATAAACCATGTTTGGAGAACATTGATTTAGATTGTGTTGTAGATAACTATTAAGAACCTTTATTTTCCATCAAAGTTCTCCAAACATGGTTGATAATGGGTGAAAAATTGGAGTTCGCGTGACACAGATGCAACATATCCTTAAAATCAAGTCTTTGCCAAACTCGACATTAAATTGTTTGAAATTCAACATTCACAAAAACTGATAGAAAATAAAGGTTCTTAATAGTCATCTACAATAGAATCTAAATCAAGGCTCTCCAAACATGGTTGATTATGGGTCAAAATTTTAAGTTCACGTGACACAAATGCAATGTAGCATTAAAATCAGGTCTTCACCGCAGTCGACATTAAATCGATGGAAATTCAAAATTCACGAAAAACTTATAGAAAATAAAGGTTCTATCTAGTCATCTACAACATAATCTAAATCAAAGTTCTCCAAACATGCTCGATTATGGGTGAAACATTGGTGTTCGCATGACACAGATGCAACGTAGCCTTAAAATCCAGTATTCGACGAACTCGACTATAAATCGACATTAAATTCAACATGCATGAAAATTGATAGAAAATAAAGGTTCTTAATAGTCATCTACAACACAATCTAAATCAAATTTCTCCAAACATGGTTAATTATTGATGAAAAATTGGAGTGCACATGACACATATGCAACATAGCCTTAAAATCATGTCTTCACCGAATTTGGATGACACAGATGAAAAGTAGCCTTAAAATCAGGTCTTCGCCGAACTCGACATTAAATCAATGGAAATTCAACATTCACAAAAATTGATAGAAAATAAACATTCTTAATAGTCATCTACAACACAATCTAAATAAAATTTCTCCAAACATGATTTATTATAAGTGAAAAGTTTGAGTTCGCATGACATAGATGCAACATAGGCTTAAAATCATTTTTTCATCATATTCGATATTAAACCAATGCAAACTCAACATTTATGAAAATTGATAGAAAAAATATGTTCCTAGTTGTCATCTATAACATAATCTAAATCAAAGTTCTCCAGACATGGTTGATTATGGGTGAAAAATTGGAGTTCCCATGAGACAAATTCAATGTAGCTTTAAAATCAGGTCTTAATAAAACTTGACATTAAATCGTTGGATCTTCAACATTCATGAAAATCAATAGAAATTAAAGGTTCATAATAGTCAGCTACAACACAATCTAAATCAAAGTTCTCCAAACATGGTTCATTATGGGTGAAAAATTGGAGTTCACGTGACACAAATGCAACGTAGGCTTAAAATTAGGTCTTCGCCGAATTCGACATTCAATCAACGTAAATTCAACATTCATTAAAACAGATAGAAAATAAAGGTTCTTAATAGACATCTACAACACAATCTAAATCAAAATCCTCCAAACATGGTTGATTATGGGTGAAAATATGGAGTTCATGTGACACAAATGCATCATAGTTTTAAAATCAGGTCTTCTCCGAACTTGACATTCAATAGATTGAAATTCAACATTCACGAAAGTCGATAGAAATTAAAGATTCTTAATAGTCATCCACAACACAATCTAAATCAAATTTCTCCAAACATGGTTGATAATGCGTGAAAATTTAGAGTTGGCGTAACACAAATGCAACGTAACCTTAAAATCAGGTCTTCGCTGAACTCGTCAATAAATCGATGGAAACTCAACATTATGGAAAACCGATGGAAAATAAAGGTTCTTACTAGTCATCAATAACACAATCTAAATAAAAGTTCTCCAAACATGGTTGATTATGGGTGAAAATTTAGAGTTCGTGTGACACAAATGCAAAGTAGCCTTAAAATTAGGTCTTCGTTGAACTCGACATAAAATCGATGGAAATTGAACATTCACGAAAATTGATAGAAAATAAAGGTTCTTACTAGTTATCAACAACACAATCTAAATCAAATTTCTCCAAACATGGTTGACTATGGATGAAAAATTTGAGTTCGCGTGACACATATGCAACATAACCTTAAAATCAGGTCTTCACGGAACTGTAGATTAAATCAATGGAAATTAAACATTCACGAAAACCGATAGAAAATAAAGGTTCTTAATACTCATCAACAACACAATCTAAATGAAAGATCTCAAAACATGGTTGATTATGGGTGAAAAATTGGAGTTCCAGTGACATAGATGCAATGTAGACTTAAAACCAATTCTTCGTCGAACTCGACATTAAATCCATTCAAATTCAACTTTCACCAAAATCGATAGAAATTAAAGGTTCATAATAGTTATATAAAACATAATCTAAATAAAATTTCTCGAAACATGGTTGATAATGGGTGAAAAATACGAGTTTGCATGACATAGATGCAACATAGCCTTAAAATCAGGTCAACGCCGAACTGTACATTAAATCGATGCAAATTTAACATTCACGAAAATCGATAGAAATTAAAGATTCTTAATAGTCATCTACAAAACAATCTAAATCAGAGTTCTCCAAACATGGTTGATTATGGGTGAAAATTGGAGTTCGCGTAACATAGATGCAACGTAGCCTTAAAATCAGGTCTTCATCGAACTTTACATTAAATTGATTAAAATTCAATATTTGTGAAAATGGATAGAAATTAAATGTTCTTAATAGTCATCTACAACACAATCTAAATCAAAGTTGTCAAAAAATGGTTGATAATGCATGAAAAATTGGAGTTCGTGTGACACACATGCAACGTAGGCTGAAAATTTGGTCTTTGTCGAACTCCACATTAAATCGATGCAAATTCAACATTCACGAAATCGATACAAAATAAAGGTTTTTAATAGTCATCTACAACACAATCTAAATTAAATTTCTCCAAACATGGTTGATTATGGGTGAAAAATTGGAGTTCGCATGACACAAATGCAACTTAGCCTTCAAATCAAGTCTTCATCGAACTCGACATTAAATCGATGCAAATTAAACATTCACAAAAATTGATAGAAAATAAACATTTTTAATAGTCATCTACAACATAATCTAAATAAATGTTCTCCAAAAATGGTTTATTATGGGTGAAAAATTTGAGTTCGCATGAAAGAGATGCAACATAGCCTAAAAATCAAGCTTTCGTCATACTCGATATTCAATCGATGGAAACTCAGCATTCACAAAAATCGATAGAAATTTTAAGTTCTTAATAGTCATCTAAAACATAATCTAAATCAAAGTTCTTCAAACATGGTTGATTATGGGTGCGAAATTGGAGTTCACGTGACATAAATATAATATAGCATTAAAATCAGGTCTTTGCTGAACTCGACATTAAATCGATGGAAATTCAACATTCAAGAAAAAATCGAAAGAAAATAAAAGTTCGTACTAGTCATCTACAACACAATCTAATTCAAATTTCTCCAAACATGGTTGATTATCGATGAAAAATTGGAGTTCACGTGACACAGATGCAACGTAGGCTTAAATCAGGTCTTCGTCGAACTCGACATTAAATCGATGTAAATTCAACATTCATGAAAACAGATAGAAAATAAAGGTTCTTAATAGTCATCTACAAGATAATCTAAATCAAAGTTCTCTAAACATGGTTGATTATGGGTGAAAAATTGGAGTTTGCATGACATAAATGCAACGTAGCCTTAAAATCAGGTCTTCACTGAACTTGACATTAAATTGATTGAAATTGAACATTCATGAAAGTCGATAGAAATTAAAGGTTCTTAATAGTCATCTACAATACAATCTAAATCAAATTTCTCCAAATATGGTTGATAATGGGTGAAATTTTAGAGTTCACGTGACACAAATGCAACGTAGCCTTAAACTCAGGTCTTCGCTGAACTCGACATTAAATCGATGGAAATTCAACATTCAAGAAAAATCGATAGAAAATAAAGTTTTGTACTAGTCATCAATAATACAATCTAAATCAAAGTTCTTCAAACATGGTTGATTATGGGTGAAAATTTAGAGTTCACGTGACTCAAATGCAACGTAGCCTTAAAATCAGGTCTTCATTGAACTCGACATTAAATCGATGGAAATTAAACAATCACGAAAACCAATAGAAAATAAAGGTTCTTACTAGTCATCAACAAAACAATCTAAATCAAAGTTATCCAAACATGGTTGATTATTGGTGTAAAATTGGAGTTCGCATGACATCGATGCAATGTAGACTGAAAATTAGGTCTTCGCCGAACTCAACATTAAATCAATAGTAATTAAAGGTTCATAATAGTCATCTACAACCGATCTATATCAGAGTTCTCCAAACATGGGTATTATGTGTGAAAAATTGGAGTTCGTGTAAGAATCTTTAATTTCTATCAATTTTCGTGAATGTTGAATTTCCATTGATTTAATGTTGAGTTCGACGAAGACCTTATTTTAAGGCTACATTGTGTTTGTGTCATGTGAACTCCAATTTTTTATCCATAATCAACCATGTTTGGATAACTTTGATTTAGATTGTGTTGTAGATGACTAGTAAGAACCTTAAATTTCAATCAGTTTTTCGTGAATGTTGAATTTCCATCGTTTTAATGTCGAATTCGGCGAAGACCTAAATTTAAGAATACATTGCATCTGTGTCACACGAAATCCAATTTTTCACCCATAATCAACCATGTCAGGAGAACATTACTTTAGATTGTGTTGTTGATGACTAGTAAGAACCTTAAATTTCTATCAATTTTCGTGAATGTTAAATTTCCATCAATTTAATGTCAAGTTCGGTGAAGACCTGATTTTAAGGCTACGTTGCATTTGTGTGACGTGAACTCCAATTTTTCACCTATAATCAACCATGTTTGGAAAAATTTGATTTAGATTGTGTTGTAGATGACTATTAAGAACCTTTATTTTCTATCAATTTTTGTGAATTTTGAATGTACATCGATTTAATGTCGAGTTTGATGAAGAATTGATTTTAAGCCTATGTTACATCTATGTCACGTGAACTCCAATTTTTCAACCATAATTAACCATGTTTAGAGAACATTGATTTAGATTGTGTTGTAGATGACTATTAAGAACCTTTACTTTTTATCAGTATTCATGAATGTTGAATCTCCATCAATTTAATGTCGAGATCGGTGAAGACCTGAGTTTAAGGCTACGTTGCATCTGTGTCACATGAACTCCAATTTTTCTCCCATAATCAACCATGTTTGGAGAACTTGTTTGAAATAAGCCACACTAAAAGGGGGAGGGGGTGAATCATTGTTGTGCAAAAGCTAACTTTATTAACCTTTAACTTTCAAGCTTTAAGAACATTCAATCATAAAACATAAATAAGGAAATAAACACAACACCATAACACCAAAAAATTTACATGGAAACCCCCCTGTTAGGGGAAAAACCACGGTGGATGGCCAATCCACAATTATTAATCTGAGTATACTCAAAATCAAGATCACAATTATTAATCTAAGTATACTCAATTATTAATCCAAATGAAGTTTCTTTTTCTTTGTTCTTTCTGTTCTCTCTATATTTGGTCTTGTTCGTTGGGGACCTTCATTTCTATCCATTCTGAGATAAGGGGTTGATATTCAAAGTATGTTGCAGGCACTAGGAGAGAAATTGATTTAGGTATTTTCAACATCTATTGAAAGATTTTGTTCTAAGCTTGTTGGTTGTCGCCCACAAAAAGATATAAATTTCATGGAAAATCCTAACCTAGGAATTGGACATTCCAACAGTTGACTAACATCTTCTTATGGTCATTCATTTACATTGTCAAACCAGGGAATGTATACTTGAAATGGAACGACACTGTATGTGCACTAAGAACCAGTTTTAGTCACAATTTACTAGAAATAAATGCTTGAAAGGAATTCTACTTCTGATACAGGAATGTAATGTAAAGGCTTCTTAACTTAAGCATAACTTAGTCAAAGCAGAAATTATGATGACTATTACTAAGGAACAAACTATGAACTGGTCTTATGTTGCAGGAAAAAACACAGGGATGGATTCCTTATGCTGCAGGAACAATATAAGATCGTGTTTACGTAGAAACTTTTGGGAATAAAATTCTAACTTATAAACAATAGGAGATAACCAACTAATTACAAATACTCACTAAGTGGGTCCCCTTAGCAAGCATCAACCAGTTTATACAAGAATTGAACTCAAAACTTCATCAGCTTTTATTCATAAACTTGGAATCATATACATGGTCACTCTGCTTGTAAGAAAACTAACACAAAACTTTGTTTCTCATTATAATACTAATCTGAACATACTCTGTTATGTTCTCTTATCTCTAGTCTAGTCTAATCTTATCCAATCTCTTCTGTTCACTCACGCGGGAGGAACACTTATTTATAGAAAAGCAACTAACTACCCAACTCTAACAGAGAAAGAAGTGGACATAAATACTTCCTAATACCGAGGAATAGACTTCTCATAAATGAAAGCATATTTGTTCAACCGATTCAGAGAGAATCTAGCATTCCACTCTTCCTAGATTGATGACCATTTAGGTTTCCTCCCAATGACCCGGACAAAGAGTCTTCGCTAGAACAACTTCCTCGATGCCGTGCTGGAAATGGACTTTATTGCAGGCTTGAGATCTACTACGCTTTGACTCGTTCATGCCTCTTTCAATAACCTATGAAACACATGACTATAGAGGTGAAAGAAAGCATGCATATAATAACACGATACACATTCATTAATCACACACATTAAATCCATTTCATTTATCCAAAAACCACATGCATCATATCAGCCAATTGGGAGGTAAAACAGGGCAATGAATATAGACACACAAAGATATTAAGCTGCAGGAATATAGGAATGTGTTGCCATAGGATACTACCCGATTTTATAAAAAGGTTATAATAAAAGAGTTAAAACAACCATTAACAAAAGAGTAAGGGTATTTAAAAATACATCATGATATTCAAATTATGAGCATATTTCGGGCTCATCATTTGCCCCCTACTTATCCTAATGATGGTCCTCCAGCATTAATTATTTTGGTTGTTTCTCTGAAATATGTAGGAGTAGCATGGCCCTGCATTGAAGTTCCAAACTTGTAGTAGAAGCCCCTGTAATTTTTTCATCTTTCATACCTACGAGCTTCTGTATCTTCATTAACATTTGTAGCCAAATAAGGGTACAATGGCCACATCAAAACTAGAGGTTGAAATGTTAATGGCAACCATAATTCAAACCTTTCTTGGAGACCCAACTGTATATACCTTTCTGACCTTCTGATGGCTGCTCTAAAGTTCAGAGGGCTATGATGCTCAGATTTTCTCAGACCAACAGTCAGTTTTTCCATCTTGTTTTAATTCTGGAAGATGAAAGCTTCCAAAACAAAAATGTTTGTTCTTTAAATTCATCATACACCTGCTTCTTGAGATCAAAATATTTTTATTCTTGCTGTAGGATCATAGGAATCCATATGCAACAGTAAGCCAAGTTCTCATAACTGTTTGAGGATCTGAGCTTTTAGGTCGCAGGGGAATAGGTTCTTTCCTTTCAGCCTCTTCATAAGCCTCTAATTGCTTCCCATAATTAGTTTCATTATCCGCCCAAGATATAAGTGACCTTAGATGCATGTCACCAATGTAGAGAAGCGGATTCCATTTTGTTTCAAAGGGAATTAACAAACCATGCAAATAAAATTCACATAAAAAATTTCTTAGCCAATTGGGTGTTGTTTGATATGCATCATAAAATTCTTTAGTTGAGTGAATGTCAAGGTCCAAATTTTTGGAAATTCTCATTAATTGGAACCACCAAAATTGCTCTTTAAGGCACATTGCATATACCCTAGGTGGTGGTCTACATTCCATAATTTTTCCAGCTACGTTCATCATTTCATTCATTTTCTCCTTCATTTCTTGGATTTCCTGTTTTTATCTTTCAATTTCTTTTTTTAATTTCTTCTTCTCTTCTTCCCAAAGACTTTGTTGAAGTTCAGTTCTAGCAAAATGGTAGAAACTCAAAGTCTGAAGTGTAACAGGGCTCCAGGTAATCTTAAGATATTCTAAATATTCAATCAGCAACGTTCTTTTATACACAACCAATACACGACAAGGTTCAGAGGACAATGGTGTTTCATTGAATACTTCAGTTTGTTCAGGTTGTTCTTCCTCTTGTTGCTCAAGAGGAGATTGTGCTTCTCCTAAAATTTTCTCAACTGCATCAGCCAAATCATTAAGACTTGGCATCCTCCTTTCATTACTACAACCATGCAGTGCTTCCTCTACTTCCTTTATTTCAGTTTGCAATTCCTCAGGAATAACAGAGGAACTGTGTGGAACATTCTCAGATACACTCTGAGAATCATCATGACTAAGCTCCTTAGACTCCTCGGAAATGACTATAATTTCTGGTTAGATGAAGGTTGAGGTAATTTTACTTTGTTTCCTTGTTGAAGTTCTCTTTGGCAATGTAGTAGTCATAGGAGGTTCTTTCGCAACTTTCCTCTTTCTAACTTGCCTAGGGGATTCAGACTCAATAGGAGAGGATGATGATGAAACTATGGTGGCAACAGGTGTTGCTACAAGGAAAAGCGAGGTAGAACATTTTCACTTTTGTGTATGAGGGCTTGTTTCTGGGGTTTGTTCAACCCTAGATGACTCTCCTACCTTCATTTTCCCTTTTTCTTTTCTTGTAGCAGACCTAGTTTTTACTTGGGTAGAGGGCTCAGGTGTGGAGGCTGCAGGACTAGGTGTTGCAGGAGTAGATTATTCTTGCTTTGCTTCCCTACTCATAGATTCTATTCTTTTTTTCTTTTTCTTGGGCTATGTAGGGAGTGCTCTAGGAGGTTTTGGAGGTTGCAGTCCTTTCTGGGCAACAAATTCTAGCCAAGAAAGGGGTGATACATCCCTCAGGGCATGATGGGTGCTAGAGTTGTCCTTACCCTTCTGGATTTCATGGGCACTATGTTTCAAAAGGTTTAACAATTTTTTTGGAACATTGATAGCTAAACCATGCCTCATATGACTCAATAGTTTAAAATGATAAGAATGAAAATAGGAAAAACATCCCTCACAAGTCAAATACCTGATTATGAAGGAGGCATATTCTGAGTATGGATAAGGCAGTGACACCTGTTTGCATCCTTGTTTGGAAACCTCTAGGGGTCCATCTGTTGGCATTGTGAATTCTGCCCTAGAAGAGACAACGTCCCTTCTTGAAGGAAAGTTCTCTCCTACCACCGGAAGCCTAGTTATTTCAGCAATCTGCTCTTCCATAACGGCTACTATTAAACCCCATACTATAGTTTCTCCCTCTAAAAGAGTTCTCAAGAACTCACCTGTAGCTTACTCATTAAAGGAATCTATCCTTAGAAAATAATTCAGCCATCCGCAAATACTGAATGCCTGAACCACTTGAGGATCTTGCGTCAAGGCTTCATTAGCTACTGGCTCATGTCTTACTAGCTAGGCACCCATTTTCATAAATTGTCCCTGCTAAAATTCCTAAAACTCAACTTCTTCTGAAAATTTGAAAAACACTTTTTCTTCGCCCTGCTTCTTTCTTTTCAGCTTGCTACCTTTCTTTACTTACCAAGAATGATACAAAAGATAATTGCATGCAATTATTTTTTTAGAAACTACTCAAATTAAGAAGTTAACTTGTTGATCAGGATAAAAGCACGCTATCGTTCTTGGCAAGTACAAAAACTATTTTTGACAGACGTGGCAATGGCAAAAGAAAAAGTTTTGAAATAGATTATCCTCGCCCCCTACTTAAAATTTGGCATGTGTCCACACATGTGTAAAAGGATAGGAAAAGAATAGGCAGTAATGACTGATAGATACATTGCAATCAATGAATAAATGAATGATGTGACAATAAAAGATATCGTGTACCTTATAATAAATGTTCGCAGATGTTGGGAGATATCACAGCACAACTTGAAATGACCACTAGAATAGAAACCATAAATGAAGGTGGTACGATAGGATGGGTGACGAAAATAAAGATGGAATGAATGATGGTGATGGATGAAAAACAGAGAAAGTAGTTTCTTTAAAAAGAAAACCTTTATTATGGACATGCAACATAGTTTTTTAAAAAGATGCTGTAGGAGCAAGACCAAAGCCTTTTGTTGCATGAAGATCAGTGGTTGCATCTGAAACAAACTGCTTCATAAATTCTTCTTTGGATGCTGGCTTATGATACAACCTACAACGGTGTCCATTATCCAGTAGCTTGAATTAGACAAGATCTATTGTAGCCAACTGAACTGAACCATTATCAAACACATTTTCTATTTCATAAGGACCAAGCCATCTTGTGGTGAGTTTACCTTGATTTTCCTTATACTTGGAGTATAGAGTAGTGCCCAATCACTGGCAGATAAATGCTTAGTTTTGATATTGTGGATTTTCTACAATATTTTCTTGATAGAGTATCAAAGCAAATGGATTTTCTTCAGGTTCTTCGTTAGCTAGGTCAAAGGGAAATTCAACAAGTAGGTCTTCAGCAAATGGATCGATATCTTGATCTCCGCCTTCCTCAAATAGATTATAAGCTAGTTCAAAATCATTATCAATGAATGGAAGGTTTGGGAGGAATCTTCCTAGAGCGTCTCTTCTTCTATGCATGTAACGGACTTAACTGAAAATTGAAGGAATTTGAAAATTCTAGAATAATCACACTAAACTACTGCTAACAATGACTATGACAGGTTCTCAGCTTGACACCATCCCCGACAATGGTGCCAAAAATGGTTCTCACCCACAAAAGGATATAAAAGTCATGGCAAATCCTAACCTGAGAATTGGACATTCCAGTAGGTGACTAACATCTTCTTATGGTTGTTCATTTACATTGTCAAACCAGGGAACGTATACTTGAAATGGAGCGGCACTGTATGTGCTTAAGAACCAGCTTTAGTCACAATTTACTAGAAGTAAATGCTTGAAAGAAATTCTACTTCTGATACAGGAATGTAATGTAAAGGCTTCTTAGCTTAAGCATTACTTAATCAAATCAGAAATCATGATGACTATTACTAAGGAACAAACTGTGAACTAGTCTTATGCTGCAGGAACAAACATAGGGATGGATTCCTTATGCTGTAGGAACAATATAAGACTGAGTTTGCACTAAAACTTTTGGGAATGAAATTCTAACTTATAAACAACAGGAAATAAACAACTAACTATAGATACTCACTAAGTGGGCCCCCTTAGCAAGCATCAACTAGTTTATACAAGAATTGAACTCAAAAATTCATCAGCTTTTATTCATAAACTTGGAATCATATACATGGTCACTTTGCTTGTAAGAAAACTAACACAAAACTTTGTTTCTCATTATAATACTAATCTGAACATACTTGTTCTATTCTCTTATCTCTAGTCTAGTCTAGTCTAATCTTATCCAATCTCTTTTGTTCACTCACGCACGAAGAACACTTATTTATAGAAAAGAAACTAACTACCTAACTCTAACAAAGAAAGAAGTGGACATAAATACTTCCTAATATCGAGGAACAAACTTCTCACAAATGAAAGCATATCTATCCAACCGATTCAGAGAGAATCTAGCATTCCACTCTTCCTAGATTGATAACCATTTAGGTTTCCTCCCAATGACCCGGACAGAGAGTCTTCACTGGAACAACTTCCTCGATGCCGTGGTGGAAATGGACTTTACTGTAGGGCTGAGATCTGCTATGCTTTGACTCATTCATGCCTCTTTCAATAAACTGTGAAAGACATGGCGACAGAGGTGAAAGAAAGCATGCATATAATAACACGATACACATTCATTAATCACACAGATTAAATCCATTTCATTTATCCAAAAACCACATGCATCATATCAGTTAATTGGGAGGTCAAACAGGGCAATGAATATAGACACACACATATATTAAGCTGCAAGAATATAGGAATGTGTTGCCATGGGATACTACCCGATTTTACGTAAAAAGTTTATAATCAAAGAGTTAAAACAACCATTAACAAAAGAGTAAGGGTATTTAAAAATACATCATGATATTCAAATTATGAGCATTTTTCGGGCTCATCACTTGTGTCTTATGACCATTCCAAAACTGGTTTGAAAATTTATTAAGGATAAAGTACATTGTAAATATCTCATGGATTATGTTTGAAGTCTGTCACAAAATAGATAGAACATCTGCCTAAGTAAAATGCTTATTTATGTCAAGGTGGTTGTATCTCTGATTCAAGTGAAAAATTTGACTCCCAAAACTATCATGAGGTTCATTACAATTCTCAACCCATATTTCAGATCATTTACATCTGAGTATTGAGAAAAGTTCATAAAGAATTTCCACAAGTAAAGTGTTAAAAAAAAAAAAAAAGAGAAAATTGTTGAAAGAAGGGTAAAACAATATTAAATGGGTGATTCAAGTATCTCTATCGGGGCTATGGATGCCTATTTCGTAGTAGATAAATGCTTTGAGAGAACTAGAGGCATGTTCGTCGGGGCTATTGACGTCTGACTGGCAGCGGAGCAATGCCCAAGATTTCATTGCACGTCAATTGAAAGGACTCAACCTATGTAGCTTGGATCTTAGGTGTTGTTATTCAGGGGTGGGGAAAGTTTTTATAAAGAAAGATGCACCATACATACACACACCCAGATTCAAAGTAGTTCACAATGATGTACATATGAGATTTAAGCTCAACTTTACTCTACAAATCTGATCTTATTTTAACTTAACATGATTCATAAACTAGAAGATTTGGGTCACTGAATTCTTCAGTATGCTAAAACTGGGTAAACCATTTTCCCAGTAGAGTTGCCATTTGTTATTCTTTGCATAACCACCCCATCTTTTTTCCTCTCTCTCTCTCTCGCCCCCTCTCATTCTCTCCCTAAACCCTAAATCCCTCTCCCTCTCTCTCTATCCCTATCCCTCTCCCTCTCCCTCTCTCCCTCTCTCCCTCTCTCTCTCTCTACCCCTTTGTCTCCATCCCGAAGAGCTCTCTCCCTCTCTCTCTCTCTAGCCTTCTCCATAGGAAATATTGTTTTTAAAAGTCATCTACAACATAATTTAAATCAAATTTCTCCAAACATGGTTGATTATGGGTGAAAATTTGGAATTCGCGTGACACAGATGCAATGTAGGCTTAAAATCAGTATTTCACTAAACTTGACAATAAATCTATGGAAATTCAACATTCATGAAAATCAATAGGAAATAAGGGTTCTTAATAGTAATCTACAACACAATCTAAATCAAAGTTCTCTAAAACAAGTTGATTATGGATGAAAAATTGGAGTTCGAGTGACACCGATGCAATGTATCTTTAATATTAGGTTTTCACTGAGCTCAATATAAAATCGATGGAAATTCAACATTCATGATAACTGACAGAAAATAAAGGTTCTTAATAATCATCTACAATACAAACTAAATCAAAGTTTTTTAAGCATGGTTGATTATGGGTGAAAATTTGGAGTTCGCATGACACATATGCAATGTATATTTAAAATCAGGTTTTCACTGAGCTCAATATTTAATCGATGGAAATTCAATATTCACAATAACCAATAGAAAATAAAGGTTCTCACTAGTCATCTACAACACAATCTATATCAAAGTACTCCAAACATGGTTGATTATGGGTGAACAATTGGAGTTCACATGACACAAATGCAACATACACTATAATTATGGTGTTCGCCAAACTCAACATTAAATCAACATAAATTCCACATTCATGAAAACTGATAGAAGATAAAGGTTCTTAATAGTCATCTACAATAGAATCTAAATCAAGGTTCTCCAAACATGGTTGATTATGGGTGAAAAATTGGAGTTTGCGTGACATTGATGCAAAGTAGCCTTAAAATCACAATTGGAGAATTGGAGTTCATAGGACACAAACACAACGTTTCCTTAAAATCAAGTATTCGCTAAACTCGACATTAAATCGATGGAAATTCAACATTCACGAAAAATGATAGAAATTAAGGTTCTTACTTGTCGTCTACAACACAATCTAAATCTAAGTTCTCCTAACATGGTCTATGGGTGAAAAATTTGAGTTCGCTTGACACAGATGCAACATTGGATTAAAATCAGGTCTTCATTGAACATACATTAAATCAATGGAAATTCAATATTCACAAAAACCAAAAGAAAATAAAGGTTCTTACTAGTCATCTACAACACACTCTAAATGAAAGTTTCTCCAAACATGGTTGATTATGGTTGGAAAATTGGAGTTCAGACCCAGATGCAATGTAGGCTTAAAATCAGGTCTTCAATGAATTCAACATTAAATTGATGTAAATTCAACATTCATGAAAACCGATAGAAAAGAAAGGTTCTTAAGAGTCATTTATAACACAATTTAAATCAAAGTTCTCTGAACATGGTTGATTATGGGTGAAAATTTGAAGTTCCCGTGACACAGATGCAACGTAGCCTTAAAATTAGTTTTTTGCCAAACTCAACATTAAATTAATGGAAATTCAACATTCATGAAAATTGATAGAAAACAAAGGTTCTTAATTGTCATCTACAACACAATATAAATAAAAGTTCTCCAAACATGGTTGATTATCGGTGAAAATTTTGAGTTTGCGTAACACAGATGTAACGTAGCCTTAAAATCAGATCTTCGCCGAACTCAGCATTAAATCAAAGGAAATTCAACATTCACAAAAACCAATAGAAAATAAAGGTTTTTAATAGTTATCTACAAGACAATCTAAATCAAATTTCTCCAAACATGGTTTATTATGGATGAAAAATTGGAGTTGGCATGACACAGATGCAACGTAGCCTTAAAATCAGGTCTTCACCGAACTCGACATTAAAATTAATGGAAATTCAACATTCACAAAAACCAATAGAAAATAAAGGTTTTTAATAGTTATCTACAACAAAATCTAAATGAAAGTTCTCCAAACATGGTGGATTATGGATGAAAATTGGAGTTCACATGACATAGATGCAACGTAGCCTTAAAATCAGGTCTTCATCGAAATTGACATTAAATCAATGGAAATTCAACATTAACGAAAACTGATAGAACATAAATCTTCTTAATAGACATCTACAACATAATCTAAATCAAATTTCTCCAAACATGGTTTAATATCGGTGAAAAATTGGAGTTCCCGTGACACAGATGCAATGTAGCCATAAAATCATGTCTTCGCCGAACTCGACATTAAATCGATGTAAACTCAACATTCACGAAAAACTAATAGAATATAAAGGTTTTTAATAGTCATCTACAAGAGAATCTAAATCAAAGTTCTCCAAACATGGTTGATTATGGGCGAAAAATTGGAGTTCGCATAACACAGATGCAACATAGCCTTCAAATTAGGCCTTCATCGAACTCAACATTAAATCAATGGAAATTCAACATTCACGAAAATCAATGGAAAATAAAGGTTCTTAATAGACAACTAACACATAATCTAAATCAAAGTTCTCCAAAAATGGTTGATTATGTGTAAAAAATTGGATTTCACATGACATAGATGCAATGTAGCCATAAAATAAGGTCTTTTCCAAACTCGACATTAAATCAATGGAAATTGAACATTCACGATAACCGATAGAAAATAAAGGTTCTTAATAGTCATCTACAACACAATCTAAATCAAAGTTATCAAAAGATGGTCGATTATAGGTGAAAAATTTGAGTTCACATGACATTGATGCAACATAGCCTTAAAATTAGGTCTTCTTCAAACTCGACATTAAATCGATGCAAATTCAACATTCACGAAAAAATAATAGAAATTAAAGTTTCTTACTAGTCATCTACAACACAATCTAAATAAAAATTCTCCGAAGATGGTTTATTATGGGTGAAAATATGGTGTTTCTGTGACACATATGCAATGTAGGCTTAAAATCAGGTATTCGTCGAACTTGACATTAAATCGATCGAAATTCAACATTCACACTGATAAATTTTTACCCAATTTCCGACGAAAGGTCGTTGGAATTTCGACGAACTTTCATCAGAGGAATTTCGTCGAAAAATTGACGAAATTTAAAACGTCGATTTTCCAACCCAGCCAATGATCCTGGGTCAAAAAATCGACGTTTCAAATTTTGTCGATTTTTCGACGAAATATTTCCAATGAACGGTTGTCAAAATTTTGACGAACTTTCGTCAGAAATCGGGTCAAAATGTATTAGTGTCACAAAAACCAATAGAAAATATGGGGTCTTTCTAGTCATCTACAACACAATGTAAATCAAATTTCTCCAAACATGCTTGATTATGGGTGAAAAATTAGAGTTTGTGTGATACAGATGCAACATAGCCTTAAATCATGTATTCGCCGAACTTGACATTAAGTCATTGCAAATTCAACATTCACTAAAACTAATAGAAAATAAAAGTTCTCTTTAGTCATCTACAACACAATCTAAATCAACGTTCTCCAAACATGGTTGATTATGGGCAAAAAATTGGAATTCGCGTGAAACAGTTGCAACATAGCCTTAAAATTGTGTCTTCGTCGAACTTGTCATTAAATAAATGGAAATTCAACATTCACTAAAACTGATAGAAAATAAAGGTTCTTACTAGTCATCTACAACACAATCTAAACCAAAGTTCTCCAAACATGGTTGATTATGGGTGAAAAATTGGAGTTCGTGTCACATAGACCAACGTAGCCTTAAAATTAGGTTTTTGCCGAACTCAACCTTAAATCGATGGAAATTCAACATTCTTGAAAAATGATAGAAAATAAAGGTTCTTAAGAGTCATCTGCAACACAATTTAAATAAAAGTTCTCAAAACAAGGTTGATTATGGGTGAAAAATTGTAGCTCGCATGACACAGATGTAACGTAAGCTTAAAGTCAAGTGTTCACCGACCTTGACAATAAATAGATGGAAATTCAACATTCACGAAAGTAGATAGAATATAAAGGTTCTTAATAGTCATCTACAACACAATCTAAATCAAATTTTCCAAACATGGTTGATAATGGAAGAAAAGTTGGAGTTTGCATGACACAGATGCAACGTAGCCTTAAAATAAGGTCTTCACTGAACTCGACATTAAATCGATGGAAATTCAACATTCACAAAAATCGATACAAAAAAAATGTTCTTTATAGTCATCTACAACACAATAAAAATCAAAGTTCTCCAAACATGGTTGATTATGGGTGAAAAATTGTAGTTCGCATGACATAGATGTAGCGTAGCCTTAAAATCAGGTCTTTATTGAACTTGACTTTAAATCGATGGAGAACTTACGCATGCTAAAAACTGATAGAAAATAAAGGTTCTTAATAGTCAAATAAAACATAATCTAAATCAAAGTTCTCCAAAAATGGTTGATTATGGGTGAAAAATTGAATTTCGCGTGACACAGATGCAACAAAGCCTTAAAATCAGGTTTTTGCCGAATTCAACATTAAATTGATGGAAATTCAACGTTCACCGAAAATGATAGAAATTAAAGGTTCTTAATAATCATCTACAACACAATCTAAATCAAAGTTCTCCAAACATGATTGATTATGGGTGAAAAATTGGATTTCGAGTAACAAAGATGCAACGTAGCCTTAAAATTAAGTCTTCGCCGAACTCGACATTAAATCGATGGAAATTCAACATTCACGAAAACCGATATAAAATAAAAGTTCTTAATAGTCATCTACAACTCAGTCTAAATCAACGTTCTCCAAACATGGTTGATTATGGGTGAAAAATTGGAGTTCGCGTGAAACAGATGCAACGTAGCCTTAAAACCGTGTCTTCGCCAAACTTGACATTCAATCGATGGAAATTCAACATTCACAAAAACAGATACAAAATAAAGGTTCTTAATACTCATCTACAACACAATTTAAATCAAAGTTCTCCAAACATGGTTGATTATGGGTGAAAAATTAGAGTCTGCGTGATATAGATGAAATGTAGCCTTGAAATTAGGTCTTTGCCTTTCACTCAACATTAAATCGATGAAAATTCAATATTCATGAAAATCGATAGAAAATAAAGGTTCTTAATAGTCATCTACAACACAATCTAAATGAAATTTCTCCAAATATGGTTGATTATGGAAGAAAAATTAGAGTTCGTGTGACAAAGATGCAATGTAGACTTAAAATCAGGTCTTCAGCAAATATGACATTAAATCGATGTAAATTCAACATTCATGAAAAGCGACAGAAAATAAAGGTTCTTAATAGTCATCTACAAAACAATCTAAATTAAAGTTCTTCAAACATGGTTGATTATGGGTGAAGAATTTGAGTTTGCATGACACAGATGCAACGTAGACTTAAAATCAAGTCTTCTCCAAAATCGACATTAAAATGATGTAAATTAAACATTCATGAAAACCGATAGAAAATAAAGGTTATTTATAGTCATATACAACACAATCTAAATCAACGTTCTCCAAACATGGTTGATTATGGGTGAAAAAATGGAGTTCGTCCGAGACAGATGCAACGTAGTCTTAAAATCAAGTCTTTACTGAAGTTGATATTAAATCGATGGAAATTCAACATTCACGAAAATCAATAAAAAATAAAGGTTCTTAAAAGTCATCTACAACACAATCTGAATCAAAGTTCTCCAAACATGGTGTATTATGGGTGAAAAATTGGCTAAATCATTCCTGTTGCAGGAGGTTGGTCATGAGGTCTAGTCTCCTCCACCCCCATGGTACTGGAGGGCATGTCGCGCCAGCGGCACCGGTCACATTAAAATTTTTACCAGGCGCACTACAGTTTATAGGGGGTCGTGCTATCTTTTTTCTACAGTCTAATAAAAAAAAAAAAAAGACAATCTAAATCAAAGTTCTGCAAACATGGTTAATTATGGGTGAAAAAATGGATTTCACATGACACAGATGCAACATAGCCTTAAAATCAGGTCTTCACCAAACTCGACATTCAATCGATGAAAATTCAACATTCACGAATTTTGATAGAAAATAAAGGTTCTTAATAGTCATCTACAATACAATCTAAATAAAATTTCTCCAAACATAGTTGATTATGGGTGAAAATTTTGAGTTCGCGTCACACAGGTCTTATGTAGCCATAAAATTAGGTCTTTGTCAAACTCAACATTCAATCAATTTAATGTCAAGTTCACCGAAGACCTAATTTTAAGCCAATGTTGCATCTATGTCATGCGAACTCCAATTTTTCACCAATAATCAACAATGTTCGGAGAACCTTTATTTAGATTGTGTTGTAGATGACTATTAAGAACCTTTATTTTATATCGATTTTCGTGAATGTTGAATTTCCATCGATTTAATGTCGAGTTCGGTGAAGACCTGATTTTAAGGCTACGTTGCATCTGTGTCTAGTGAACTCCAATTTTTCAACCATAATCAACCATGTTTGGATAACTTTGATTTAGATTGTGTTGTAGATGACTATTAAAAAACTTAATTTTCTATCGGTTATCGTGTATGTTGAATTTCCATTGATTTAATGTCAAATCAGGCGAAGACCTGATTTTATGTTACGCAATCTCCAATTTTTCACCCATTATCAACCATTTTTGGAGAGCTTTAATTTAGATTTTATTGTAGATGACAAATGAGAACTTTTATTTTCAATCAATTTTCGTCAATGTTGAATTTCCAACGATTTAATGTTGAGTTTGGTGAAGACCTGATTTTTAGGCTACGTTGCATCTGTGTGATGTGAACTCCAATTTTTTACCCATAATCAACCATGTTTGGAGAAATTTGATTTAGATTGTGTTGTAGATGACTAGTAAGAACCTTTATTTTCTATTGGTTTTTATGAATGATTTATTTTCCATCGATTTAATGTTGAAATTGGCGAAGACCTGATTTTAAGGCTACGTTGCATCTGTGTCATGCTAACTCCAATTTTTTACCCATAATCAACCTTTATTTTCTATCAGTTTTCATTCATGTTGAATTTCCATCGATTTAAAGTCGAGTTCTGTGAAGACCTGATTTTAAGCCTACGTTGCATCTTTGTCACTTGAACTCCAATTTTTCAACCATAATCGACCTTGTTTAGAGAGATTTGATTTAGATTGTGTTGTAGATGACTATAAAGAATCTTTTATTTCTATTAGTTTTCGTGAATGTTGAATTTACATTGATTTAATGTCGAGTTCGGTGAAGACCTGATTTTAAAGCTGTGTTGCATCTATGTAAGGTGAACTCCAATTTTTCACCCATAATCAACCATGTTTGGAGAGCTTTGATTTAGATTGTGTTGTAGATGGCTACAAAGAACCATTATTTTTTGTCGGTTTTCGTGTATGTTAAAATTACATTGATTTAATGTCGAGTTCGGTGAAGACCTGAGTTTAAGGTTGTGTTGCATCTGTGTCATGTGAACTCCATTTTTTCTAACATAATCAACCTTGTTTGCAGATCTTTGATTTATATTGTGTTGTAAATGACTATTATGAACCTTTATTTTCTATCGATTTACATGAAAGTTGAATTTTCATCGATTTAATGTCGACTTTGACAAAGACCTTATTTTAAGGCTACGTTGCATCTATGTCATTGGAACTCCAATTTTTCACCCATAATCAACCATGTTTGGAGAACTTTGATCTAGATTGTGTTGTAGATGAGTAGTAAGAACATTAAATTTCTATCATTTTTTGTGAATGTTGAATTTCCATCGATTTAATGTGGAGTTTGGCAAAGACATGATTTTAAGGCTACGTTCAATCTATGTCATGCGAACTGCAATTTTTCAACAATAATCAACCATATTTGGAGATCTTTGATTTAGATTATGTTGTAGATGTGTATTAAGAACCTTTATTTTCGATCGGTTTTCGTGAATGTTGAATTTCCATCGACTTACTGTCGAGTTTGACGATGATCTGATTTTAAGGCTACCTTGCATCTGTGTCATGCGAACTCCAATTTATCACCCATAATGAACCATGTTTGGAGAAATTTGATTTATATTCTCTTGTAGATGACTACTAATAAACTTTATTTTTGATCAATTTTCGTGAATGTTGAATTTCCATCTATTTAATGTCGAGTTTGACGAAGACCTTATTTTAAGGCTACGTTGCATCTTTGTCAAGTGAACTCAATTTTTTCAGCCATAATCAACTATGTTTGGAGAAAATTGATTTAGATTTTGTTGTAGATAACTATTAAAAACTTTTATTTTCTATTATTTTTTTTGAATGTTGAATTTCCATCGATTTAATGTCGATTTTGGCGAAGACCTGATTTTAAGGCTACGTTGCATCTCTGACATGCGAAATCCAATTTTTCACCCATAATCAACCATGTTTGGATAATATTGATTTAGATTGTGTTTTAGGTGACAAGTACAAACCTTTAGTTTCTATAGTTTGTTCGTGAATGTTGAATTTCCATAGATTTATGTCGAGTTTGGTGAAGACCTGATTTTAAGGCTACGTTGCATTTGTGTCACGTGAACTCACATTTTTCACCCATAATTAGCCATGTTTGGAGAACATTGATTTAGATTGTGTTGTAGATGAGTATTAAAAACCTTTATTTTCTATCGGTTTTTGTAAATGTTCAATTTCCATTGATTTAATATCGAGTTTGACGAAGGCCTGATTTTAAGCATAAATTGCATCTGTGTCATGCGAACTCCAATTTTTCACCAATTATCAACCAGGTTTGGATAACTTTGATTTAGATTGTGTTGTATATGACTATTAAGAACCTTTATTTTCTATCGATTTTCATGAATGTTGAATTTACATTAATTTAATGTCGAGTTCAGGGAAGACCTGATTTTAGGGCTACTATAATGTGTGTCAATTGAACTACAAATTTTCTCCCTTAATCAACCATGTTTGGAGAACGTTGATTTAAATTATGTTCTAGATGACTATTTAGAACATTTATTTTATATCGATTTTCATGAATGTTGAATTTCCATCGATTTAATGTCGACTTTGATGAAGACCTGATTTTAAGGATAAATTGCATCTGTGTCACGTGGAATCAAAATTTTCACCCATAATCAACCATGTTTGGAGAATTTGATTTAGATTGTGTTGTAGATGACTAGTAAAAACCTTTATTTTCTATCAGTTTTTGTGAATGTTGAATTTCCATCGAATTAATGTCGAGTTCGACGAAGACCCCATTTAAAGGCTACGTTGCATTTGTGTCACGAGAACTCAAATTTTTCACCCATAATCAACCATGTTTGGAGAACTTTCTTTTAGATTTTGTTGTAGATGACTAGTAAGAACCTTTAATTTCCATCGATTTAATGTCAAGTTCGATGAAGACCTGATTTGAAGGATATGATGCATCTATGTCACATGAACTCCAATTTTTCACCTATAATCAACCATGTTTGTAGATCTCAGATATAGACTGTGTTGTAGATGACTAGTAAAAAACTTTATTTTATATCGATTTTCATGAATGTTGAATTTCCATCGATTTAATGTCGAGCTCAGTGAAGAAATGATCTTAAGGCTATGCATTTGTGTCACGCGAACTCCAATTTTTCACGCATAATCAACCATGCTTGGAGACTTTTTATTTAGATTGTGTTGTAGATAACTATTAAGAACCTTTATTTTCCATCGATTTAATGTCGAAAGACCTAATTTTTATGTGACATTGCATCTGTCATGCGAACTCCATTTTTTCACCCATAATCGACCATGTTAGGAGAAATTTGATTTAGATTGTGTTCTAAATGAATAGTAAAAACCTTGATTTTCTATCGACTTTTGTGAATGTAGAATTTCCATCGATTTAATCTCGAGTTCTGCAAGGACCTGATTTTAAGCCTACGATGCATCTGTGTCATGCAAACTCCAATTTTTCACTCATCATCAACTATGTTTGGATAAATTTGATTTAAACTGTGTTGTAGATAACTATTAAGAACCTTTATTTTCTATCAATTTTCTGAATGTTGAATTTCCATCGATTTAATATCAAGTTCGGCGAAGACCAAAATTTAAGGCTACGTTGCATCTTTATCATGCAAACTCCAATTTTTTACCCATAATCAATCATGTTTGGAGAAATTTGATTTAGATTTTGTTGTAGATGAGAATTAAGAACCTTTATTTTCTATCGATATTCATGCACGTAAAATTTCCATCGATTTAATGTCGAGTTCTATGAAAACCTGATTTTAGGCCTATGTTGCATATCTGTCATGCGAACTCCAATTTTTCAATCATAATCAACTATGTTTGGATAACTTTGATTTAGATTGTGTTGTAGATGACTATTAAGAACCTTTATTTTTTATCCGTTATCGTGAATGTTGAATTTCCATTGATTTAATGTTGAGTTCGGTGAAGACTTGATTTTAAGGCAACGTTACATTTGTGTAACACAGACTCCAATTTTTCACCCATAATCAACAAAGTTTGGAGAACTTAGATTTAGATTGTGTTGTAGATGACTAGTAAGAACCTTTATTTTCTATTAGTTTTCGTGAATGTTGAATTTCCATCAATTTAATGTCGAGTTCGGTGAAGACTTGATTTTATGTCATGCAAACTCCAATTTTTCACCCATAATCAACCATTTTTGGAGAACTTCAATTTAGATTTTTGTTGTAGATGACACGTGAGAACCTTTAATTTCTATCATCTTTAGTGCATGTTGAATTTTCGTCGATTTAATGTCGAGATTGGCGAAGACCTGATTTTAATGATACGTTGCATCAATGTCACGTGAACTCTTATTTTCACCTATAATCAACCATGTTTGGAGAACTCTGATTTAGATTGTGTTGTAGATGACTAGTAAGAACCTTTATTTTCTATCAATTTTCATTAATGTTGAATTTCCATCGATTTAATGTCTAGTTTGTTGAAGACCTAATTTTTAGGCTACGTTGCATCTATGTGACGCGAACTCCAATTTTTCAACCATAATCAACCATGTTTGGAGAACTTTGATTTAGATTGTGTTGTAGATGACTAGTAAGAACTTTTATTTTCTATCGATTTTTGTGAATGTTTTAATTTCCATCGATTTAATGTTGAGTTCGACAAAGACCTGATTTTAAGGTTACGTTGCATCTATGTCATGCGAACTCCAGTTTTTTACCCATAATCAACCTTTATTTTCTATCAGTTTTCATGAATGTTGAATTTCCATCGATTTAATGTCAAGTTTAGCGAAGACTTGATTTTAAGCCTACGTTTTGTCTATGTTACTTGAACTCCAATTTTTCAACCATAATCAACCATGTTTAGAGAGCTTTGATTTAGATTGTGTTGTAGATAACTATAAAGAATCGTTTATTTCTACTAGTTTTCATGAATGTTGAATTTACATTGATTTAATGTCGAGTTTGGTGAAGACCTGATTTTAAGGTTGTGTTGCATCTGTGAAAGGTGAACTCCAATTTTTGACCCATAATCAACCATGTTTGGAGAGCTTTGATTTAGATTGTGTTGTAGATGGTTACAAAGAACCTTTATTTTCTATTGATTTTTCGTGTATGTTGAATTTACATTGATTTAATGTCGAGTTCGGTGAAGAGCTGATTTTAAGGCTATGTTGCATCTGTGTCATGTGAACTCCATTTTTTCTCTCATAATCAACCTTGTTTGCAGATAATTGATTTATATTGTGTTGTAGATGACTATTATGAACCTTTATTTTCTATCGATTTTCATGAAAGTTGAATTTCCATCGATTTAATGTCGAGTTCGACAAAGACCTTATTTTAAGGCTATGTTGCATCTGTTTCACGCGAACTCGAATTTTTCACCCATAATCAACCATGTTTGGATAACTTTGATTTAGATTGTGTTGCTTGATGACTAGTAAGAATATTAAATTTCTATCATTTTTCGTGAATGTTGAATTTTCATCGATTTTATGTCGAGTTTAGCGAAGACATGATTTTAAGGCTACGTTCAATCTCTGTCACGGGAACTCCAATTTTTCATCGATAATTCAACATTTATTTCTATCAATTTTT
Organism: Sequoiadendron giganteum; assembly: GCA_007115665.2. NCBI lineage: Eukaryota > Viridiplantae > Streptophyta > Pinopsida > Cupressales > Cupressaceae > Sequoiadendron > Sequoiadendron giganteum. The sequence continues at coordinate 508,077,823 of CM021102.1, forward strand.
GTGAATTTGGAATTTCCATCTGTTTAATGTCGAGTTCAGCGAAAACTTGATCTTAAGGCTACATTGCATTTGTGTCACGTGAACTCCAACATTTCACCCATAATCAACCATGTTTGGAGAACTTTGATTTAAATTATGTTGTAGATGACTATTAAGAACCTTTATTTTCTTTCGATTTTCGTGAATGTTGAATTTCCATTGACTTAATGTCGAGTTCGGGAAAACCTGATTTTAAGGGTATGTTGCATCTATGTCACAGAAAATCCAATTTTTAACCCATAATAAACCATTTTTGGAGAAATTTGATTTAGATTGTGTTGTAGATGGCTAGTAAGAACTTTTATTTTCTATCGATTTTTGTGAATGTTCAATTTTCATTAATTTAATGTCGAGTTCGGTGAAGACCCGATTTCAAGGCTATGTTGTATCTTCATCATGAGAACTCCAATTTTTCACCCATATTCAACCATGTTTGGAGAACTTTGATTTAGATTGTGTTGTAGATGACTATTAAAAACATTCATTTTTCTATCGGTTTTCATGAATGTTGAACATCCATCGATTTAAAGTTGAGTTTAGCGAAGACCTGATTTAAAGGCTACATTGCATTTGTGTCACGTAAACTCCAATTTTTCACACATAATCAACCATTTTGGGAAACTTTGATTTAGATTGTGTTGTAGATGAGTATTAAGAAGCTTTATTTTCTATTTGTTTTTGTGAATGTTGAGTTTCCATCGATTTAAAGTTGAGTTCGATGAAGAGCTGATTTTAAGGCTACATTGCATCCATGTCACACAAACTCTAATTTTTCACCCATAATCAACCATTTTTGGGGAACTTTGATTTAGATTGTGTTGTAGATGACTAATACAAACCTTTATTTTCTATCGGTTTTTGTGAATGTTTAATTTCATTCGATTTAATGTCAAGTTTGATGAAAACCTAATTTTAAGCCTATGTTGCATTTGTGTCACGCGAACTCTAATTTTTCACCCATTATCGACCATGTTTAGAGAAATTTGATTTAGATTGTGTTGTAGATGACTATTAAGAACCTTTATTTTCTATCAGTTTTCATAAATATTGAAGTTACATTGATTTAATGTCAAGTTCGGTGAAGACCTGATTTTAAGGCTACGTTGCATGTGTGTCAATTGAACTACAATTTTTCTCCCGTAACCAACCATGGTTGGAGAACATTCATTTAGATTGTATTGTAGATGACTATTACGAACCTTTATTTTCTATCAATTTTCGTGAATGTTGAATTTCCATCAATTTATGTCGAGTTCGGTGAAGACCTAATTTTAAGACTATGTTGCATTTCTCTCAGAAAAACTCCAATCTTTCACCCATAATCAACCATGTTTAAAGAAATTTGATTTAGATTGTGTTGTAGATGACTATTAAGAACCTTTATTTTCTATCAGTTTTTGTGAATGTTGAATTTCCATTGATTTAATATCAAGTTTGATGAAGACCTGATTTTAATGCTACATTGCATCTGTGTTACGCGAACTTCAAATTTTCACCCATAATCAACCATGTTTTGAGAACTTTTATTTAGATTGTGTCGTACATGACTAGTAAGAACCTTAATTTCTATCATTTTTCATGAATGTTGAATTTCCATCGATTTAATTTCGAGTTCGGCTAAGACCTAATTTTAACACTATGTTGCATCTGTGTCACACAAACTCCAATTTTCCAACCATAATCAACCATGTTTGGAGAACTTTGATTTAGATTGTTTTTTAGGTTACTATTAAGAACCTTTATTTTCTATTGATTATTGTGAATATTGAATTTCCATCAATTTAGTGTCAAGTTCGATGAAAACCTGATTTTAAGGCTACGTTGCATCTATGTCATGCGAACTCGAATTTTTCACCCATAATCAACCGTGTTTGGAGAACCTTGATTTAGACTATGTTCTGACTATTAAGAACCTTTATGTTCTATCAGTTTTCTTGAATGTTGAATTTACATTGATTTAATGTCAAGTTCGGCTAGGACCTGAGTTGTGTCCATGTCACACAAACTCCAATTTTCCACCCATAATCAACCATGTTTGGAGAAGTTTGATTTAGATTTTTTTTTAGATTACTATTAAGAACATTTATTTTCTATCGGTTATTGTGAATATTGAATTTCCATCGATTTAGTGTCGAGTTCGATGAAAACCTGATTTTAAGGCTACATTGCATCTATGTCACGCGAACTCCAATTTTTCTCCCATAATTAACTGTGTTGGGAGAACCTTGATTTACATTGTGTAGTAGATGACTATTAAGAACCTTTATTTTCTATTAGTTTTCTTGAGTGTTGAATTTCCATCGATTTAATGTCGAGTTCGGCTAAAACCTGATTTTAAGGCTATGTTGCCTCTGTATCACATGAACTACAATTTTTCACCCATAATCAACCATGTTTAGAGAACTTTGATTTATATTATGTTGTAGATGACTATTAAGAACCTCTAATTTCTATCGATTTTCGTGAATGTTGAATTTCCAACGATTTAATGTCAATTCGGTGAAGACTTGATTTTAAGCCTACATTGCATTTGTTTCACGCAAACTCCAACTCTCCACAAATAATCAACCATATTTGGAGAAATTTGATTTAGATTGTTTTGTAGATGACTATTAGGAACCTTTATTTTCTATCATTTTTGTGAATATTGAATTTACATTGATTTAATGTCGAGTTCGGCAAAGACCTGATTTTAAGACTACATTGCATCTATGTCACACGAATTCAAATTTTCACCCATAATCAACTATAATTGGAGAACTTTGAATTAGATTGTGTTTTAGATGACTAGTAAGAAATTTTAATTTCTATCATTTTTCGTAATGTTGAATTTCCATCAATTTAATGTCGAGTTCGGTGAAGACTTGATTTTAAGCCTACGTTGCATCTCAGTCACGCGAACTGTAATTTTACACCCATAATCAACAATGTTTGGAGAACTTTGATTTAGATTGTGTTGTAGATGACTATCTCAAGAACCTTTACTTTCTATCAGTTTTCGTGAATATTGAATTTCCATCGATTTAATGTGAATTCGGTGAAGACTTGATTTTAAGCCTACATTGCATCTGTGTCACGCGAACTCCAACTTTCCACCCATAATCAACCATGTTTGGAGAACTTTAATTTAGATTGTCTTGGAGATGACTATTAAGAACCTTTATTTTCTATCATTTTTTTGAATTTTGAATTTATATCGATTGAATGTCGAGTTCGACGAAGATCTGATTTTAAGGCTACTTCAAATCTATGTCATGTGAAATCCTATTTTTCACCCATAATCAACCATGTATTAAGAAATTTTATTTAGTTTGTTCTGTAGATGACTAGTAAGAACCTTTATTTTTTATCGGTTTTCGTGAATGTTGAATTTCCATCGATTTAATGTCAATTCGGTGAAGACTTGATTTTAAGCCTACATTGCATCTGTGTCATGCGAACTCCAATTATCCACCCATAATAAACCATGTTTGGAGAACTTTGGTTTAGATTGTGTTGTAGATGGCTATTAAGAACCTTTTTTTTCTATCGTTTTTGTGAATATTCAATTTACATCGATTTAATGTCAAGTTTGGCAAAGACCTTATTTTAAGGCTACATTGCATGTGTGTCATGCAAACTCCAATTTTTCACCCATAATAAACCATGTTTGGAGAACTTTGATTTGGATTGTGTTGTAGATGACTATTAAGAACCTTTAATTTCTATTAGTTTTCATGAATGTTGAATTTCCATCGATTTAATGTCAATTCAGTGAAGACTTGATTTTAAGCCTACATTGCATCTATATCACGTGAACTCCAACTCTCCACCCATAATCAACCATGTTTGGAGAAGCTTGATTTAGATTGTTTTGTTGATGACTGTTAATAATCTTTATTTTCTATCGCTTTTTTGAATATTGAATTTACATCGATTTAATGTCAAGTTTGGCGAAGACCTGATTTTAAGGCTACATCACATCTGTGTCACGCGAACTCCAAATTTCACCCATAATCAACTATGTAATGAGAAATTTGATTTAGATTGTGTTGTAGATGACTATTAAGAACCTTTAATTTCTATCGATTTCCGTGATTGTTGAATTTTAATAGATTTAATGTCGAGTTCAGCAAACACCTCATTTTAAGGCTAAGTTGCATCTGTGCCATGCAAACTCCAAATTTTCACCCATAATAAACCATGTTTGAAGAAGTTTGATTTAGATTATGTTGTAGATAACTAATAAGAACCTTTATTTTCTATGAATTTTTTTGAATGTAGAATTTCCATCGATTTAATATCAAGTTCGTTGAAGACCTGATATTAGAGAGAGAGAGAGAGGGTCTCTCTCTCTCTCTCTCTCTCTCTCTCTCTCTCTTTGTAATCTTCATTTTGAGTATGCTCAGAATCATAATTGTGGATTGGCCAACCTGGTTTTTCTCCTAATAGGGTTTCCATGTAAAAATCTTGGTATTCTGGTGTTGTGTTTATTTCCTTGTCTATGTTTTATGATTGAATGTTCCTAATGCTTGAAATTTAAAGGTTAATAAAGTTAAGTTTTGCACAACACTGATTCACCCCCCCCCCTCTTAGTGTGGATTGTTTCCAACAATTTCTATCAGAGCTAGTTCCTCAGAAGAAGAAGTCTAACAACTTGGGGGAGATCTTGGAAGAAATTTCAATGGAATCAAGCAGTTTTGAACAACTTATGGTGGCCCTAGATGACCTTGATCAGTCAAAAGCTGAAGTCTAGAAACTACAAGCGAGTCTCAATGATGCAGAAAAATTCAACGAGTCTCTAGACAAAATCAATGAAGTTAAGATAAAAGAGAAAGAAAATCTGTGATCAAATTCAGCAGAAAGATAATAAGAGCTGAAGATGAGCAAACTAGTAAAGACATGAAAGAGAAGAAAGAGGAATTTGAAAAGCTTACCCAAGATAATGTAGTTCTAAAGGTTGAAATGGAATCCATCATGATGAGAATGACCAAAGAGGTTGAAGACAAAAAAGAAGACTGAAGAAAGCCTAGCTTAGTCCCTAAAAAAAAAATCTAAACTATCCAGAAATAGTGAAGAAGCACTTGAAAGACAACTAGATGATCTTAGAAGTAAACTTGCTACTAGAAACGAGTACAAGGAGAAGTTCAAAGCCAGCTCAGCCATGCTCAATGAAAAAATTGATAATTAGAGGACTCATGGTGATAAAAGAGATCTTGGATTTGAGAGAGGAGATAGCTCAAAATCCAGACAAAAGAATTCTAGAAAAAGATTCAGGCAAGGAAATCATATGAACAATATTGGCAGGTATCTAGTAAGACAACCTAATGCTTAGAGATTTAATGGTTACTATTTTAATTGCAACTAGTCAAGACACATGGATTCTCAGTGTAGAAGTAGAATGAATCAAAATGGTCCATCTTTCTTAGATCAGTGTTTCAATTGTCATAAGATTGATCATAAGTCAAATGAATGCAGAACTATGATGAATCAATTTCACAGAAGCATCAGATGATATACTTGCAATAGACCTGCACATATTTCTAATCAATGGCACAACCGATCTGGTAAAAGGAATTTTGTATGCTACAATTGCAAAAAAATTGGACACATTGCTACATTCTCTCAAAACAGAAAAGGTTCGATAAATTAAAAGAAAAATATCCAAAAGGATGTGAAAGGAAAAGGTAAAGTCACTACAGATGAGATCAAACAAAAAATGTAGAAAAATCGGGTATAGAAGAGTCCCTCCATTGAAGAAACTGCACCTGCACCAGAACCTGCTTCTGAGAATTAGTCTCAGGCCTCTGGCCTAGGGGGAGTAGTCAAGAAAATCATTAAACCCCCTAACTGGTAAATGACACCGGATGTAAGTATATACTTGAGATGGATAGATTCCCAACAAATGTTCTTGAACTCATCAGAGGAAGTGGTATACCGTATTAGCATTCCATAGAAGATTTATCTAGTTTCTATACATAGAAATGGTGCAACCGGATGAATTAGGGCAAACACATTTATTACGACAAAAAGGTTAGGTATGCGAGTGATAAAAGGTCACTTATATCCCTCATTTGTCACTTTTCCCTCTGGAGAGAAAGAATTTGGAAAGCTCTAGGCGACCTAAGGCGAATGAAGGCAACATCAAGTGTGAAGGTGATTTAAGTGATCGATTTTGCATCTGGCGAAAAAAGGTATTTATCAAGAACTTCTTGGATTTTTGATTTGGGCAAGATGAATATCCTTTAGTGGTTGAAGTTAAGGACAGACCCCATCCTTAATTTAAATTGTATCCCTACAAGTCTTTAGAGACCGATCCATTAGGGGCATTTTCGTCAGTTTCACATGGTGTCTTGCATATAGAAGACATTAGGGTTAACATTGATGTGAATATTGAAGAGATGGGAAGTTCCCAACTTATGAATTTATACAACTATCTTATCGTTGATGAAGAATTCTATGTAAAACCAGAACACCAAATCTTGGAAATAAAGAAATTCACTCTGATGGTTAAATTTCCCATGTTCATGGAATCAGAATGGGTCTATTATTTCTTGAGTCGGGTACATGATGAGTTTATGTGGCTTACTTACTATTCCCTTCAAAATTACTAAGGAAGCCATTAGAGCAGTAATTGGTTTGAATTCCTCGAGTGGTCTACCTATTTTGAAGTTTGTGAAAAATCAAACTGTCACTGACACTATAGGCTCGGTATATAACAAGAGAGCAATAATGTTGACAATATTTCTGATATAAATGTTAGATTTGCATCCATGGTAATTGGTTATAAGATTTACCACTCTAGCCGAGAAAACTCTTTATCTGGTACGACAATCTATGCCACCTACCAAATGGTGAAAGAAAATATGTAATATGATCTCTGCGAATTATTAAGGATTTAGTTGTTGGAAAACCTTGCGAAGATCAAGAAGGACAAGAAAAATTCATTCAAATATGGTAGTTTTCTTTTATGTTTATTTTGTTATTTCATGGAGGAAGTCTCGACCGGGTGTTGGAAAAGTTCAGTGGCAACTAAACATGCTGGTATTCAAATAGATTAGGGATCTATTGTATAATCTTACAAATATCAAAACTAGAAATGCAGATATCTGGGGTTATTTCAAAAGCTTTTAGGCTAGAATGCAAGGAAGGGAAAGAATTCCCATCTCCATTATGGAGAAATACAAATATTCAATCTGCTTTATGGTGAACATTGATCAGTGCATCATGGAAGCAGCAGATCCAAGAACTGTTTGGAGCATTATGGGCTATGAGGTCAAGGAAAACATTTTGGAAATGTATGCCCAACATCTATTAAGTAAAGCTTTGGATCTGACTGTAGAGAGGTTTGGTACCTATATAGAGAAGCAAACCAAAATTCATAATGAGCTTAAGAAACTGATAACAACCAAAAGAGTAAGAAAAGAAATTGAAATTCTTGCAGAAAGCTTGGGTGTGTCCGTGGAGCATTAGGAAGCCAAGCAAGCTGCTAAAGAGGCAACAAAAGCACAATCAGCTGGTTTGACAACACCACCTACCGGATCTAGAACAACCAGAAGCTCGACATATCACTCGGCTCCTGGAGCAAAATCTGCTCCTGTGAAAAGTTAAAGCAAGAGATCAGGAAAGGAAGTTGAAAGAAAGAAAAGAAAAAGCAAAAGAGTGTAAATTACTATTTCTGATGATGAGGAAATAGAATCCGATGAAGGTGTCAAGGAAATTAAACAACAAGGCACTAAAGCAACAACTGTGTCAAAACCCTCTGGTGTAGACGCTCAGGCAAAGAAGAAGACCAAGATTGATACACCTAGTATGCCTGTTGAACAAATTGAAAAAGCAATAATCTCATATGGAAATATTAAACCGCTTTGTCAAAGGTATGAATCTTTTTCTTAGTATGATAGAAGAATTCTAGATGAAACTACAATAAAGCACATGAATATCTTCAACAAAGTTTTGGTTGAAATCATGCCTAGCCTCCCAAAAAGTTTGTATGATATTTTGGGGTCAAGGAGATTAAGTGCCCTGACTGAAGAAGAATGAATGAGAGAGAGAATTCTCGCAGAACTATGTCTGGTAATGTCTATGGAGGACATGCAAGCATTCCTAAACAAAGCAAAAAGGAAGTTCAGAAGCAAGTCAAGGGTAAATAAACTGATGATTGGTCAAACATATGAAGTTACACAAGAAACGAAAAAAATTGAGAAAGAGCTACTACCAAGTGACAGAATTGAAGTTGTGTCTGAAGAGACTCATACAGATGATGTCTCATCCAATCCGGTCAAAGATGCAGAAGAAGGAAATTTTGATGTCGGTGAAAACCTCAAGATTCCACTTCTAGATAACAACATAGAAATTCACATGGAAATTGAAGCAACTATGAATGTATCAGTTGAGTTGACAGAGAACACTGGAGAGAAATCAAAAGCTTCAATTAAAGAAGCATTAGTTGAGGAAAAGAAAAGTGATGTGAAGACGAAGACAACAGACACTGCCGAGGCTATTAAGAAATTCTTGGTAGAAAATAAGGAAGAGATTGAGCCAAAATTAATTAAAGGTCCCACTAACCTTTCAACCTTGAGCCCAATCCAGATAATGAAGGTGGCCTCAGTTGCTCAAGTAAAAGCTCAAGAAGAGCTGCTAAAATGTCATATTGAAGATAGTGAATTGCTGACACTTGCATCTAGAGTACTGGAGAAGATCATGGCCTCCTTTGTGAAAGATTAGACTAAATCTTCATCTAGTGGAATAAAGAGGCTTATCAGGTCCGTGAGTACTCATTTTGAGTCTCTCGAAAAGTCTACATTGGCAAAAAGTACAGAAGGAATTTAATGATAAAAAGTTCAATGGACTAAAAATATTGATTTCTAAAGACAAAGTCACCTCGACCACTTGTGTCAAGCACATACAGGATGCTCTACTTGAAGGAGGCAAGATTTACAAATGTTGTTTGTCTTTTTTAAAGTTTATAGAAGCAAATGAGAAGAAGGTGAAAGACCTGGAAAATCAGTAAGTAACTATCTCTGGGGCATTTCATCCCCTATCTGGTGGTGTTGGGAAGATTTAAGGTGAAGTAATGTCTCTGCTAAATAGACTAAAAGGGGTGAAAGCATGAAAATGATAAAACTGTCTCCAGAATCTGTGAACTTAGAATCATCATTAGCCCCAAAATTGATGTAATGGATAGTGCCCAAAAAGAAAGAAAGGAAACTATGGTAGTCAAGGATCCAACCAGCTTGGAATCCATAGAAACACTGTCCTATCTTATTTATGGACACATAACCATAATGGAAAGTCTCAAATGAGTTTGGGACTCAAACCTAGCACAACTAAAGAAGGATTTTGCAGAAATCTTTCAGCTTTTGTAAGGTAAAGTAGCACCCTTGTAAAGACACAATTTTGATTGATTTTTTTGGTATGCGACCCTGCCTTTGCCATTGATGTCAAAGGGGGGGAAGTGGGGTGAAAAATGTATAATCAGCTAAGTAGGAGAGTATTATTTATGAAATTTTGGATTGCAGTGAAGTTTATCTTGGTACTAATCTGGCACTTAGTTATTTTTCACTACTTGCCATCAATGCCAAAGGGGGAGATTGTTGGCAAGAGAACATTGTAACTATCATCTGGTGTTTTCATTGATGGAAACCTTATGCGTTGATCAGCTACACATATCCTTATTCGAGCATATCAACAGATAGATTAGAAATCAACAAGGTAGAACAGAGTATCTGATAACTCAACATTCATCGATCTGTGGAAAGGTTTTAGGTTATCATTTTGTGTTGTGGATCTCAGGAAATTATTATTGGTGTATTATCTCTGTTGAGATTGAAGCGCAACAACTCGTATCAATTCATATGGGAATTAGAAGATCCGGTTGGCGTATTCTCAGTTTTCTTGTATTAAGGTCGACCTCATGAATATATTAAATCACAGATGTATGAGAACTAATCAATTGAGTATCTCTATGTTCGTATATATTTGTTTGTGTCCTAGCCAAGTTGTGGCTGACCATTAAGGGTACACAATAAATATTTCTCAATATGTGAGCCAACAATAGTAATTTTGTTATGTTCTATTGAAGCCGAAAAACTATAAATAAATCCTATGTTGCGGATATATATTCATGTTTGTCTGTATTATTTTGGATGATGTACATGTTGAGTTAATGTATGAATTACGAGTTAGTGCAGAGCAGAGGCGAGATAAAGCATAGTTTCATTTGCGCATAAAAGATCTATTTTGTGTGTATAAATTATAAAATCAGTTTGTAAGGCAACAGATCTATTATTGTGTTTAATCAGGAACTGTAATAAGGCATTTTTGATGCTATCATCTCAGTTCAAATATTCAGATGTTTTAATCTGAACTCTTGGGCAACAAGCCCTCTTTTTTTTTAGCAGTGAGCTCTAGGCAGTGTGCTTGAATGCAAGTGCATTCCCCTTTTGTAATCTTTATTTTGAGTATACTCAGAATCATAATTGTGGATTGGCCATCCACAATGGTTTTTCCCCTAACAGGGTTTCCACGTAAAAATCATGGCGTTATGGTGTTGTTTTTATTTCCTTGTTTATGCTTTATGATTGAATGTTCCTAATGCTTGAAATTTAAAGGTTAATAAAGTTATCTTTTGCACTACACTGATTCACCCCCCCTCTCAGCGTGGCATGTTTCCAACAAGATCTCCAAACATGGTTGATTATGGGTGAAAAATTGGAGTTCACATGACACAAATACAACGTAGCCTTAAAATTAAGTCATTGTGAAACTCGACATTATATTGATTAAAATTCAACATTCACAAAAACTGATAAAAAATAAAGGTTCTTAATAGTCATCTACAACACAATGTAAATCAAGGTTCTCCAAACATGGTTGATTATGGGATAAAAATTGGAGTTCACATGACATAGATGCAAAGTAGCCTTAAATTAAGGTCTTCACCAAACTCGACATTAAATTAATTGAAATTGAACATTCACAAATATTGATAGAAAATAAAGGTGCTTAATAGTAAACTACAACACAATCTAAATCAAATTTCTCCATAAAAGGTTGATTATGGGTGAAAAATTGGAGTTCACGTGACATAGATGTAACGTAGGCTTAAAATCAGGTCTTCATCAAACTCGACATTAAATCAATGTAAATTCAACATTCACGAAAATCGATAGAAAATAAAGGTTCTTTATAGTCGTCATCTACAACATAATCTAAATCAAAGTTCTCCAAACATAGTTGATTATGGGTGAAAATTGGAGTTCATGTGACACAGATACAACATAGTCTAAAAATTAGGTGTTCACCGAAATCGACATTAAATCAATGGATATTCAACATTCACGAAAACTGATAGAATATAAAGGTTCTTAATAGTCATCTACAAAATAATTGAAATAAAAGTTCTCCAAACATTGTTGATTACGGTAGAAAAATTGGATTTTGTGTGACACAGATGCAACATAGCCTTAAAATGAGGTCTTCGCAAAACTCGACATTAAATCAATGGAAATTCAACAATCACGAAAATTGATAGTAAAGAAAAGTTCTTAATAGTCATCTACAACATAATCTAGATCAAAGTTCTCCAAAAATGGTTGATTATGGGTGAAAAATTGGAGTTCACATGACATAGATGTAACATAGCCTTAAAATCAGGTCTTCATCGAAGTCGACATGAAATCGATGTAAATTCAATATTCACGAAAACAGATAGAAACTAAAGGTTCTTACTAGTCATCTACAAAAAAACCTAAATCAAAATTCTCCAAGCATGGTTGATTATGGGTGAAAAATTGGAGTTCACGTGACATAGATGCAATGTAGACTTACAATCAGGTCTTCGTCGAACTCTACATTAAATCAATGTAAATTCAACATTCATGAAAACCGAATGAATATAAAGGTTCTTAATAGGCATCTAAAACACAATCTAAATCAAAGTTCTCCAAACATGGTTGATTATGGGTGAAAAATTAGAGTTTACATGACACAGATGCAACATAGCCTTAAAATCGGGTCTTCACCCAACTCGACATTAAATCAATGGAAATTCAACATTTACAAAAAATGATAGAAATTAAAGGTTCTTATTAGTCATCTACAACACAATCTAAATCAAATTTCTCCAAACATGGTTGATTATAGGTGAAAATTTGGAGTTTTGTGTGACATAGATGCAACATAGCATTAAAATCAGGTCTTCACCGAACTTGACATTAAATCGATAGAAATTAAAGGTTCTTAATAGTCATCTACAACACAATCTAAATCAAGGTTCTCTAAACATGGTTGATAATGGGTGAAAAATTGGAGTTTGTGTGCTATAGAAGCAACTTAGCTTTAAAATCGGGTCTTTCTCAAACTCGACATTAAATCGATGGAAATTAAATATTCAAAAAAATTGATAGAAATTAAAGGTTCTTAATAGTTATCTACAACACAATATAAATCAAAGTTCTCCAAAAATGGTTTATTATAGGTGAAAATTTGGAGTTTTCATGACATAGATGCAATGTAGGCTTAAAATCATGTCTTCGTCGAACTCAAGATTAAATCAATGGAAAATTCAACATTCACAAAAATTGATAGAAAATAAAGGTTCTAAATAATTATCTACAACACCATCTAAATCAAAGTTCTCCTAACATGCTTGTTAATGGCTTAAAGATTGGAGTTCTCGTGAAACAGATGCAACGTAGCCTTAAATCAGGATTCGTCGAACTCGACATTAACTCAATGGAAATTAAAACATTCACGAAAATCGATAGAAAATAAAGGTTCTTAATAGTCATCTACAACATAATCTAAATTAAAGTTCTCCAAAAATGGTTGATTATGGGTGAAAAATTGGAGTTCTTCTGACAAAAGATGCAGCGTAGTCTTAAAATCAAGTCTTCGCTAAACTCAACATTAAATCGATGGAAATTCAAAATTCATGAAAAACGATAGAAATTAAAGGTTCTTACTAGTTATCTAAAACACAATCTAAATCCAAGTTATCCAGACATGGTTGTTTATGGGTGAAAAATTGGAGTTCATGTGACATAGATGCAACGTAGCCTTAAAATCAAGTCTTCGTTGAACTCAACCTTAAATCGATGGAAATTCAACATTTACGAAAATGATAGAAATTAAAGGTTCTTAATAGTCATCTACAACACAATTTAAATCAAAGTTCTCCAAACATGGTTTATTATTGGTGAAATGTTGAAGTTTGCGAGACATAGATGCAATGTAGCCTCAAAGTCGGGTCTTCGGCGAACCCGACAATAAATCGAAGGAAATTTAACATTCACGAAAAATTGATAGAAAATAAAGGTTCTTAATAGTCATCTACAACACATTCTAAATCAAAGTTCTCTAAACATGGTTGATTATGGGTGAAAATTTTGAGTTTGCATGACATAGATGCAACGTAGCCTTAAAATCAAGTCTTCGTCGAACTTGACATTAAATCGATACAAACTCAACATTCACGAAAATTGAAGAAAATAAAGTTTCTTAATAGTCATCTACAACATAATATAAATCAAAGTTCTATAAAAAAGGGTGATTATTGGTGAAAAAATTTGAGTTCACGTGACACAGATGCAACGTAGCCTTAAAATCAGGTCTTCACCAAACTTGACATTAAATCGATGGAAATTCAACATTCACGAAAAATGATAGAAATTAAAGGTTTTTACTAGTCATCTACAACACAATCTAAATCAAAGTTCTCCAAAGATGGTTGATTATGGGTGAAAAGTTGGAGTTCATGCAACTAAATCAAAATTTACCAAACATGGTTGATTATGGGTGAAAAATTTTAGTTCATGTGACACAAATGCATAGCCTTAAAATTAGGATTTTGCTGAACTCGAAATCAAATCGATGGAAATTAAACATTCACAAAAAAATGATAGAAATTAAAAGGTTCTTACTAGTCATCTACAACACAATTTAAATCGAAGTTATCCAAACATGGTTGATTATGGGTGAAAAGTTGGAGTTTGCGCAACTAAATCAAAATTTACCAAACATGGTTGATTATGGGTGAAAAATTGTAGTTCGTGTGACACAAATGCATAGCATTAAAATTAGGTTTTTTCCGAACTCGACATCAAATCAATGGAAATTCAACATTCACGAAATAGAAAATAAAAGTTCTTAATAGTCATCTACAACACTATCTAAATCAAAGTTCTCCAAAGATGGTTAATTATGGGTGAAAAGTTGGAGTTCTCCCAATCTAAATCAAAATTTACCAAACATGGTTGATTATGGGTGAAAAATTGGAGTTCATGTGACACAATTGCAACGTAGCCTTAAAATCGGTTCTTCACCGAACTCGACGTTAAATCGATGGAAATTCAACATTCACGAAAATTGCTAAAAAGTAAAGGTTCTTACTATTTATGTACAACACAGTCTAAATCCGAGTTCTCAAACTATTATTGATTATAGGTGAAAAATTGGAGTTCGTGTGACATAAATGCAACGTATCCTTAAAATTAGGTCTTCATCAAACTTGAAATTAAATTGATGGAAATTAAATGTTCTTACTAGTCATCTACAACACAATCTAAATCAAAATTCTACAAACATGGTTGATTATGGTTGAAAAATTAGAGTTCGCGTGACACAGATGCAATGTAGGCTTAAAATAAGGTCTTCGTCGAACTCGACATTAAATCGATGGAAATTCAACATTCACAAAAACTGATAGAAATTGAAGGTTTTTACTAGTCATCTACAACACAATCTAAATCAAAGTTCTCTAGACATGGTTGATTATGGGTCAAATTTTGCAGTTGGTGTGACACAGATGCAACGTAGCCTTAAAGTTAGAATCTTCACCAAACTCGACATGAAATCGATGGAAATTCCACATTCACGAAAAATCGATAGAAAATAAAGGTTCTTAATATTCATCTACAACACAATATAAATCAAATTTCTCCAAACATGGTTTATTATGGGTGAAAAATTGGAGTTCGTGTGACACAGATGCAACATAGCCTTAAAATTAGGTATTCACCGAATTCGACATTAAATCGATGGAAATAGTAAACCGATAGAAAAAAAAGGTTCTTACTAGTCATCAACAACATAATCTAAATCAAAGTTCTCCAAACATGGTCGATTATGGGTGAAAAATTGGAGTTCATGTGACACAGATGCAACGTAGACTTAAAATCAGGTCTTCGTTGAACTTGACATTAAATCAATGGAAATTCAACATTTACCAAAAAATGAAAGAAATTAAAGGTTCTTAATAGTCATCTTCAAAACAATTTAAATAAAAGTTTTGCAAACATGGTTGATTATGGGTAAAAAATTGGAGTTTGAATGGCAGAGATGCAACATAGCCTTAAAATTAGGTCTTCGACGAACTCGACATCAAAGCAATGGAAATTGAACATTCATAAAAATTATAGAAATTAAAGCTTCTTACTAGAAATCTACAAGACAATCTAAATCAAAGTTCTCCAAACATGGTTGATTATGGGTGAAAAATTGGAGTTCATGTGACACAAATGCAACGTAGCCTTAAAATCAAGTCTTCACTAAACTCGACATTAAATCGATGGAAATTCAACATTCATGAAAAATGATAGAGATTAAAGATGCAAAGTAGCCTTAAAATTAGGTCTTCGTCGAACTTGAAAAATTATAGAAATTAAAGGTTCTTAATAGTCATCTAAAACACAATTTAAATCAAAGTTCTCCAACCATGGTTTATTATGGGTGAAATGTTGGAGTTCGCGAGACACAGATGCAATGTAGCCTCAAAATCAAGTCTTCAACGAACTCGACATTAAATCGATGGAAATTTAACATTCAAGAAAAATCGATAGAAAATAAAGGTTCTTGATAGTCATCTACAACACATTCTAAATCAAATTTTTCTAAACATGGTTGATTATGCGTGAAAAAATTGAGTTAGCGTGACACAGATGCAACATAGCCTTAAAATCAGGTGTTCACCGAACTCGACATTAAATCGATAGAAAATAAAATTTCTTAATAGTCATCTACAACATAATCTAAATTAATGTTCTCTGAACATGGTTGATTATGGGTGAAAAATTTGAGTTCACATGACATAGATGCAATGTAGCCTTAAAACCAGGTCTTTGCCAAACTCAATATAAATCGATGGAAATTCAACATTCACGAAAAAATGATAGAAATAAAAAGGTTCTTACTAGTCATCTCCAACACAATCTAAATCAAAGTTCTCCAAAGATGGTTGATTATGGGTGAAAAGTTGGAGTTTGCGCAACTAAATCAAAATTTACCAAACATGGTTGATTATGGGTGAAAAATTGTAGTTCGCGTGACACAAATGCATAGCCTTAAAATAAGGTTTTTGAAAAAATCGACATTAAATCGATGGAAATTCAACATTCACGAAAAATCGATATAAAATAAAGTTTCTTAATTGTAATCTACAACACAATATAAATCAAAGTTCTCCAAAGATGGTTAATTATGTGTGAAAATTTGGAGTTCGTGCAATGTAAATCAAAATTTACCAAACATGGTTGATTATGGGTGAAAAATTGAAGTTCACATGACACAAATGCAACGTAGCCTTAAAATTAGGTTTTTGCCGAACTCGACATTAAATCGATGGAAATTCAACATTCACGAAAAATTGAGAGAAAATAAATGTTCTTAATAGTCATCTACAACACAATCTAAATCAAAGTTCCTCAAAAATAGTTGATTATGGGTGAAAAATTGGAGTTCTCATGACATAGATACAACGTAGCCTAAAAATCACGTCTTCGCCAAACTTGACATTAAATCAATGGAAATTCAATAGTCAGAAAAATAGACAGAAAATAAAGGTTCTTAATTATCATCTACAACACAATCTAAATACAAGTTCCCTAAAAATGGTTGATTATGGTTGGAAAATTGGAGTTTGTGTGACACAGATGCAACGTAGCCTTAAAATCAAGTCTTCATCGAACTCAACTCTAAATCGATGCAAATCCAACATTCATAAAAACAGATGGAAAATAAAGGATCTTAACACCTATCTACAACACAATCTAAATCAAAGTTGACCAAAAATGGTTGATTATGGGTAAAAATTTGGATTTTGCATGACAGAGATGCAAATTAGTCTTAAAATAAGGTGTTCGCCGAACTCAACTTTATAATGATGGAAATTCAATATTCACAAAAACCGATAGAAAAATAAAGGTTCTTAATAGTCATCTACAACACAATCTAAATCAAAGTGATCAAAAAATAGTTGATGATGAGTGAAAAATTTGGATTTCGAGTGACATAGATGCATCGTAGGCTTAAAATCAGGTCTTCATAGAACTCGAGTTTAAATTGATGGAAATTCTACATTAACAATAGCCAATAGAAAATATCATAGGCTTAAAATCAGGTCTTCGCATCGAGATTAAATTGATGGAAATTCTAAATTCACAAAAGCCGATATGAAATCAAGGTTTTTACTAGTCATCTATAGCATAATCTAAATCAATGTTCTTCAAGCATGGTTGATTATGTGTGAAAAATCAGAGTTCGCGTGATACAGATGCAATGTAGCCTTAAAATCATTTCTTCACCGAACTCAACGTTAAATTGATGGAAATTCAACATTCACGAAAATTGCTAAAAAATAAAGGTTCTTACTATTTATATACAACACAATCTAAATCTGAGTTCTCCAAACATGGTTGATTATAGGTGAAAAATTGGAGTTTGCGTGACATAAATACAACGTATCCTTAAAATCAGGTCTTCATCGAACTTGACATTAAATCGATGGAAATTAAACATTCATGAAAATTGATAGAAATTAAAGCTTCTTACTAGTCATCTACAACACAATCTAAATCAAAATTCTACAAACATGGTTGATTATGGGTGAAAAATTGGAGTTTGCATGACAAAGATGCAACATAGCTTTAATATCAGGTCTTCGACGAACTTGACATTAAATCAATGGAAATTGAACACTCATGAAAATGATAGAAATAAATGGTCTTACTAGTCATCTAAAAGACAATCTAAATAAAAGTTCTCCAAACATGGTTCATTATGGGTGAAAAATTGGAGTTCGCGTGACATAGATGCAATGTAGCCATAAAATAAGGTCTTCGCTGAACTCAACATTAAATCGATGGAACTTGAACATTCCTGAAATTGATAGAAATTAAAGGTTCTTACTAGTCATCTACAACACAATATAAATCAAAGTTCTCCAAACATGGTTGATTATGGGCGAAAATTTTGAGTTCGCGTGAGACAGATGCAATGTAGCCTTAAAATCAGGTCTTCGCCAAACTCGACATTAAATCGATGGAAACACAAAATTCACAAAAGATTATAGAAATTAAAGCTTCTTACTAGTCATCTACTACACAATCTAAATCAATGTTCTCCAAACATGGTTGATTATGGGTGAAAAGTTGGATTTCGCATGACACAGATGCAACTTAGCCTTAAAATTAGTTGTTCGCCAAACTCGACATTAAATCGATGGAAATTCAAGATTCATGAAACTGATACAAAATAAAGGTTCTTAATAGTCATCCACAACACAATCTAAATCAATGTTTTCGAAACATGGTTGATTATGGGTGAAAAATTGGAGTTCATGTGACACAGATGCAATGTAGTCTTAAAATAAGGTCTTCATCGAACTCAACATTAAATCGATGGAAATTCAACACTCACGAAAATCGATAGAAAATAAAGGTTCTTAATAGTCATCTACAATACAATCTAAATCAAAATTCTACAAACATGGTTGATTATGGTTGAAAAATTAGAGTTTGTGTGACACAGATGCAATGTAGGCTTAAAATAAGGTCTTCATTGAACTTGACATTAAATCGATGGAAATTCAACATTCACAAAAATTGATAGAAGTTAAAGGTTTTAACTGGTCATCTACAACACAATCTAAATCAAAGTTCTCTAGACATGGTTGATTATGGGTGAAAAATTGAAGTTGGTGTGGCACAGATGCAACGTAGGCTTAAAATCATAATCTTCGCCAAACTTGAATTTAAATTGATGGAAATTCCACATTCACGAAAATCGATAGAAAATAAAGGCTCTTAATATTCATCTACAAGACAATCTAAATCAAAGTTCTCCAAACATGGTTTATTATGGATGAAAAATTGGAGTTCGCGTGACACAAATGCAACGTAGCCTTAAAATTAGGTCTTCGCCCAATTCAACATTATATCGATGGAAATAGCAAACCGATAGAAAATAAAGGTTCTTACTAGTCATCAACAACATAATCTAAATAGAAGTTCTCCAAACATGGTCAATTAAGAGTGAAAAATTGGAGTTCACGTGACACGGATGCAATGTAGCATTAAAATCTAGTCTTCGCCGAACTCAACATTAAATCGATGGAAATTCAACATTTACGAAAAAATGATAGAAATTAAAGGTTCTTAATAGTCATCTACAACACAATTTAAATCAAAGTTCTACAAACATGGTTGATTATGGGTGAAAAATTTGAATTCGCATGACAAAGATGCAACATAGCCTTAAAATCAGGTCTTCGACGAACTCGACAATACATCAATGGAAATTGAACATTCATGAAAATGATAGAAATAAATATTCTTACTAGTCATCTACAAGACAATCTAAATAAAAGTTCTCCAAACATGGTTGATTTTTGGTGAAATATTGGAATTCACGTGACATAGATGCAACGTAGCCATAAAATAAGGTCTTCACCAAACTCGACATTAAATCGACGGAAGTTGAACATTCACGAAACTTATAGAAATTAAAGGTTTTTACTAGTCATCTACAACACAATATAAATCAAAGTTCTCCAAAAATGGCTGATTATGGGTGAAAATTTTGAGTTCGCATGACACAGATGCAACATAGCTTTAAAATCAGGTCTTCGCCAAACTCGACATTAAATCGATGGAAATACAACATTCATGAAAAACTATAGAAATTAAAGGTTCTTACTAGTCATCTACAACACAATCTAAATCAATGTTCTCCAAACATGGTTGATTATGGGTGAAAAATTGGAGTTCGCATGACATAGATGCAACTTAGCCTTAAAATCAGTTCTTCATCGAACTCGACATTAAATCGATGGAAATTCAACATTCACGAAACTGATACAAAATAAAGGTTCTTAATATTCATCTACAACACAATCTAAATCAATGTTCTCCAAACATAGTTGATTATGGGTGAAAAATTGGAGTTCACGTGACACAGATGCAACACAACCTTAAAATTAGGTCTTCATTGAACTCGACATTAAATCTATGGAAATTCAACGTTCATGAAACTGATATAAAATACAGGTTCTTAATAGTTATCTACAACACAATATAAATACATGTTCTCCAAACATGGTTTATTATGGGTGAAAAATTGGAGTTCACGTGACACAGATGCAATGTAGCCTTAAAATTAGGTTTTCATCGAACTCAACATTAAATTGATGGAAATTCAACATTCACGAAAATCGATAGAAAATAAAGGTTCTTAATATTCATCTACAATACAATCTAAATCAAAGTTCTCTAGACATGGTTGATTATAGGTGAAAAATTGGAGTTCACGTGACACAGATGCAACATAGGCTTAAAATTAGGTCTTCCCCGAACTCAACATTAAATCCATGTAATTTCAACATTCACAAAACTGATAGAAAATAAAGGTTCTTAATAGTCAGTCATCTACAATGCAATCTATATCAAAGTTCTCCAAACATAGTTTATTAAGGGTAAAAAATTGGTGTTCACGTGACACAGATGCAATGTAGGCTTAAAATCAAGTCTTCGTCGAACTCGACATTAAATCGATGGAAATTCAACATTCACAAAAACCAATACAAAATAAAGGGTCTTTCTAGTCATCTAAAAAATAATCTAAATCAAAGTTCTCAAAAAATGGTTGATTATGGGTGAAAAATTGGAGTTTGCTTGACACAGATGCAACATAGCCTTAAATCATGCCTTCACCGAACTCAACATTAAATCAATGGAAATTCAACATTAACTAAAAATGATAGAAAATAAAGGTTCTCTCTAGTCATCTACAAAATAATCTAAATAAAAGTTCTCCAAACATGGTTGATAATTGGTGGAAAATTGGAGTTCACGTGACACAGATGCAACATAGCCTTAAAATCAGATCTTCACTGAACTCGACATTAAATCGATGGAAATTCAACATTCACGAAAACTGATAGAAAATAAAGGTTCTTACTAGTCATCAACAACACAATCTAAATCAAAGTTCTCCAAACATGGTTTATTATCAGTGAAAAATTGGAGTTCATGTGACATAGCTGCTACGTAGCCTTAAAATCAGGTATTCGCCAAACTTGACAGTAAATCGATGGAAATTCAACATTCACGAAAACTTCTAGAAAATAAAGGATTTTACTTGTCTTCTACAACACAATGTAAATCAAAGTTCTCCAAACATAACCTTTATTTTGGGTGAAAAATTGGAGTTCGTATGACATAGATGCAATGCAGCCTTAAAATTAGGTATTCACTGAACTTGACATCAAATCGATTAAAATTCAACATTCACGAAAATCAAGTCTTCATCGAACTCGACATTAAATCGACTTAAATTCAACATTCAAGAAAATTGATAGAAAATAAAGGTTCTTAATAGTCAACACAATCAAAATCAAATTTCTCCAAACATAACCTTTATTATGGGTAAAAATTTGGAGTTTGCATGACATAGATGCAACATAGCCTTAAAATTAGGTATTCACCGAACTCGACATTAAATCGATTGAAATTCAACATTCATGAAAATCAATAGAAATTAAAGGTTCTTAATAGTCATCTACAACACAATCTAAATCAAATTACTCCAAACATGGTTGATAATGGGTGAATAATTGGAGTTCATCTGACACAAATGCAACGTAGCCTAAAAAGCAGGTCTTCACCGAACTCAACATTAAATCGATGCAAATTCAACATTCACGAAAATCAATAGAAAATAAAGGTTCTCAATAGTCATCTACAACAAAATCTAAATCAAATTTCTCCAAACATGGTTTATTATGGGTGAAAAATTGGAGTTCGCGTGACATAGATGCAACTTAGGCTTAAAATAAGGTCTTCGTCGTACTTGATATTAAATCGATAGAAAATAAAGGTTCTTGCTAGTCATCTACAACACAATCTAAATCAAAGTTCTCCAGACATGGTTAATTATGGGTGAAAATTTTGAGTTCATGTGACATAGATACAACGTAGCCTTAAAATTAGGTCTTTGCTGAACTCGACACTAAATCGACGGATATTCAATATTCATGAAAATCAAAAGAAATTAAAGGTTTTTAATAGTCATCTACAACATAATCTAAATGAAATTTCACAAAACATGGTTGATTATTGGTGAAAAATTGGAGTTTGTATGACACAGATGCAACGTAGCCTTAAAATCAGGTCTTCGCCGAACTCGACATTAAATCGATGGAAATTCAACATTCACGAAAACCGATAGAAAAAAATGGTTCTTACTAGTCTTCTACAACACAATGTAAATCAAAGTTTTCCAAACATGGTTGATTATGGGTAAAAAATTTGTGTTCGCATGACACAGATGCAACGTAGCCTTAAAATAAGGTCTTCGTTGAACTCAACATTAAATCGATTATAATTCAACATTCACAAAAATCAATAAAAATTAAAGGTCCTTAATATTCATCTACAACACAATCTAAATCAAATTTCTCCAAACATGGTTGATTATGGGAGAAAATTTGGAGTTCACGTGACACACATGTAACCCAACCTTAAAATCAGGTCTTCCCCGAACTCAACATTAAATCGATGTAAATTTAATATTGACGAAAACCAATAGAAAATAAAGGTTTTTTCTAGTCATCTACTACACAATCTAAATGAAAGTTCTCCAAACATGGTTTATTATAGGTGAAAAATTGGAGTTCGCGTGACACAGATGCAATGTAGCCTTAAAATCAGGTTTTCACCAAACTCGACCATAAATCGATGGAAATTCAACATTTTTGAAAAATAATTGAAAATAAAGGTTCTTAAGAGTCATCTACAACACAATATAAATAAAAGTTAACTAAACATGGTTGATTATGGGTGAAAATTTTTAGCTTGGGTGACACAGATTCATCGTAGCCTTAAAATTAGATCTTCTCTGAGCTCGACATAAAATTGATGGAAATTCAACATTCACGAAAATAGATAGAAAATAAAGGTTCTTAATAGTCATCTGCAACACAATCTAAATCAAAATTCTCCAAACATGGTTGATAATAGGAGAAAAGTTGGAGTTTGCGTGACATAGATGCAATGTAGCCTTAAAATCAGGTCTTCACTAAACTCGACATTAAATCGATGGAAATTCAAAATTCACAAAAATCAAGTTCACATGACACAGATGCAACGTAGCCGAAAAATCAGGTCTTCACCAAACTTGACATTAAATCGATGTAAATTGAACACTTACATAAACTGATAGAAATAAAGGTTCTTAATAATCATCTATAACACAATAAAAATCAAAGTTCTCCAAACATGGTTGATTATGGGTGAAAAATTGTAGTTTGCGTGACACAGATGCAATGTAGCCCTAAAATCAGGTCTTCATTGAACGCGACTTTAAATCGATGGAACTTCAAAATGCACGAAAACTAATTAAAAATAAACATTCTTAATAGTCAAATAAAACCTAATCTAAATCAAAGTTCTCCAAAACTGGTTGATTATGGGTGAAAAATTGGAGTTCGCGTGACATAGATGCAACATAGCCTTAAAATCAGGTCTTCGTCGAACTCGACATTAAATCAATGGAAATTCAACATTCACAATAACCATTAGAAAATAAAGGTTAATTATAGTCATCTACAACAAAATCTAAATAAAAGTTCTCCAAACATGGTTCATTATGGGTGAAAAATTGGAGTTCGCGTGACACTGCTGAACTTGAAATTAAATTGATGTAAATTCAACATTCATGAAAATAGATAGTAAATAAAGGTTCTTAACAGTCATCTATAACACAATCTAAATCAAAATTCTGCAAACATGGCTGGTTATGGGTGAAAAATTGCAGCTCGCATGACATAGATGCAACATTAAATCGATGGAAATTCAACATTCACATAAACTGATATAAAATAAATTTTCTTAATAGTCATCTACAACACAATCTAAATAAAATTTCTCCAAACATGGTTGATTATAGGAGAAAAGTTGGAGTTCGCATGACACAGATGCAACGTAGCCTTAAAATCAAGTCTTCACGAAACTCAATATTAAATCGATGGAAATTCAACATTCACAAAAGTCAATAGAATATAAAGGTTCTTTATAATCATCTACAAAACAATATAAATCAAAGTTTTCCAAAAAAAGGATGATTATGGGCGAAAAATTGGAGTTCACATGACATAGATGCAACATAGCCTTAAAATTAGGTTTTCGCCTAACTCGACATTAAATTGATGGAAACTCAACGTTCACGAAAAATGATAGAAATTAAATGGTCTTAATAGTCATCTACAACACAATCTAAATGAAAGATCTCCAAACATGGTTGATTATGGGTGAAAAATAGGAGTTCGCGTGACACAGATGCAATGCAGCCTTAAAATAGGTTTTTGCTGAAGTCGACCTTAAATCGATGGAAATTCAACATTCTTGAAAAATGATAGAAAATAAAAGTTTTTAAGAGTCATCTAAAACACAATCTAAATCAATGTTTTCCAAACATGCTTTATTATGGGTGAAAATTTGGATTTCGTGTGACAAAGATGCAACGTACCCTTAAAATTAAGTCTTTGTATAACTCAAAATTACATTGATGGGGATTCAAAATTCATGAAAATTGATAGTAAATAAAGGTTCTTAATAGTCATCTATAACACGATGTAAATCAAAATTCTCCAAACATGGCTGATTATGGGTGGAAAACTCCAGTTCACATGACAGAGATGCAATGTAGCCTTAAAATAAAGTCTTCACCAAACTCGACATCAAATCGATGGAAATTCAACATTCACGAAAATCAATAGAAAGTAAAGGTTCTCAGTATTCATCTACAACACAATTTAAATCAACGTTCTCCAAACATGATTGATTATAGGTGAAAATTTGTAGTTTGTCTCAGACAGATGAAACGCGGTCTTAAAATCAAGTCTTTACTGAAGTCGACATTAAATCGATGGAAATTCAACATTCACGTAAATAAATAGAAAATAAAGGTTCTTAAAATTCATCTACAACACAATTTGAATCAAAGTTCTCCAAACATGGTTGATTATGGGTGAAAAATTGGAGTTCACATGAGACAGATGCAGCGGAGCCTTAAAATTTGGTCTTCTCCATAGAAAATAAAGGTTCTTAATAGTCACCTACAACACAATCTAAATCAAAGTTCTTCAAACATGGTTGATTATGGGTGAAAAATTTGAGTTCGGGTGACAGAGATGCAACATAGCCTTAAAATCAACTCTTTGTCGAACTCAACATTAAACCAATTGAAATTGAACATTCACGAAAACTATAGAAATTAAAGGTTCTTACTAGTCATCTGCAACACAATCTAAGTCAAAGTTCTCTAGACATGGTTAATTATGGGTGAAAAATTGGTGTTGGCATGACATAGATGCAACGTAGCCTTAAAATTAGGACTCAAAAGAGTTAGGGACTAAAACCTGGCACAAATAAAGAATGATTTTGCAGACATCTTTCAGATTTTGTAAGGTAAACTAGCACCCTTGTACATACACATTTTTTATTGATTCTTTTTGGTATGCGACCCCCTACCTTTGCCATTGATGTTAAAGGGGGAGAAGTGGAGTAAAAAATGTATAATCAGCTCAAGGGGAGAGTAGCATTTTTGAAATTTTGGATTGCAGTGAAGTTTATCTTAGTACTGATTTGGCACTTAGTTATTTTTCACTAAGTATTGCTAACAATGCCAAAGGGGAAGATTGTTGGCAAGAGAATACTACAACTGTCATTGATGGCAACCTTATGCGTTGATCAAGTACGCATATCCTCATTCGAGCATACCGGCAGATAGATTGGAAATCAACAAGGTAGAATAAAGTATCTGATAACTCAACATCCATCGATCTATGCAAAGAGTTTGCATGACATAGATGCAACATAGCCTTAAAATGAGTTATTTTCCGAACTCAACATTAAATCAATGCAAATTCAACATTCACGAAACTTATACAAAATAAAGGTTCTTAATAGTCATCTCCAACACAATCTAAACCAATATTCTCCAAACATGGTTGATTATGGGTGAAAAATTGGAGTTCACGTGACATAGATGCAACATAAGCTTAAAATCAGGTCTTCGTCAAACTCGACATTAAATCGATCAAAATTCAACATTCACGAAAATAGATAGAAAATAAAGTTTCTTAATAGTCATCTACAACACAATCTAAATCAAAGTTCCCCAAAATAGGTTGATTATGGGTGAAAAACTGGAGGTCATGTGACACAAATGCAATGTAGCTTTAAATATGGTCTTCATTAAACTCGACATTAAATTGATGTGAATTCAACATTCACGAAAATCGATAGAAAATAAAGGTTCTTAATTGTCATCTACAACACAACCTAAATTAAAATACTCTAAACATGGTTGATTATGGGTGAAAAATTGGAGTTCGCGTGACACATATACAATGTGCCTTAAAATAAGGTCTTCATCGAACTCGGCATTAAATCGATGGAAATTCAACATTCATGAAAGGCTATAGAAAATAAAGGTTTTTAATGGTCATCTACAACACAATCAAAATCAAAGTTCTCGAAACATGGTTGATTATAGGTGAAAAATTGGATTTTGCATCACACAGATGCAACAAAGCCTTAAAATCAGGTCTTCACCAAACATGACATTAAATTGATGGAAATTCAAGATTCACAAAAACCAATAGAAATTTAAGGTTCTTACTAGTCATCTACAACACAATCTAAATCAATGTTCTCCAGACATGGTTGATTATGGGTGAAAAATTGGAGTTCGCATGAGACAAATGCAATGTAGCCTTAAAATCAGGTCTTCACCGAACTCGACATTAAATTGATGGAAATTCAACATTCAAAAATATTGATAGAAATTTAAGGTTGTTACTATTCATCTACAACAAAATCTAAATCAAATTTCTCCAAACATGGTTGATTATGGGTGAAAATTTGGAGTTCATGTGACACAGATATAACGTAGCCTTAAAATCAGGTTTTCATCGAACTCGACATTAAATCGATGGAAATTCAACATTCATGAAAACTAATACAAAATAAATGTTCTTAATAGTCATCTACAACATAATCTAAATGAAATTTCTCCAAACATGGTTGATTATGTGTGAAAAACTGTAGTTCAGGTGACACAGATGCAACCTAGCCTTAAAATAAGGTCCTTGTCAAATTCGACATTAAATCGATGGAAATTCAACTTTCACGAAAATCAATAGAAATTAAAGGTTCATAATAGTCATCTACAACACAATCTAAATCAAAGTTCTCCAAACAATGTTGATTATGGGAGAAAAATTGGAGTTCACATGACACAGATGCAACACAGTCTTACAAAACTCAGGTCTTCACCGAACTCGACATTAAATCAATGTAAATTCAATATACACGAAAACTGATAGAAATTAAATAGCCAACTACAACACAATCTAAATCAAATCTCTCCAAACATGGTTGATTATGGGTCAAAAATTGGAGTTCACCTGACACAGATGCAACACAACCCTTAAATCGGGTCTTTACCAAACTCGACATTAAATCGATGCAAATTCAAATTTCACGAAAACAGATAGAAAATAAAGGTTCTTTATAGTCAAAGCTCTATAAACATGGTTGATTATGGATGAAAAATTGGAATTTAAATGACATAGATGCAACGTAGGCTTAAAGTCAGCTCTTCGCTAATCTTGACATTAAATTGATGGAAATTCAACATTCACGAAAATCGATAGAAAATAAAGGTTCTTACTAGTCATCTACAACAAAATCTAAATGAAATTTCTCCAAACATGGTTGACTCTGGGTGAAAAATTGGAGTTCATCTAAGACAGATGCAATGTAGTCTTAAAATCAGGTCTTCGCCAAACTCGACATTAAATCGATGGAAATTCAACATTCACGAAAAACGATAAAAGTTAAAGGTTCTTACTAGTCATCTACAACATAATCTACATCCAAGTTATCTAGACATGGTTGATTATGGGTGAAAATTTTGATTTTGCGTCAAAAAAATGCAACGTAACCTTAAAATTAGGTCTTCGCCAAACTTGACATTAAATAGATGGAAATTGAACATTTACGAAAAATGATAGAAATTAAAGGTTTTTAATAGACATCTACAACACAATTTAAATCAAAGTTCTCTAAACATGGATTATTAAGGTTGAAATGTTGGTATCTGCATGACATAGATGCAATGTAGCCTTTAAATCAGGTCTTCACCGAACTAGATATTGAATCGATGGAAATTTAACATTCACAAAAAACGATAGAAATTAAAGGTTCTTACTAGTCATCTACAACACAATCTAAATAAAATTTATCCAAACATGGTTTAATAAGGGTGAAAAATTGGAATTCATGTGACACAGATGCAATGCAGCCTTAAAATTAAGTCTTCACTGAACTTGACATTAAATCGATGAAAATTCAACATTTATGAAAACTGCAAGAAAATAAAGGTTCTTAATAATAATCTATAACACAATCTAAATCAAATTTCTCCAAACATAGTTGATTATGGGTGAAAAATTGGAGTTTGGGTGACATAGATGCAATGTAGCATTAAATTAAGTTTCATTGAACTCGACATTAAGTCAATGAAAATTCAAAATTCATGAAAATGGGTATAAAATAAAGGTTTTTAATAGTCCTCTACAACACAATCTAAATCAAAGTTCTCCAAACATGGTTGATTATGGGTGAAAAATTGGAGTTCATTTGACACAAATGCAATATCGCCTTAAAATCAGATCTTCGCCGAACTCGACATTAAATTCAACATGTATGAAAATAGATAAAAAATAAAGGTTCTTAATAGTCATCTACAACACAATCTAAATCAAAGTTCCCCTAACATGGTTGATTATGGGTGAAAAATTAGAGTTCACATGGCATAGACACAACGTAGCCTTAAAATAAGGTCTTTCCCAAACTCGACATTAAATAGATGGAAATTCAACATTCACGAAAAATGATAGAAATTAAAGGTTCTTAAATGTCATCTAAAACAATATCTAAATCAAAGTTCTCCAAACATGGTTGAATATGGCTGAAAAAGTGGAGTTCCCTTTAGACACATGCAACATAGGCTTAAAATCAAGTCTTCGCCAAACATACATTAAATCAATGGAAATTAAACATTCACAAAAATGATAGAAAATAAAGGTTCTTAGTAGTCATCTACATCACAATCTAAATCAAAGTTCCCCAAACATGGTTGATTATAGGTGGAAAATTTGAGTTCAGACATAGATGCAACATAGCCTTAAAATCAGGTCTTCGCCAAATTCAACATTCACAAAAACCTATAGAAAATAAAGGCTCTTAAGAATCATCTACAACACAATCTAAATCAAAGTATTCCAAACATGGTTGATTATGGGTGAAAAATTGGAGTTCACTTGAAACAGATGCAACATAGGCTTAAAATCAAATCATCACCGAACATACATTAAAACGATGGAAATTTAATGTATTCACAAAAACCGATAGAAAATAAAGGTTCTTACTAGTCATCTACAACATAGTCTAAATCAAAGTTTTGCAAGCATGGCTGATTATGGGTGGAAAATTGGAGTTCAGACACAGATTCAACGTACCTTAAAATCAGGTCTACATCGAAATCGAGATTAAATCAATGGAAATTCAACATTCACGAAAGCTAATAGAACATAAAGGTTCTTAATAGTCATCTACAACGTAGCCTCAAAATCAAGTCTTCATTGAACTCGAGATTAAATCGATGGAAATTCAACATGCATGAAAATCAATAGAAAATAAAGGTTAATAATAGTTATCTACAACACAATCTATATCAAAGTTCTCCACACATGGTTGATTATAGGTTAAATATTGAAGTTCGCATGACATAGATGCAATGTAGCCTTAAAATAAGGTCTTCGCCAAACTCGACATTAAATCGATGGAAATTCAACATTCACGAATAATGATAGAAATTAAATGTTCTTACTAGTTATCTTCAACACAGTCTAAATCAGCATTATGCAAACAAGGTTGATTATGGTTGAAAAATTGGAGTTCACGTGACACAAATGCAACATAACTTTAAAATCAGGTCTTCACCAAAGTCGACATTAAATCGATGGAAATAGAAGATTCATGATAATCGATGGAAAATAAAGGTTCTTAATAGTCATCTACAACACAATCTAAATCAAATTTCTCCAAACATGGTTGATTATGTGTGAAAAAGTGGAGTTTGCGTAACATAGATGCAACATAGCCTTAAAATAAGGTATTCGCCAAACTCGACATTAAATCGATGGAAATTCAACATTCACAAAAAATGATAAAAAATAAAGGCTTTTACTAGTCATCTACAACACAATCTAAATCAAAGTTCTCCAACCATGGTTGATTATGGGTGAAATATTGGAGTTCGCGTGAAATAAATGCAACACATCCTTAAAATCAGGTGTTTGTCAAACTCGACATTAAATCGATAGTAAATAGAGGTTCTTACTAGTCATCTACAACACAATATAAATCAAAGTTCTTCAAACATGGTCAATTATGGGTGAAAAATTGGATTTTGTGTGACACAGATGCAACGTAGCCTTAAAATCAGGTATTTGCCGAACTCGACATTAAATCAATGGAAATTCAACATTCATGAAAAAAGATAGAAAATAAAGGTTCTTAAAGTCATCTACAAAACAATATAAATCAAAGTTCTCAACGATTGATTATGGTAGAAAAATTTGATTTCACGTGATACAAATGCAACGTGGCTTAAAATAAGTTCTTTGTCGAACTCGACATTAAATTGATGGAAATTTAACATTCACAAAAAATGAGAAAATAAAGGTTTTTCACTAGTAATCTAAAACACAATCTAAATCAAAGTTCTCTAGACATTGTTGATTATGGGTGAAAAATTGGAGTTCACGTGACACAGATGCAAAGTAGCCTTAAAATCAAGTCTTCACCAACTCGACATTAAATCGATGGAAATTCAAAATTCATGAAAAATGATAGATATTAAAGGTTCTTACTAGTCATGTACAACACAATCTATATCCAAGTTCTCCAGAGATGGTTGATTATGGGTGAAAAATTGGAATTCAAGTGATACAAACGCAACGTAGCCTTAAAATCAGATCTTCATTGAACTCGACATTAAATCGATGGAAATTCAACATTTACAAAAAATGATTGAAATTAAAGGTTCTTAATAGTCATCTAAAAATTAATTTAAATCGAAGTTCTCCAAACATGGTTGATTATGGGTGAAATTTTGGAGTTCCCATGACACAGATGCAATGTAGCCTCAGAATCAAGTCTTCGCTGAACTCAACATTAAATCTTTGGAAATTTAACATTCATGAAGAATGATAGAAATTAAAGGTTCTTACTAGTCATCTACAACCTAATCTAAATCAATGTTCTCCAAACATGGTTGATAATAGGTGAAAAATGTGAGTTCACGTGACACAAATGTAATGTAGCCTTAAAATCAGGTCTTCGCAGAACCCGAAATAAATTGATGGAAATTCAACATTCACAAAAAAATGATACAAATTAAAGTTTCTTACTAGTCATCTACGACACAATCTAAATCAATATTCTCCAAACATGGTTGATTATGAGTGAAAAATTGGAGTTCGCTTGATAGAGATGCAACGTAGCCTTAAAATCAAAATTCACGAAAATCGATAGAATATAAAGGTTCTTAATATTCATCTACAACACAATCTAAATCAATGTTCTCTAAACATTGTTGGTTATGGGTGAAAAATTGGAGTTCGTTTGAGACAGATGCAACGTAGTCTTAAAATCAAGTCTTCACCAAACTCAACATTAAATCGGTGAATTAAATTCAACATGCACAAAAACCGATAGAAAATAAAGGTTCTTAATAGTCATTTACAACACAATCTAAATCAAAGTGCTCCAAACATGGTTGATTATGGGTGAAAAATTCAAGTTCGTGTAATGTAGATGCAACGTAGCCTTAAAATCAGGTCTTCGTCAAACTCGAGATTAAATCAGTGGAAATTAAACTTTCACAAAAACTGATAGAACATAAAGGTTCTTAATAGTCATCTACAACATAATCTAAACCAAATTACTCCAAACATGGTTTATTATGGGTGAAAAATTGGTGTTCACGTGACATAGATGTAATGTAGGCTTAAAATCAAGTCTTCATCGAACTCGACATTAAATAGGTGGAAATTTAACATTCACAACAACCAATAGAAAGTAAAGGTTTTTTCTAGTCATATACAACATAATCTAAATCAAAATTCTCCAAACATGGTTGATTACGGGTGAAAAATTGGAGATCGCATGACATAGATGCAACATAGCCTTAAAATCATGTTTTCACCGAACTCCACATTAAATAAATGGAAATTGAACATTCAGTAAAAGTGATAGAAAATAAAGGTTCTCTCTAGTCATCTACAACACAATCTAAACCAAATTTCTCCAAACATGATTGATTATGGGTGTAAAATTGGAGTTTGTGTGACACAAATGCAACATAGCCTTAAAATCATTTCTTTGTCGAACTCGACATTAAATCAATGGAAATTCAACATTCACTAAAATTGATAGAAATTGAACATTCTCTCTAGTCATCTACAATCTAAATCAAACTTCTCCAAACATGGTTGATTATGGGTGAAAAATTCAAGTTTGTGTGACACATATGCAACGTAGCCTTAAAATAAGGTTTTCGTTAAACTCAATCTTAAATCAGGTCTTTGCCAAATTCGATATTAAATCGATGGAAATTCAACATTCATGAAAACTGATAGAAAATAAAGGTTCTCACTAGTCATCTACAAAACAATCTAAATCAAAATTCTCTAAAAAGGGTTGATTATGGGTGAAAAATTAGAGTTCACATGACATAGATGTAACATAGCCTTAAAATCAGGTTTTCATCGAACTCGACATTAAATCGATGTAAATTAAATATTCACGAAAATCGATAGAAAATAAAGGTTCTTACTAGTCATCTACAACACATCTAAATCAAAGTTCTCCAAACATGGTTGATTATTTGTGAATATCTGGAGTTCGCAGGACAGAAATGAGAAGTAGCCTTAAAATCAAGTCTTCACTGAACTTGACATTAAATCGATGTAAATTCAACATTCACGAAAACCGATAAATAATAAAGGTTCTTAATAGTCATCTATAACATAATCTAAATCGAAGTTCTCCAAACATGGTTGATTATGGGTGAAAAATATGATTTCACGTGACACAGATGCAAAGTAGCCTTAAAATTAGGTCTTCACCAACTCGACATTAAATCAATGGAAATTCAACATTCACGAAAATTGATAGAAATTAAAGGTTCTTAATAGTCATCTACAACACAATCTAAATCAAAGTTCTCAAAACATGGTTGATTATAGGTAAAAAATTGGAGTTCATGTGACACTGATGAAACGTAGCCTTTAAACCTATGTCTTCACTAAACTGGAGATTAAATCGATGGAAATTCATCATTCATGAAAACTGATAGAAAATAAAGGTTCTTACTAGTCATCTACAACACAATCTAAATCAAAGTTCTCCAAACATGGTTTGGTAATTGGAGAAAAATTGGAGTTTGTGTGACACAGTTGCAATGTAGCCTTAAAATCAGGTCATTGCCGAACTCGACATTAAATCGATGGAAATTCAACATTCACAAAAATAGATAGAAAATAAATGTTCTTACTAGTCTTCTACAACACAATGTAAATCAAAGTTCTCAAAACATGGTTGATTATGGGTGAAAAATTGGAGTTTACATGACACAGATGCAATGTAGCCTTAAAATCAGGTCTTCTTTGAACTCGACATTAAATCGATTGAAATTCAACATTCACGAAAATCGATAGATATTAAAGAATAAATTTTATTTAGGATTGTGTTTTAGATGATTATTAAGAACCTTTATTTTCTATCACTTTTCATGAATGTTGAATTTCATTCGATTTAGTGTCGAGTTTGACGAAAATCTGATTTTAAGACTATGTTGCAGCAGTGTTATGTGAACTCCCATTTTTCACCTACAATCAACCATATTTGGACAACTTTGATTTAAAATTAGATTGTAGATGACTATTAAGAACCTTTATTTTATATGGGTTTTCGTCAATGTTGAATTTCCATCGATTTAATGTCAATTTGAAAGAAAACCTGATTTTAATGCTATATTGTAGCCGTGTCATGCGAAATCCCACTTTTCACAAACAATCAACCATGTTTGGAGAACTTTGATTTAGGATTGTGTTGTAGATGAATATTAAGAACCTTTATTTTCTATTGGTTTTCGTTAATGTTGATTTTGCAACGATTTAATGTCGAGTTCAACGAAACCTGATTTTAAGGTTACGTTGTAGTTGTGTCACACAAACTCCCATTTTTCACCCATAATCAACCATATTTGGAGAACTTTGATTTAAGATTGTGTTGTAGATGACTATTAAGAACCTTTATTTTCTTTCAATTTTTGTGAACATTGAATTTCCATCGATTTAATGTCGAGTTCGATAAAAACCTGATTTAAGGCTATGTGCAGACGTGTCATGCGAACTCGCATTTGTCACCCATAATCAGCCGTGTTTGGAGTACTTTGATTTAGTATTGTGTTGTAGATGACTATTAAAACCTTTATTTTCTATCGGTTTTCATAAGTGTTAAATTTCCATCGATTTAATGTGGAGTTTCATGGAAATCTAATTTTAAGGCTACGTTATAGATGTATCACATGAACTCCCATTTCTCATGCATAATCAACCATCTTTGGTGAAATTTTATTTAGGATTATGTTGTAGATGACTGTTAAGGACCTTTATTTTCTTTTTATTTTTCTGAATGTTGAATTGTCATCGATTTAATGTCGAGTTCGACAAAAACCTGATTTTAAGGCTACATTGCAGTTGTGTCACACGAACTCCCATTTTTCAATGACAATTAACCCTGTTTGGATAAATTTTATTTATTATTAAGTTCTAGACGAATATTAAGAACCTTTATTTTCTATTTGTTTTTGTGAATGTTGAATATCCAACTATTTATTGTCGAGTTGAATGAAAACCTGATTTTAAAGCTACGTTGCGGCTGTGTGACGTGAACTCCCATTTCTCACCCACAATCAACCATGTTTGGAGAACTTTGATATAGGATTGTGTTGTAGATGACTATTAAAAACTTTTATTTTCCATCGGTTTTCATGAATTTCAAATTTCCTTCAATTTAATGTCGAGTTCGATGAAAACCTGATCTCACGGCTACAATGCAATTTTCTCATGCGAACTCCAATTTTTCACCCACAATAAATAAGTTTGGATAGCTTGTATTTAGGATTGTATTGTATATGACTATTAAGAACCTTTTTTTTCTATCGATTTTCGTGAATGTTTAATTTCCATCGATTAAATAATTATCTACAACCTAATCGATAGAAAATAAAGGTTCTTAATAGTCATCTACAACACAATCCTAAATAAAAGTATCCCAAACATGATTGATTCTGGGTGAAAAAATGGGAGTTTGTGTGACACAACCACAACGTAGCCTTGAATTTAGGTTTTCGTTGAACTCAACATTAAATAAATGGAAATTCAACATTCACGAAAGCCGATTGAAAATAAAAGGTTCTCAATAGTCATTAACTACACAATCCTAAATAAAAGTTCTCCAAACATGGTTGATTGTGGGTGACAAATGGGAGTTCGCATTACACAACTACAACGTAGCATTAAAATCATATTTTTGTCAAACTAGACTTTAAATCGATGGAAATTACACATTTATGAAAACTGATAGAAAATAAAGGTTCTTAATAGTTATCTACAACACAATCCTAAATCAAAGTACTCCAAAATTTGTTGATTGTGTGTGAAAAATGGGAGTTCGCATGACACATCTACAACATAGCCTTGAAATCATAATTTTCGTTGAACTTGACATTAAATCAAAGGAAATTCAACATTAACAAAAACTGATAGAAAATAAAGGTTCTTAATAGTCATCTATAAAACAATCCTAAATCAAAGTTCTCAAACATGATTGATTGTGGGTGAAAAATGGCAATTCCCTTGAGAATCTGTAGTGTAGCCTTAAAATCAGGTTTTCGTCGAACTCAACATTCACGAAAATCTATAGAAAATAAAGGTTCTTAATAGTCATCGACAAGACAATCTTAAATCAAATTTCTGCAAACATGGTTGATTGTGGATGAAAAATGGGAGTTTGCATGACAAAGATGCAACATAGCCTTAAAATTAGATTTTCGTCGAACTTGACATTAAATTGATGAAAATTCAACATTCACAAAAACTGATAACAAATTAAGGTTCTTAAAAGTCATCTACAACACAATCCTAAATCAAAGTACTCCAAACATGGATGTTTGTGGGTGAGAAACAACGTTTTGCATGACACAGTTGCAACGTAGTGTTAAAATCAGGTTTCAATGAAAACGTGATTTTAATGCTACGTTGCAGCTGTGTCATGTGAACTCCCATTTGTCACCCACAATCAACCATGTTTGGAGAATTTTGATATAGGATTGTCTTGTAGATGACTATTAAGAAACTTTTATTTTCTATCAGTTTTGGTGAATGTTGAATTTCCATCGATTTAATTTTGAGTTCAACGAAAACTTGATTTTAAGGCTACATTACAACTTTGCACGGGAATTGCAATTTTCTACCCACAATCAATCTTGTTTGGAGAACTTTAATTTAGGATTGTGTTGTAAATGACTATTAAGAACCTTTATTTTCTATCACTTTTTTGTGAATGTTGAATTTCCATCGATTTAATGTCGAGCTCGAAAAAAACCTGATCTTAAGATTACCTTGCAATTGTCTCACACTAACTCCCATTTTTCACCCACAAACAATGTTTGGATAGATTTTATTTAGGATTGTGTTTTAGATGATTATTAAGAACCTTTATTTTCTATCACTTTTCAGGAATGTTGAATTCCTTCGATTTAATGTTGAGTTTGACGAAAATCTTATTTTAAGGCTATGTTGTAGCAGTGTTATGAGAACTCCCATTTTTCACCTACAATCAACCATGTTTGGAGAATTTTGATTTAAAATTAAATTTTCGATGACTATTAAGAAACTCTATTTTATATGGGTTTTTGTGAGTGTTGAATTTCCATCGATTTAATGTCAATTTCAAAGAAAACTTGATTTTAACGCTACGTTGCAGCTGTGTCATGTGAAATCCCACTTTTCACAAACAATCAACCATGTTTGGAGAACTTTGATTTAGGATTGTGTTGTAGATGACTATTAAGAACCTTTATTTACTATCGATATTCGTGAATATTGAATTTCCAACAATTTAATGTTGACTTTGACGAAAACATGATTTTAAGGCTACGTTGCAACTGTGTTACGTGAACTCCCATTTTTCATCATAATCAACCATTTTTTGAAAACTTTGATTTAGGATTTTGTTCTAGATGACTAAAATATCGAGTTCGACAAAAACCTAATTTTAATGCTACGTTGTAACTAGTCACATTAATTCCCATTTTTCACTAGCAATCAACCATATTTGGAGTACTTTGATTTAGTATTGTGTTGTAGATGACTATTAAGAATCTTATTTTCTACAATTTTCATGAATATTGAATTTCCATCGATTTAATGTGGACTTTGGGGAAAATCTGATTTTGAGGCTACATTGCAGCTGTGTCATGGGAACTCCCACTTTTCACCCACAATCAACCATGTTTGGAGAAATTTGATTTAGGATTGTGTTCTAAATGACTATTAAGAAACTTTATTTTCTATTAGTTTTCATGAATGCTGAATTTCCATTGATTTAATGTGAAGTTCGAAAAAAAATTGATTTTAAAGCTACGTTATAGCTATGTCACGCGAACCACATTTTTCTCCCACAATCAACCATGTTTGGATAACTTTTATATAGGATTGTGTTGTAGACTAAGAACCTTTA
Organism: Sequoiadendron giganteum; assembly: GCA_007115665.2. NCBI lineage: Eukaryota > Viridiplantae > Streptophyta > Pinopsida > Cupressales > Cupressaceae > Sequoiadendron > Sequoiadendron giganteum. The sequence goes on from CM021102.1 coordinate 508,116,060, forward strand.
TTTTCTATCAGTTTTCAAGAATGTTGAATTTCCATAGATTTAATGTCGAGTTCTATGTAAACCTAATTTTAAGGCTACGTTGCATCTTTGTCACGAGAACTCCCATTTTTCACCCACAATCAACCATGTTTTCAGAACTTTGATTAATGATTGTGTTGTAACTGACTATTAAGAACCTTTATTTTCACCCACAATCAATCATGTTTGGAGAACTTTGATTTAGGATTGTGTTGTAAATGACTACTAAGAACCTTTATTTTCTATCATTTTTTCGTGAATGTTGAATTTCCATCGATTTAATGTCAAGTTCAAAAAAACATGACTTTAAGATGACCTTACAGTTGTCACACTAACTTTTATTTAGGATTGTGTTTTAGATGATTATTAAGAACCTTTATTTTCTATCACTTTTCGTGAATGTTGAATTTCCTTCGATTTAATGTTGAGTTTGACGAAAATCTGATTTTAAGGCTATGTTGCAGTAGTGTTATGCGAACTCCCATTTTTCACCTACAATCAACCATGTTTGGACAACTTTGATTTAAAATTAGATTGTAGATGACTATTAAGAACCTTTATTTTATATGGGTTTTCGTCAATGTTGAATTTCCATCGATTTAATGTCAATTTCAAAGAAAACCTGATTTTAATGCTATATTGCAGCCGTGTCATGCGAAATCCCACTTTTCACAAACAATCAACCATGTTTGGAGAACTTTGATTTAGGATTGTGGTGTAGATGACTATTAAGAATCTTTATTTTCTATCGATTTTTGTGATTATTGAATTTCCATCTATTTAATGTCGACTTCGACGAAAACCTGATTTTAAAGTCTACGTTGCAACTGTGTTACGTGACTCCCATTTTTCACCAATTATCAACCATGTTTTGAGAACTTTGATTTAGGATTTTGTTCTAGATGACTATTAAATTTTGAGTTCGACAAAAACCTCATTTTAAGGCTACGTTGCAACTTGTCAAACAAACTCCCATTTTTCACTAGCAATCAACCATGTTTGGAGTACTTTGATTTAGTATTATGTTGTAGATGACTATTAATAAGCTTATTTTCTATCAGTTTTCATGAATATTAAATTTCCATCGATTTAATGTCGACTTTGGGGAAACCCTGATTTTGAGGCTACGTTACAGCTCTATCATGGGAACTCCCACTTTTCTCCCACAATCAACCATGTTTGGAGAACTTTGATTTAGGATTGTGTTCTGAATGACTATTAAGATCCTTTATTTTCTATCAGTTTTCATGAATTTTGAATTTCTATTGATTTAATGTGAAGTTCGAGGAAAACTTGATTTTAAGGCCACGTTGTAGCTATGTCATGCGAACCACAATTTTCACCCACAATCAACCATGTTTGGAGAATTTTGATATAGGATTTTTTTGTAGATGACTATTAAGAACATTTATTTTCTATTAATTTTTTGTGAATATTGAATTTCCATCGATTTAATGTTGAGTTCCATGAAAACCTAATTTTAAGGCCACATTTTAGCTGTCTTATGAACCTCCAATTTTCACACACAATCAACCATGTCTCAAGATCTTTGATATAGTATTGTGTTTTAGGTTACTATTAAGAACCTTTATTTTCTATTAGTTTCTATGAGTGTTCAATTTCCTTTGATTTAATGTCACGTTTGACGAAAACCTAATTTTAAGGCTACATTGCAGATGTGTCATGTGAACTCCTATTTTTCAACCATAATCAATCATGTTTGGATAGCTTTATTTTAGGATTGTATTGTAGATGACTATTAAAAACCATTATTTTCTATCAATTTTTTTGAATTTTGAATTTCCATCGATTTAATATTGAGTTCGACGAAAACCTGATTTTAAGGCTACGTTGCAGCTGTGTCAAACGAACTCCCTTTTTTCACCCACAATCAACCATGTCTGGAGAACTTTGATTTAGGATTAGCTTTTTGATGACTATTAAGAACCTTTATTTTGAATAGGTTTTTGTGAATGTTGAATTTCCGTTGATTTAATGTCGATTTCGATGAAAACCTTATTTCAAGGCTGTGTTACAGCTGTGTCCCACGAACTCCCATTTTTCACCCACAATGAACAATGTTTGTAGAGCTTTGATTTACAATTATCTTGTAGATGACTATTGAGAACCTTTATTTTCTATTTATTTCAGTGAATATTGAATTTAATTTGATTCAGTGTCGAGTTCGATGAAAACCTAAATTTAAGGCTACGTTGCAGCTGTGACACACAAACTCCCATTCTTGACCCACAATCAAGCATGTATGCATAACTTTGATTTAGGATTGTGTTGTAGATGGCTATTAAGAACCTTTATTTTCTATCGGCTTTTGTGAATGTTAAATCTCCATTGATTTAATGTCGAGATCGAAGAAAACTTGATTTTAAGATTATGTTACAGCTATGTTACGCGAACTCCCATATTTCACCCACAATCAACCATGTTTGGAGAACTTGGATTTAGGATTGTGTTGTAGATGACTATTTAAAACCTTTATTTTCTATCAGTTTTCATGAATGTTGAATTTCCATCAATTTAACATTGAGTTCGATGAAAACCTAACTTTAAGCGTACGTCACAGATTTGTCACACGAACTCCCTTTTTTCACACATAATCCACTATGTTTCGAGAACTTTCATTTAGGATTGTGTTGTAAATGACTATTAAGAACCTTTATTTTCTATTGATTTTCATGAATGTCGAATTTTGATCTATTTAATGTTTAGTTCGACGAAAACATGATTTTGAGGCCACTTTGCAGCTGTCACACGAACTCCCACTTTTCACCCACAATCAAACATGTTTGAATAGTTTTGATTTAGACTCCCATTTTTAACCCATAATCAACCATGTTTGGAGAACTTTGATTTAAGGTTGTGTTTTTTTTAATTATTATTAGACTACAGGAATCGGGTAGCACGACCCCCTATAAACTGTAGTGGGCCTGGGAAACTTTTTAACGTGACCGATGGCATTGGTGCGACATGCCCTTCGGTACCACGGGGGTGGGGGAGACTAGACCTTGTGACCAACCTCTTGCAACAGGAAAGATTTAGCCAACCGAGCTAGGGCCCCAACCCCAAGATTGTGTTTTAGATAACTATTAAGCTTAATTTTCTATCGGTTTTCATTAATATTGAATTTCAATCAATTTAATGTTGAGTTTGATGAAACCCTAATTTTAAGGCTACATTGCAACTGTGTCATGCGAAATCCCATTTTTCATCGACAATCAACCATGTTTGTAGAACTTTGATTTAAGATTGTTTTGTAGATGACTATTACGAATCTATATTTTTTATTGGTTTTTGTGAATGTTGAATTTTCATCGATTTAATGTCTAGTTTGGCGAAAACCTAATTTTAAGACTCTGTTGCAGCTGTGTCATGCGAACTCCCAATTTTCACACACAATTAACAATGTTTGGAGAACTTTGATTTTGGATTGTGTTGTAGATTACTATTAAGAACCTTTATTTTCTATCGGATTTCATGAATCTTCAATTTCCATCGATTTAATGTCGACTTTGGGGAAAACCTGATTTTGAGGCTACATTGCAGCTGTGTCATGGGAACTCCCACATTTCACCCACAATCAACCATATTTGGAGAACTTTGATTTAGGATTGTGTTGTAGATGACTATTAAGAACCTTTATTTTCTATCAGTTTTCGTGAATGTTAAATTTTCATCAATTTATTGGTGAGTTTGATGAAAACCTAATTTTAAGGCTATGATACAGTTGTGTCACACGAATTCCCATTTTTCACCCACAATCAACCATGTTTGGAATTTTTTAATTTAGGATTAAGTTGTAGATCACTATTAAGAAGCTTTGTTCTCTATTGGTTTTTGTGAATGTTGAATTTCCAACGATTTAATGTCAAGTTCAACGAAAACCTGATTTTAAGGCTACGTTGCAGTTGTGTCACGTGAACTCCCATTTGTTTACCCGCAATCAACCGTGTTTGGAGAACTTTGATTTAGTATTATGTTGTAGATGACTATTAAGAACCTTTATTTTCTATCAGGTTTTGTGAATGTTGAATTTCCATCGATTTAGTGTCGAGTTCGACAAAAACCTTATTTTAAGGCTATGTTGCAGACGTGACATGAGCTCCCATTTTTTATGCATAATCAACGATGTTTGGAGAACTTTGATTTAGTAATATATTGTAGATGACTATTAAGAACCTTTATTTTCTATTGGTTTTCATGAATGTTGAATTTCCATCGATAAAATGTCGAATTCGATGTAAAACCTAATTTTAAGGCTAAGTTGCAGCTTTGTCATGCGAACTCCCAGTTTTCACCCACAATCAACAATGTTTGGAGAACTTTTATTTAGGATTGTGTTGTAGATGACTATTAAGAACCTTTATTTTCTATTGGTTTTCATGAATGTTGAATTTCAAACGATTTAATGTTGAGTTCGAAAAAATCCGATTTTAAGGCCTAGTTGCAGTTGTGTCATAGGAACTCCCATTTTTCACCCACAATCATCAATTTTTGCAGAAGTTTGATTTAGAATTGTGTTGTGAATGACTATTAAAAACCTTTATTTTCTAATAGTTTTCATGAATGTTGAATTTCATTCGATTTAATGTCGAGTTCAAAAAAAACCTAATTTTAAGGCTACCTTGTAGCTATGTTATGTGAACTCCCATTTTCACCCACAATCAACCATGTTCGGAGAATTTTGATTTAGTATTTGTAGATGACTATTAAAAATATTTAATTTCCATCGATTTAATTTTGAGTTTCACGAAAACCTAATTTTAAGGCTATGTTGCAGACGTGTCACACGGACTCCGATTTTTCATGCATAGTCAGCCATGTTTGGAGAACTTTGATTTAGGATTATGTTGTATATGACTATTAAGAACCTTTATTTTCTATCAGTTATCGTGAATGTTCAATTTGCGTCGATTAAGTGTCGAGTTTGATGAAAACCTAATTTTAAATCTACGTTGCACCTTTGTCAAGCGAACTCCCATTTTTCACCCACAATAAATCATGTTTGGAGAACTTGTATTGTGTTGTAGATGACTATTAACAACCTTTCTTTTCTATTATTTTTTGTGAATGTTGAATTTCCATCGATTTAATGTCGAGTTCGATGAAAACCTTATATTTAGGCTATGTTGCATTTGTGTCAATTGAACTCCCATTTTTCACACAAAATCAACCATGTTTGGAGAACTTTGATTTAGAAATATGTTGTAGATGATTATTAAGAACCTTAATTTTCTATTGGTTTTCATGAATGTTGAATTTCCACCGATTAAATGTCGAGTTCGATTAAAACCTAATTTTAAGGCTACGTTGCAGCTTTCTCACATGAACTCCATTTTTTCACCAATAATCAACCATGTTCGAAGAACTTTGATTTAGGATTTTTTTGTAGATGACTATAAAGAAAAACTACTTTCTATCGGTTTTCAGGAATGTTGAATTTTTATCGATGTATTGTCGAGTTTCATTAAAACTTGATTTTAAGGCTATGTCGCAGCTATGTCACGTGAACTCCCATTTTCACCCACAGTCAACCATGTTTGGAAAACATTTACTTAGGATTAATTTGTAGATGACTATTAAGAAACTTTATTTTCTATTGGTTTTCATGAATGTTGTATTTCCAACGATTTAATGTCGAGTTCAACGAAAACTTGATTTTAAAAGGCTATGGTGTAGCTATGTCACATGAACTCCCATTTTTCACCCATAATCAACCATGTTTGGTGAACTTTTGATTTAAGATTTTGTTGTAGATGACTATTAAGAACATTTATTTTCTATCAGTTTTCGTGAAGTTTGAATTTACATCAATTTAATGTCGAGTTCGACGAAAACCTGATTTTAAGGCTATGTGCAGCTGTGTCATGTGAACTCGCATTTTGCACCCACAATAAACCTTATTTGGTGAACTTTGATTTAAATTGTGCTGTAAATGACTATTAAGAACCTTTATTTTCTATCGGTTTTCGTGAATATTGAATTTCCTTCCATTTAATGACAAGTTCGACGAAAACCTGATTTTAAGGCTACGTTGAAACAACTTTGTCACGTGAACTCCTATTTTTCACCCACAATCAACCATGTTTGCATAGATTTAATTCAAGATTGTGTTGTAGATGACTATTAAGAACCTTTATTTTCCATCGATTTTTGTGAATGTTGAATTTCCATCGATTTAATGTCAAATTTAACGAAAACATGATTTAGGTTACCTTGCAGTTGTGTCATGTGTACTCCTTTTTTTCCATTGGTTTTCATGAATATGGAATTTCCTTCGATTTAATGTTGACTTTGATGAAAACATGAATTGAAGGATAAGTTGCAGCTGTGTCACGTGAACTCCCATGTTTCACGCATAATTAACAATATTTGGAGAACTTTGATTTAGGATTATGTTGTAGATGACTATCAGGAACCTTTATTTTGTATTCATTTTCATGAATGTTGAAATGCCATTGATTAAATGTCGAGTTTGACGAAAATGTGATTTTAAGGCAACATTGCAGCTATGTCACATGAATTCCCATTTTTCACCCACAATCAAGCATATTTGGAGAACTTTGATAGAGGATTGTGTTTTAAATGACTATTAAGAACCTTTATTTTCTATCAGTTTTCGTGAATCTTGAATTTCCATCGATTCAATGTCGAGTTTAACGAAAACATGATTTTAAGGTTATCTTGCAGATGTGTCATGCGAACTCTTATTTTTCACCCACAATCAACCATGTTAAGAGAATATTGATTTAGGATTGTGTTATCTATAGATTACTATTAAGAATATTTATTTTCTATCGATTTTTGTGAATGCTGAATTTTCGTCGATTTAATATTGATTTTGACGAAAACCTAATTTTAAGGTTGAGTTGCAGCTTTGTCATGTGAACTCCCATTTTTTTAGCCATAATCAACCATGTTTGAAGACATTTCATTTAGGATTTTTTTGTAGATAACTATTAATAACCTTTATTTTCAATTGGTATTTTGTGAATGTTGAATTTTTATGGATTTAATGTCGAGTTTGACGAAATCATGATTTCAAGGCTAGTTGCAGCCATGTCCCATGATCTCCCTTTTTTCACCCACAATTAACCATGTTTGAGGAACTTTGATTTAGGATTGTGTTGTATATTTTCTATTGGTTTTCATGAATGTTCAATTTCAATCGATTTAATGTCGAGTTTGACAAAAACCTAATTTTAACGATACATTACAGACGTGTCATGCAAACTCCCATTTTTCACCAACAATCAACCATATTTGGAGAACTTTGATTGAGGATTGTGTTGTAGACGACTATTAAGAACCTTTATTTTCTATCGATTTTCGTGAATGTTGAATTTCCATCAATTTAATGTCGAGTTCGACGAAAACCTAATTTTAAGGGTCATGCGAACTCATAGTTTGCACCCACAACAAACCATGTTTGGAGAAATTTGATTTAGAATTGTTGGAGTTCATGTCACACAGCTACAAGGTAGCCTTAAAATTAATTTTTTATCGAACTCGACATTAAATCGATGGAAATTAAACATTCACAAAAATAAATCGAAAAAAAATGTTCTTAATAGTTATCTACAACATAATCCTTAATTAAACTTCTCCAAACATGGTTGATTATGGGTGAAAAATTGGAGTTTGCATGAAACATCTCCAACATATTATGATATTGCTATCAGGATTCAACCGTGTCGTTTTCGAGTTAAACTCATTGACCCATGATTCATGAGTAGTGGTTCCCAAGAACCCATCTCTCATGATAATGAATGGTCCACAACAAAATTTAACAACATAGCCTTAAAATCGGGTTTTTATTGATTCGACATTCAATCGATGGAAATTTAACATGCACAAAATTCGATAGAAAATAAAGGTTCTTAATAATCATCTAAAACACAATCCTAAATAAAATTTCTCCAAACATGGTTGATTGTGTGTGAAAAATGGGATTTCACGTGACACAGCTGCAATGTAGCCTTAAATCAGGTTTTCATCGAATTTGACAATAAATCAACGAAACTTCAACATTCATGAAAACCAATAGAAAATAAGCGTTCTTAATAGTCATCTACAACACAATCCTAAATAAAATTTCTCCAAACATGCTTGCTTATGGTTGCAAAAACTGACTTCGCGTGACACAGCTGCAAGGTAGCCTTAAAATCAATTTTTTTGTCGAACTCGACATTAAATTCGATGGAAATTGAACATCACGAAAATCAATAGAAAATAAATTTTGTTAATAGTCATCTACAACACAATCCTAAATCAAAGTTCTCCAAACATGGTTTATTGTGGGTGAAAAATGGGAGTTCTCGTGACAAAGCACCAATGTAGCCTTAAAATCAGGTTTTCGTCGAACTCGACATTTAATTGATAGAAATTCAACATTCACGAAAACCAATAGAAAATAAAGGTTCTTAATAGTCATCTACAACATGATCCTAAATCAAATATCTCTAAACATGGTTGATTATGCATGAAAATGGGAGTTCCTATGACACATCTACAATGTAGCCTTAAAATTAGGTTTTAGTCGAACTCGGCATTCAATCGATGGAAATAGAACATTCACGAAAACTGATAGAAAATAAAGGTTCTTAATAGTCATCTAGAACACAATCCTAAATAAAATTTCTCCAAACATGGTTGATTGTGTGTGAAAAATGGGAGATCATGTGACAGAGCTGCAATGCAGCCTTAAAATCGGGATTTCATCAAATTTGACTTTAAATCAACGGAAATTCAACATTCACGAAAACCAATAGCAAATAAAAATTATTAGTAGTCATCTACAACACAATCTTAAATCAAAGTTCTCCAAACATGGTTGATTGTGGGTGCAAAATGCGAGTTCGCATGACACTATTGCACATAGCCTTAAAATCAAGTTTTCATCTTACTCGACATTAAATCGATAGAAAATAAAGGTTCTTAATAGTCATCTACAACACAATCCTAAATCAAGGTTCTCCAAACATTCTTGATTATGGGTGAAAAATGGGAGTTCACATGACACATTTGCAATGTAGCTTTGAAATCAGGTTTATGTCGAACTCGACATTAAATCAATGGAAATTGAACATTTACAAAAATTGAAAGAAAATAAAAGTTCTTAATAGTTATTTACAAACAATACTAAATCGAATTTCTCCAAATATGATTGATTATGGGTGAAAAATGGGATTTCGCATGACACAGTTGCAACAAAGCCTTAAAGTCAGGTTTTTTATCGATCTTGACATTTAATCGATGGAAATTCAACATTTAGAAAAATTGATCGAAAATAAAGGCTCTTAATATTCATCTACAACATAATCCTCAATCAAAGTTCTCCAAACATGATTGAACGTGGGTGAAAAATGTGAGTTCGCATGAAAAACAACAACTTAGTCTTAAAATAAGGTTTTCATCGAACTCAACATTAAATCGATGGAAATTCAACATTCATGAAAACCGATAGAAAATAAAGATTCTTAATAGTCATCTACAACACAATCCTAAATCAAAGTTCTCTAGACATGATTGATTGTGGGTGAAAAAATGGATTTTGCATCATACAATTGCAACATAGCCTTAAAATCAAGTTTTCGTCAAACTTGACAATAATTTGATGGAAAATCAAGATTCATGAAAAGAAATAAAAAATAAAGGTTCCTAATAGTCATATACAAAGTAATCAAAGTTCTCAAAATATGGTTGATTATGGGTGAAAAATGGAAGTTTGCATGAGACAACTCTAACATGGCCTTGAAATTAGGTTTTCATCGAATTTGACATTAAATCAATGGAAATCCAACAATCACAAATATCAATAGAAAATAAAGGTTCTTAATAGTCATCTACAACACAATACTAAATAATATTTCTCCAAACATCATTGATTGTTGGTGAAAAATGGGAGTTCGTGTGACACAGCTGTAATGTACCCTTAAAATAAGGTTTTCCTCGAACTCGACATTAAATCAATGGAAATTCAACACTTACAAAAATCGATAGAAAATAAAGGTTCTTAATAGTCATCTACAAATCAATATTAAATCAAAGTTCTCCAAACATGGTTAATTTTGGGTGAGAAATGGGAGTTCTCTTGACATAGGTACAAGGTAGCCTTAAAATCATGTTTTTTTCGAACTCGACATTAAATCGATTTAAATTGAACATTCACGAAAACCGATAGAAGATAAAGGTTCTTAATAGTCATCTACAATACAATCCTAAATCAAAGTTCTATAACATGGTTAATTGTGGGTGGAAAATGGGAGTTTGCATAACACAGTTGCAACATAGCCTTAAAATCATACTTTCATTGAACTCGACATTAAATCGATTGATTGTGGGTTAAAATGGGAGTTCGTGTGACAAAGCTGCAACGTAGCCTTGAAATCATTTTTTGTCGAACTACAATAAATCGAAGGAAATTCTAAATTCGCAAAATCCGATGCAAAATAAAGGTTCTTATATTCATCTACAATAGAATCCTAAATAAAAGCTATGCAAACATGGTTGATTGTGGGTGAAAAATGGGAGTTCACTTGACAAAGCTGCAACGTAACCTTAAAATCAAGTTTTCAATGAGCTTGTCATTAAATGGAAGGAAATTCATAAAATTTGATAGAAAATAAAGGTTCTTAATAGTAATCTATAACACAATCCAAAATCAAAGTTCTCCAAACTCTTAACCTTGTGGTCATGGGTTTGAGCCTCACGGTGGGCATAGTTGTCAAATCAATAATCGCGCATTTTTCCTCCATGGACCTTTAATCTTTTGACTAGTGATGGTGTATATGAAAATTAGAATTGAGAATGTATAAATAAAATAATTTTGAATTAAAATAAAATAATTTTTAAATAATTTTGAAGTCAAATAAAATAAGTCAAAATTAATATTTTTCTTGATAGGTGAAGGCAATATATGAGTAATTATATAAAGGATATTGGTTCAATGTTTAATGAGACTTTTGAAATAGGAAATTTTTTGAACCACTTTTTTATGGTTAATTGTATGCGAAAGTTGGGAGTTCGCATGACATAGCTGCAACAGAGCCTTAAAATTAGGTTTTAACTGAACTAGAAATTAAATCGATGGAAATTCAACATTCACGAAAACCAATCAAAAATATAGTTTCTTAATAGTCATCTACAAGACAATCCTAAATCAAAGTTCTACAAACATGGTTGATAGTGGGTGAAAAATGTGAATTCCCGTGACACGGTTGCAATGTAGCATTAAAATTAGGTTTTCATCAAACTCCACATTAAATTGAAAGAAATTCAAAATTCATGAAAACTGATAGAAAATTAAGCTTCTTAATAGTTATCTAAAACAAAATCTTAAATCAAAGTTCTCCAAACATGGCTGAGTATGGGTGAAAAATGGGAGTTCACACCACAGTTATAACGTAACCTAAAAATCAAGTTTTCTTCGATCTCGACATTAAATCGATGGAAATTCAACATTCACAAAAGCCGATATCAAATAAAGGTTCTTAATAGTCATCTACAACGCAATTCTGAATCAAAACTATCCAAACATGCTTGATTGTGGGTGAAAAATGGGAGTTCATTTGACACAGCTGCAAAGTGGCCTTAAAATCAGGTTTTCATTGAACTCGACATTAAATAGATGGAAATTCAATATTCATGAAAATAAATAGAAAATAAATTTTCTTAATAGTCATCTACAACACAATCCTAAATAAAATTTCTCCAAACATGGTTGATTGTGGGTGAAAAATGTGAGTTCGTGTGACAAAGCTACAACGTAGCCTCAAGTTTTGGTTTTCATTGAACTCAACATTTAATAAATGGAAATTCAATATTCATGAAAAACCAATAAAAAATAAAGATTCTTAATTGTCATCTAAACCATAATCCTAAATCAAACTTCTCCAAACATGGTTGATTGTGCTTAAAAATTGGGAGTTGGCGTAACACGTCTGCAACGTAGCCTTAAAATTAGGTTTTCTTCGAAGTCGATGTTAAATTGATGGAAATTGAACATTCATGAAAACTAAAAGAAAATAAATGTTGTTAATAGTCATCTATAACACAACTGCAACATAGCCTTAAAATCAGGTTTTTGTCGAACTCGACATTAAATCGACCGAAATTCAATATTCACGAAAACTGATAGAAAATAAAGGTTCTTAATAGTCATCTACAAAACAAACCTAAATAAAAGTTCTCCAAACATGGTTGATTGGGTGAAAAATGGGAGTTCATGTGACATAGTTGCAATGTAGCCTTAAAATCAAGTTTTCATCCAACTCTACATTAAATGGGTGAAAAATGGGAGTTTGTGTGACACAATTACAACGTAGCCTTAAAATCAGATTTTCATCGAATTCGACATTAAATCAATGGAAATTCAACAATCACGAAAATCAATAGAAACTAAAGGTTCTTAATAGTCATTTATAACGTAATCTAATATCAAACTTCTCAAAACCTGGTTGATTATGGGTGAAAAATGAAAGTTTGCATGACACAGCTACAACGTAGCCTTAAAATTAGGTGTTAGACAAACTTGATAGTAAATCATTCAAAAGTCAACATGCACAAAAGGTGATATAAAATAAAGGAACCTAATAGTCATTCACAACACAATCCTAAATAAAAGTTCTCCAAACATTGTTGATTATGGGTGAAAAATGGGAGTTCGCATGACACAGCTGCAACTTTTTGGGAAAAATCAAAGATATGGGTTTCATAGGTGCTTGTGTGGTAAAGAGACCCAAATTGTCCGTTTTTTGAAAAAATAAGTTGGTCTTGAAAAAGATAAAAATATCGATAAGTATAGCTAAAATCTTATAGAATTTTTAACTTTTTCAAAAAGATCAAAATTCAATTAAATTTGGTAGTACAACTTTGCGGGGTCATATTTTTTGATACAACCATTAGTTTTTAAATTATAATATATTTTTGGAAAGCTCTCCAAAAGACACTTGGCCTCATTCATTTGTATCATTTATTTGGTTTGTGTAATTGCATAAAATCTTCTAAAGAGTGTACCTTTTAAAAAAATAAAAAAAATATGAAATTTGGTAGTACAATATTGTGAGGTCATAACTTTAGATCCGACCATTACATTATCAATTATAATATATTTTTGAAAAATTCTGTAGAAGACACTTGGCCTTGTTCATTCACGTCTTATATCTGGTTTGCGTAACTACCTAAATTCTTAAAGAAATTGTAACTTCTTGAAAAATCAAAATTTTAGTAAATTTGGTAGTACAACTTCATGGGGTCATAAATGTTTTTCTAACAATTGGATTTTTAATTATAATATAGTTTTGGGAAACACTCCAGAATGTGTTTGGTCTAAAATCTTCTATAAGATGTAATCTATTCTCAAAACATGATTGATTATGGGTGAAAAATGGGAGTGGACATGACACAACTGCAACGTAGCCTAAAAAATTAGGTGTTCGCCGAACTCAACATTAAATCGATGGAAATTGAACATTCAAAAAAACTAATAGAAAATAAAGGTTCTTGATAGTCGTCTACAACATAATCTAAAATCAAAATTCTCCAAACCTAGTTGATTATGGGTGAAAAATGGGAGTTCGATGACATAGCTGGTGTTAGACAAACTTGGTTGTAAATCAATTAAAAATCAACGTTCATAAAAGGCGATATAAAATAAAGGATCCTATTAGTTATATACAACACAACCCTAAATGAAAGTTCTCCAAACATAGTTGATTATAGGTGAAAAATGACAGTTCACATGACAACTCCAACACAGACTTAAAAATTAGGTGTTCATTGAACTCGTCATTAAATCAATGGAAATTCAACATTCATGAAAACCAATAGAAAATAAAGGTTCTTAATAATTATCTATAACACAATACTAAATCATAGTTCTCCAAACATGGTTGATTGTGGGTGAAAAATGGGAGGTCGCGTGACACAACTGCAACATAGCCTTAAAATGAGGTCTTCGTTGAGCTCGACATTAAATCATTGGAAATTCAACACTCATGAAAACCGATCAAAAATAAAGGTTCTTAAAATTCATCTACAACACAATCCTAAATCAAAGTTCTCCAAATATGGTTGATTGTGGGTGAAAAATGGGATTTCATGTGGCACAGCTACAATATAGCCTTAATATCATGTTTTCGTTGACCTCAACATTAAATCGATGGAAATTCAACATTCATGAAAACAAAAATAAGTTAAAGGTTCTTAATAGTTATCTACAACAAAATCCTTAATCAAAGTTCTCTAAAAGTGGTTGATTGTGCATGAAAAATGGGAGTTCGTGTGACATAGCTGCAACAGAGCCTTAAAATATGGTATTCGTCGAACTCGACATTAAATCTATGGAAATTCAACATTCATGAAAACTAATAGGAAATAAAAGTTATTAATAGTCATCTAGACCACAATCCTAAATAAAATTTCTCCAAACATGGTAGATTGTGTGTGAAAAATGGAAGTTCAAGCGACACAACTGCAACGTAGCTTTAAAATGAAATTTTCCTCGAACTCGATACTAAATCAATGGAAATTCAATGATCACGAAAACCGATAGAAAATAAAGGTTCTTAATAGTATTCTACAACACAATCCTAAATCAAAGTTGTCCAAACATGGTTGATTGCGGGTGAAAAATGGCAGATCGTGTGACACAGCTGCAATGTAGCTTTGAAATCATGATTTCGTGAAACTCAACATTAAATCCATGAAAATTCAAAATTCACAAAAACAAATAGAAAATAAAGGTTACTAATAGTTATCTACAACAAATCCTAAATCAAAGATCTTCAAACATGGTTGATTATGGCGTAAAAAATGGGAGTTGACGTGACAACGCTACAACTCAACAATAAATCGATGAAAATTCAACATTCACAAAAATCAATAGAAAATAAATATTCTTAATAGTCATCTACAACACAATGCTAAATACAAGTTCTCCAAACATGATTTATTGTGAGTGAAAAATGGGAGTTCCCATGACAAAGCTGCAATGTAGCCCTGAAATCAGGTTTTCATTGAACTCAACATTAAATCGAACGAAATTCCAAATTCACGAAAACCGATTGAAAATAAAGGTTCTCAATAGTCATCTACAACACAATCCTAAATTAAAGCTATGCAAACATGGTTGATTGTAGGTGAAAAATGGGAGTTCACGTGACAAAGCTGCAATGTAGCCTTAAAATCAGGTTTTCGTTGAACTTGTCATTAAATAGAAGGAAATTCAATATTCACGAAAACTAATAGAACTTTGATCAATGTTTGGAGAACTTTGATTTAGGATTATGTTGTAGATGACTATTAAGAACCTTTATTTTCTATCGATTTTTGTGAATGTTCATTTTCCATCGATTTAATGTCGAGTCTAATGAAAACCTGATTTTAAGGCTATGTTGTAATTGTGTAACACGAACTCCCATTTTTCACCCATTTAATGTAGAGTTGGACGAAAAATTGATTTTAAGGCTACACTACAACTTTGTCACATGAACTCCCATTTTTCACCCAATCGACCATGTTTGGAGAACTTTTATTTAGGTTTGTGTTGCAGATGACTATTAAGAGCCTTTATTTTCTATCGATTTTCACGAATATTGAATTTCGATCGATTTAATGTCGAGTTCTATGAAAACCTGATTTTAAGGCTATGTTGCAACTGTGTCATGCGAACTCCCATTTTTTTACCCAAAATCAACCATGTTTGGATAAATTTGATTTAGGATTGTGTTGTAGATGACTATTAAGGATCTTTATTTTCTATCCATTTTCATAATTGTTGAATTTCCATTGATTTAAAACATAGCCTAAAAATTAGGTTTTCGTCGAACTCGACATTAAATGTATGGAAATTCAACATTCACGAAAACTGATAGAAAATAAAGGTTGTTAATAGTCATCTAGAACACAATCCTATATAAAATTTCTCTAAACATGGTTGATTGTGGGTGAAAAGTTTGTGTTCGCATGACACGGCTTCAACATAGCCTCAAAATCAGGTTTTCCCCAAAGTCGAAATTAAATCAATGTAACTTGAATATTCATGAAAATAGATAGAAAATAAGGTTTTTAATAATCATCTACAACACAATACTAAATCAAATTACTCCAAACATGGTTGATTGCTGGTGACAAATGGGATTTCTTGTGACAAGTTGCAATGTAGCCTTAAAATGAGGTTTTTATCGAACTCGATATTTAATAGTCATCTAGAAGAAAATCCTAAATGAAAGTTCTCAAAAGATGGTTGACTATGGCTTAAAAATGGGAGTTCACGTAACACAATTGCAATGTAGCCTTAAAATCAAGTTTTCGTCGAAGTCGATATTAAATTGATTAAACTTTAACATTAACAAAAACTGACAGAAAATAAATGTTCTTATTAGTCATCTACAATACAATACTAAAATAAAGTACTCCAAACATGGGTTATTGTGGGTGAAAAATGAGACTTCGCATGACACAGCTGCAATGTAGCCTTAAAAGCAGGTTTTCATCGAACTCGACATTCAATCGATGGAAATTCAATATTCACGAAAATTGATAGAAAAAAAATCTTCTTAATAGTCATCTACAACACAATCCTAAATCAAAGATCTCCAAACATGGTTGATTATGGGTGAAAAATGGGATTTCGCGTGACACAGCTGCAATGTAGCCTTAAAATCAGGTTTTTCGTTGAACTCGACATTTAATCGTTGAAAAATATTTACGAAAACCAATAGAAAATAAAGGTTCTTTAATAGTCATCAACAATGTAAAGCTAAATAAAATTTCTCCAAACATGGTTGATTGTGGGTGAAAAATGGGAGTTCGTTGACACACTTGTAACGTAGCACTAAAATTAGGTATTCATCTAACTCAGCATTTAATCGATGGAAATTCAATATTCACAAAAACCAATAGAAATTAAAGGTTCTTAATAGTCATCTACAACACAATCCTAAATCAAAGTTATCCAAACATAGTTGATTGTGGGTGAGAAATGGGAGTTCGCGTGACAAAGCTACAACATAGTCTTAAAATTATGTTTTCATCGAATTCGACATTAAATCGATGGAAATTCAACATTCACAAAAATTGATAGAAAATAAAGGTTTTAATAGTCATCTACAACACAATCGTAATTCACAGTTCTCCAAACATGATTGATTGTGGGTGAAAAATGGGAGTTTGCATGACACAGCTACAACATAGCCTTAAAATTAGGTTTTCATAGAACTCGACATTAAATCGATGCAAATTTAATATTCATGAAAATCGATAGAAAATAAAGGTTCTTAATAGTCATCTAAAACACAATCCTAAATCAAATTTATCCAAACATGGTTAATTGTTAGTGAAAAATGGGAGTTCGTGTGACATAGCTGCAGCGTAGCCTTAAAATCAAGTTTTTGTCAAACTTGACATTAAATCTATGAAAATTCTTCACAAAAATATATAGAAAAATAGGTTCTTCACAGTCATCTACAACATAATCCTAAATAAAATTTCTCCAAACATGGTTGATTATGCATAAGAAATGGGAGTTTGTGTGATACATCTGCAACGTAGCCTTAAAATTAGGCTTTCATCAAACTCCACATTAAATCAATGAAAATTTGAGATTCACGGAAACAAATAAAAAATAAATGTTCTTAAAAATCATCTACAACATAATCCTAAATCAAATTTCTCCAAACATGGTTGATTATGCATGAAAAATGGAAGTTCGTGTGATACATCTGCAACGTAGCCTTCTATTTAGGTTTTCATCAAACTCGATATTAAATCGTTGGAAAATCAACATTAATGAAAACTAATAGAAAATAAAGGTTTTTAATAGTCATTTACAACACAATCCTAAATCAAAGTTCTCCAAACATGATTGATTGTGGGTGAAAAATTGCAGTTCCCATGCAAAACTGTAATGTAGCCTTCAAATCAAGTTTTCGTCGAACTCGACATTAAATCGATGGAAATTCAACATTCACCAAAACCCATAGAAAATAAAGGTTCTTAATAGTCATCTACAACACAATCTTATATCAAATTTTTGAAAACATGGTTGATTGTGGGTGAAAAATGGGAATTCTCATGACAAAGATGCAACGTAGCCTTAAAATAAGGTTTTCATCGACCTCGACATTAAATCTATGGAAATTCAACATTAGCGAAAACTGATAGAAAATAAAGGTTCTTAATAGTCATCTACAACACAATCCTATATCAAAGTACTCCAAACATGGTTGATTGTGGGTGAAAAGTGAGAGTTCCTGTGACATAGCTGCAACGTAGCCTCAAAATCAGGTTTTTTCCAAAGTACTCCGAACATGGTTGATTGCTGGGAAAAAATGAGAGTTTATGTGACAAGTTGCAACGTAGCCTGAAAATGAGGTTTTTGTCAAACTTGATATTTAATAGTCATCTAGAACACAATACTAGACATTAAATCGATGGAAATTCGACAATTAAAAAAACCGATAGAAAATAAAGGTTGTTAATAGTCATCTACAACACAATACTAAATCAATTATATCCAAACATGGTTTATATTGAGTGAGAAATGGGAGTTCACATAACAGAGCTGCAACGTAGCCTTAAAATTAAATTTTCATTAAACTCAACATTAAATCTATGACACAATACTAAATCAACGTACTCCAAACACGGTTGATTGTAGGTGAAAAATGTGAGTTCGTGTGACACAGCTGCAACATAGCCTTAAAATCAGGTTTCCGTTGAACTCGACATTAAATCGATAGAAATTAAACATTCACGAAAAGTGATAGAAAATAAATGTTCTTCATAGTCATCTACAACACAATCTTAAATCAAAGTTCTCCAAACATGATTGATTGTTGGTGAAAAATGGGAGCTCATCTGACAAAGCTGTAACGTAGCTTTAAAATCAAGTTTTCATCGAACTCAAGATTTAATCGATGCAAATTCAATATTCATGAAAACTAATAGAAAATAAAGGTTCTTACTAGTAATCTACAACACAATCCTAAATCAAAGTTCTCCAAACATAGTTGATTATTGATTAAAAATGGGAGTTCGCTTGACACAGCTGCAACGCAACCTTAGAATCAGGTTTTCGTGAAACTCGACATTAAATCGATGAAAAATCAACATTGATGAAAACCAATAGAAAATAAAGGTTCTTAATTATCATCTCACAATCCTAAATTAAATTTCTCCAAACATGGTTGATTGTGGGTTAAAAATGGGAGTTTGCGTGACAAAGCTATAACGTAGCATTAAAATCAGGTTTTCATCGAACTTGACATTTCATAGATGCAAATGCAACATTCACGAAAACCAATAGCAAGTAAAGGTTATTAATATTCATTTATAACATATTCCTAAATCAAAGCTCTCCAAACATGGTTGATTGTGTGTGAAAAATGGGAGTTCGTGTAACACAACTGCAACTTAGTCTTAAAACCATGTTTTCGCTGAACTCAACATGAAATCAATGGAAATTGAACATTCATAAAATAGGATGAAAATAAAGGTTCTTAATAGTCATCTACAACATAATCCTAAATCAAAGTTCTCCAAACATGGTTGATTATTGGTGAAAAATGGGAGTTCGCATGACACAGCTGCAACATAGCCTTAAAATCACATTAACATCAAACTCGACATTAAATTGATGGAAATTCAACATTCACGAAAACAAAAATAAAATAAAGGTTCTTAATAGTAATCTACAACACAATCCTAAATCAAAGTTTTCGAAAAATGGTTTATTGTTCGTGAAAAATGGGAGTTCACGTGACACAGTTGCAACAGAGCTTTAAAATCTAGTATTCGTTAAAACTTGACATTAAATCTATAGAAATTCAACATTCACGAAAACTAATAGGAAATAAAAGTTATTAATAGTCAGCTACAACACAATCCTAAATAAAATTTCTCCAAACATGGTAGATTGTGTGTGAAAAATGGGAGTTCGAGTGACACAGCTACAACGTAACTTTAAATTCAAGTTTTCCTCGAACTTGATAATAAATTGATGGAAATTCAACGATCACGAAAACTGATAGAAAATAAAGGTTCTTAATAGTAATCTGCAACACAATCCTAGATCAAAGCTCTCCAAACATGGTTGATTGTGGGTAAAAAATGGTAGTTCACATGACACAACTGCAACGTAGCCTTGAAATTAGGTTTTTGTTGAACTCGACATTAAATCAAAGGAAATTGAACACTCACAGAAACTGATAGAAAATAAAGGTTCTTAAAAGTCAACTACAACACTACAAAATCAAAGTTCTCGAAACATGATTGATTTTGTGTGAAAAATCAAAGTTCTTGAAACATGGTTGATTTTGTGTGAAAAATCAAAGTTCTCCAAACATGGTTGATTGTGGGTGAAAAATGGGAGTTCGCGTGACAAAGCTACAACGTAACCTTAAAATCAAGCTTTTGTGAACTCGACGTTAAATCGATGGAAATTCAACATTCACGAAAACAAAAATAAATTAAAGGTTCTTTATAGTAATATTCAACAAAATCCTAAATCAAAATTCTCCAAAAATGGTTGATTGTGCAATAAAAATGGGAGTTCGAGTGACATAGCTGCAATAGAGCCTTAAAATCTAGTATTCCTCGACCTCAACATTAAATCTATAGAAATTCAACATTCACAAAAAATAATAGGAAATAAAAGTATTAATAGTCATCTACAACACAATCCTAAATAAAATTTCTCCAAACATGGTAGATTATGTGTGAAAAATGGGAGTTTGAGTGACACAGCAGCAACGTAGCTTTAAAATGAAGTTTTCCTTGAACTCGGAAATAAATCAATGGAAATTCAACGATCATGAAAACCGATAGAAAATAAAGGTTCTTAATAGTAATCTACAACACAATCCTAAATCAAAGTTCTCCAAACATGGTTGATTGTGGGTCAAAAATGGTAGTTCAAGTGACACAACTGTAACGTAGCCTTAAAATTTGGTTTTTGTCAAAGTCAACATTAAATCGATGGAAATTCAATATTCAAGAAAATCGATTGAAAATAAAGGTTCTTAATAGTCATCTAAAACACAATCCTAAATTAAAGTTCTCCAAATATGGTTGATTGTGGGTGAACAATGAGAGTTCACGTGACACAACTGCAACATCGCTTTAAATCAGGTTTTCCTCGAACTCGAAATTAAATCGATGAAAATTCAAAATTACGAAACCGATAGAAAATAAAGGTTGTTAATAGTCACCTACAACATAATCCTAGATTAAATTTCTCAAAACATGGTTGATTGTGGGTGAAAAATAGAAGTTTGAGTGACACAATTGCAAAGTAGCCCTAAAATCAGGTTTTCATCAAACTCAACATTCACGAAAATCGATAGAATTAAAGAATCTTAATAGCTCATTACAACACAATCCTAAATCAATTTTCTCTGAGCATGGTTGATTGTGAGAGAAAAATGGGAGTTCATGTGAAACATTTGCAACGTAGCCTTAAAATCAGGGTTTCATCGAACTCGACATTAAATCAATGCAAATTCAACATTCACGAAAAGTGATAGAAAATAAAAGTTTTTAATAGTGATCTACAACACAATCCCAAATCAAAGTTCTCCAAACATTGTTGATTTTTGGTGTGAAATGGGAGTCCACATGATAGAGCTGCAACGTAGCCTTAAAATTATATTTTCATCGAACTCGACATTAAATTGATGAAAATTGAACATTCACGAAAACCAGTAGAGAATAAATGCTTTTAATAGTCATCTAAAACACAATCCTAAATCAAAGTTCTCAAAACAAGGTTGATTGTGGGTGAAAAATGGGAATTCATGTGAGAAAGCATCAATGTAGCCTTAAAATCAAGTTTTCGTGAACTTGACATTCAATCGATGGAAATTGAACATTCATGAAAACGGATCAGATATAATGGTTGTTAATAGTCATCTAAAACACAATCTTAAATCAAAATTCTCCAAACATTGTTGATTGTGGGTGAAAATTGGAGTTCAATTGACAAAGCTGCAATGTAGCCTTAAAATCAGGTTTATGTCGAAGTCAACATTAAATCAAAGGAAATTCAACATTCATAAAAACTAAATTAAAATAAAGGTTCTTAATAGAAATCTACAACGCAATGCTAAATCAAAATTTAAAAAAAAATGGTTGATTGTGGGTGGAAAATGGGAGTTTGCTTGACACATCTATAACAAAGCCTTAAAATCTTGTATTCATCGAACTCGACATCAAATAGATTGAAATTATACATTCACGAAAACTGATAGGAAATAAAGATTCTTAATATTTATCTACAACACAACCCTAAATAAAATTTCTCGAAACATGTTTGATTGTGGGTGAAAAATGGGAGTTCGCGTAACAAAGCTACAATGTAGCCTTAAAATCAGGTTTTCGTCGAACTCGACATTAAATCGATGAAAATTCAACATTTACGAAACTGATAGAAAATTAAGGTTCTTAATAGTAATCTACAACACAATCCAAAATCAAAGTTCTCCAAACATTGTTAATTGTTTGTCAAAATTGGGAGTTCGCATGACACAGCTGCAATAAAGCCTTAAAATTAGCTTTTCGCCAAGCTAGACATTAAATCGATGGAAATTGAACATTCATGAAAACCAATAGAAAATATAAGTTCTTAATAGTCATCTACAAGACAATCCTAAATCAAATTTCTACAAACATAGTTGATTGTGGGTGAAAAATGGGATTTCGAGTGACACAGTTGTAATGTAGCATTAAAATCAGATATTCGTCGAACTCGACATTTAATCGATGGAAATTCAACATTCACAAAAACCAATAGAAATTAAAGGTTCTTAATAGTCATCTACAGCACAATCCTAAATCAAATTTCTCCAAACATGGTTGATTGTGGGTGAGAAATGGGAGTTTGTGTGACACAGCTGCAACGTAGCTTTAAAATTAACTTTCTGTTCAACTCGACATTAAATCGTTGGAAATTCAACATTCACAAAAACAAATAGAAAATAAAGGTTCTTAATAGTCATATACAAAATAATAATAAATAAAATTTATCCAAACCTGGTTAATTGTCAGCGAAAAATGGGAGTTCACATGACACAGCTACAATGTAGCCTTAAAATCAGATTTTCGATGAACTCGACATTAAATCGATGAAAATTCAACATTCAAAAAAATATATAGAAAATAAAGTTTTTTAATAGTCATCTACAACATAATCCGAAATAAAATTTCTCCAAAGATGGTTGATTATGCATGATAAATGGGAGTTCCTGTGATACATCTGCAATGTAGCCTTAAAATTAGGTTTTCATCAAACTCCACATTAAATCGATGGAAATTTAACTTTTATGAAAACCGATAGAAAATAAAGGTTCTTAATAGTCATCTACAACACAATACTAAATCAAAGTACTCCAAACATGGTTGATTGTGGGTGAAAATGCTAGTTTGCATGACACATCTGCACATAGCCTTAAAATCAGGTTTTCATTGAACTCGAGATTAAATCAATGGAAATTCAATGTTCACAAAAACTGAAAGAAAAAAAAGGTTCTTAATAGTCATCTACAACACAATCTTAAATCAAAGTTCTCCAAACATGGTTGATTATGGGTGAAAAATGGGAGTTCGCATGACACAGCTGCAATGTAACCTTAAAATCAGGTTTTCTTTGAAATTGACATTAAATCAATGGAAATTCAACATTGACGAAAACCCATATAAAATAAAGGTTCTTAATAGTCATCTACAATGTAATTTTAAATCAAAGTTCTCCAAACATGGTTGATTGTAGGTGAAAAATGGGAGTTCGCATAACACTGCTGCAATATAGCCTTAAATTCATATTTTTGTCAAACTCAACATTAAATCGAAGGAAATTTGACAGTCACGAAAAGTGATAGAAAATAAAGGTTCTTAATAATCATCTAAAACACAATCCTAAATAAATGTTATCCAAACATGGTGGATTGTGGGTGAAGAATGGGAGTTACTGTGACACAGCTGCAAAGTAATCTTAAAATTAGGTTTTTTTCGAGCTCAACATTAAATCGATGGAAATTCAACATTCACGATAAAGTGATTTCTCCAAAAATGATTGATTGTGGGTGAAAAATCACGGTTCCCGTGCAAAGCTGTAATGTAATAGTCATCTACAACACAATCCTAAATCAAAGTTCTCCAAACATGGTTGATTGTTGGTGAAAAATGGAAGTTCCAGTGACACAGCTGCAAGGTAGCCTTAAAATCAGGTTTTCTTTCAAGTCGACATTAAATCGATGGAGATTCAACATTCACGAAAACCCATATAAAATAAAGGTTCTTAAAAGTCATCTACAAAATAATTTTAAATCGAAGTTCTCCAAACATGGTTGATTGTGGTGGATAAATGTGTGTTCGCATGTCACAGCTGCAACATAACCTTAAAATCAGATTTTCGTAAAACTCAATATTAAATCGAAGCAAATTCAACATTCACAAAAACTAATAGAAAATAAATATTCTTAATAGTCATCTAAAACACAATCCTAAATAAAATTTATCCAAAAATGGTTTATTATGGGTGAAAAATGGGACTTCGTGTCACATAGCTGCAGTATAGCCTAAAAATCAGGGTTTTGTCGAACTCGAAATTAAATCGATGGAAATTCAACATTCACAAAAACCAATAGAAAATAAGCATTCTTAATGGTCATCTACAACACAATCCTCAATCAAAATTATCCAAACATGGTTGATTGTGTGTGAATAATGGGAGTTCATGTGGCACAACTACAAACCTAGCCTTAAAATAAAGTTTACACGGAACTCGACATTAAATCGATGGAAATTCGCCAATTACAAAAACTAATAGAATATAAAGGTTCTTAATAGTCATCTACAATACAATCCTAACTCAAACTTATCCAAACATGGTTGATTATGGGTGAAAAATGTGAGTTCGTGTGACACAGCTGTAACGTAGCCTTGAAATAATATTTTCGTTAAACTCAACATTAAATCCTTTGAAATTCAACATTCACGAAAATCGCTAAAAAATAAAGGTTCTTAATAGTCATCTACAAAACAACCCTAAATCAAAGTTATCCAAACATGGTTGATTGTGTGTGAGAAATGGGAGTTCACGTGACATAGTTGCAATGTAGGCTTAAAATCAAATTTTCGTTGAACTCAACATTAAATCGAAGGAAATTCAACATTCACAAAAACCGGTAGAAAATAAAGGTTCTTAATAGTCATCTATAACACAATACTAAATCGAAGTACTACAAACATGGTTGATTGTAGGTGAAAAATGTGAGTTCGTGTGACACAGTTGCAACATAGCCTTAAATTCGGGTTTTCATCGAACTTGACATTAAATCGATGGAAATTAAACATTCACGAAAAGTGATAAAAAAAATGTTCTTAATAGTCATCTACAACACAATCTTAAATCAAAGTTCTCCAAACATGATTGATTGTTGTTGAAAAATGGGACCTCATCTGACAAAGCTGCAACGTAGCCTTAAAATCAAGTTTTCGTCGAACTCAACATTTAATCAATGTAAATTCAACATTCACGAAAACCAATAGAAAATAAAGGTTCTTACTAGTAATAGACAACACAATCCTAAATAAAAGTTCTCCAAAGATGGTTGAGTATGGGTGAAAAATGGGATTTCACATGCCACGTCTATAACCTAGCATTAAAATTAGGTTTTCATTGAACTTGACATTAAATCGATTGAAATTGAACATTCATGAAAACCAATAGAAAATAAAGGTTCTTAATAGTTATCTACGACACAATCCTAAATCAAAGCTATCCAAACATGTTTGATTGTGGGTGAAAAATGGGAGATCGTGTGACACAGCTGCAACATAGCCTTGAAATCATGATTTCATCAAACTCGACATTAAATCCATGAAAATTCAACATTCACAAAAACAAATAGAAAATAAAGGTTACTAATAGTTATCTACAACACAATCCTAAATCAAAGTTCTTCAAACATGGTTGATCATTGTGTAAAAAATGTGAGTTGACGTGATAAAACTACAACACAACATTAAAAATTAGGTTTTCATCGAACTCGACATTAAATCAATTGAAATTGAACATTCACGAAAACCAATAGAAAATAAAGCTTCTTAATAGTCATCTACAAATTAATCCTAAATAATGGTTTTCCAAACATGGTTGATTGTGGGTGAAAAATGGGAGTTTACATGACACAGTTGCAACGTAGCCTTACAATCAAGTTTTCATGAAACTCGACAATACATCGATGAAAATTCAACATTGACGAAAAAAATATAGAAAACATTTTTTCTTTATAGTCATCTACAACACATTCCTAAATCAAAGTTCTCCAAACATGGTTGATTGTGGGTGAAAAAATGGTGTTCGCGTGATAAAGTTGCAACGTAGCCTTAAAATTAGGTTTTCATCGAACTTGACATTTAATCGATGGAAATTCAACATTCACGAACACCAATAGAAAATAAAGGTTCTTAATAGTCATCTACAACATTTAAAGCTATGTTGCAACTTTGTCACGCGAACTCTCAATTTTCACCCACAATCAATCATGTTTGGAGTACTTTAATTTAGTATTGTGTTGCAGATGACTACCAAGAACCTTTATTTTCTATCGATTTTCGTGAATGCTAAATTTTAATCGATTTAATGTCGAGTGCGATGAAAAACTAATTTTAAGGCTACTTTGCAGACATGTCACACGAACACCCATTTTTCATGCATAATCAACCATGTTTGGGGACTTAATTTAAGGATTATGTTGTAGATGACATATGGAAAACCTTTATGTTCTATTTGTTTTATGATTGTTGAATTTCCATCGATTAGATGTCGAGTTTGATGAAAACATGATTTTAAGGCTATATTGCAGCTATGTCACGCGAACTCCCATTTTTCAACTAAAATCAACAATGTTTGGAGAACTTTGATTTAGGATTGTGTTTTCTATCAGTTTTTGTGAATGTTCAATTTCCATCGATTTAATGTCGAGTTCGACAAAAACCTAATTTTAAGGCTACGTTGTAGACGTGTTCATGCGAACTCCCATTTTTCACGCATAATCAACCGTGTTTGGAGAAATTTGATTTAGGATTATGTTATAGATGACTATTAAGAACCTTTACTTTTTATTGCTTTTTGTGAATAGTGAATTTCCATCGATTAAATGTCAAGTTTGACAAAAATCTGATTTTAAGGTTATGTTGCATCTATGTCATGCGAACATATATTTTTTCCCCACAATCAACAATGTTTGGAGAACTTTGAATTAAAATTATGTTGTAGATGACTTCTAAGAACCTTTATTTCATATGGGTTTTCATGAATGTTGAATTTCCATCAATTTAATGTCGAGTTCAAAGAAAACCTGATTTTAAAGCTACGTTGCAGCTGTGTCATGCGAACTCCCATTTTTCACCAACAATCAACCATGTTTGGAGAACTTCGATTTAGGATTGTGTTGTAGATGAATTTTAAGAAAACCTTTATTTTCTGTTAGTTATTGTGAATGTTGATTTTCCGTTGATTTAATGTCGAGTTCGATGAAAACCTGATTTTAAGGCTACGTTGCAGCTGTGTCACACGAACTCTAATTTTTCTCCCACAATAAACCATGTTTAGATAACTTTGATTGAGGATTGTGTTGTAGATGGCTATTAAGAACGTTTAGTTTTTATCGGTTTTCGTGAATGTTGAATTTCAATCAATTTAATGTCAAGCTTCGCGAAAACCCTATTTTAGGTCTACATTCTATTTCTGTCACGCAAACTCACATTTTTCACTTACATACATCCATGTTTGTAGAATTTTTATTTAGGATTGTGTTTTACATGACAATTAAGCACCTTTATTTTCTTTTAGTTTTCGTGAATGTTAAATTTCCATCGATTTAATGTTGAGTTCAGTGAAAACTTGCTTTTAGGGATACGTTGCAGCTGTGTCATGCGAAATCCAACTTTTCCTAAACAATCAACCATGTTTGGAGAACTTTGATTTAGGATTGTGTTCTAGTGACTATTAAGAACATTTATTTTCTATCGATTTTCATGAATATTGAATTTCCATCGATTTAATGTCGACTTTGATGAAAACGTGATTTTAAGGCTATGTTGCAACTGTGTTACATGAACTCCCATTTTCACCCATAATCAACCATGTTTTGAGAACTTAGATTTAGGATTTTGTTCTAGATGACTATTAAATATCGAGTTCAAAAAAAACCTCATTTTAAGGCTACGTTGCAACTTGTCACATGAACTCCCATTTTTAACCAGAATTCAACCATGTTTTGAGTACTTTGATTTAGTATTGTGTTTCAGATGACTATTAAGAACCTTATTTTCTATCGATTTTCATGAATATTGAATTTCCATCGATTTAATGTCGACTTTGGGGAAAACCTGATTTTGAGGCTACATTGCAGCTATGTCATGGGAACTCCCACTTTTCACCCACAATCAACCATGTTTGGAGAAATTTGATTTAGGATTCAGTTCTAAATGACTATTTAGAACCTTTATTTTCTATCAGTTTTCATGAATGTTGAATTTCCATTGATTTAATGTGAAGTTCGAAGAAATCACTATTTTAAGGCTACGTTATAGCTATGTCACGCGAATCGCATTTTTCACCCACAATCAACCATGTTTGGGGAATTTTGATATAGGATTCTGTTGTAGATGACTATTAAGAACCTTTTATTTTCTATCAGTTTTCGTGAATGTTGAATTTCCATAGATTTAATGTCGAGTTCGACAAAAACCTAATTTAAGGCTACGTTGCTTCTTTGTCACGAGAACTCCCATTTTTCACCCACAATCAACCATGTTTGCAAAACTTTGATTTAAGATTGTGTTGTAGATGACTATTAAAAACCTTTATTTTCTATGGGTTTTGGTGAATGTTGAATTTCCATCGATTTAATGTCAAGTTCGACAAAAACTTGATTTTAAGGCTACATTACAGCTTTGCACGGGAACTGTAATTTTTCACCGACAAACAATCATGTTTGGAGAACTTTGATTTATGATTGTGTTGTAAATGACTATTAAGAACCTTTATTTTCTATCATTTTTTCGTGAATGTTGAATTTCCATCGATTTAATGTCGAGTTCGAAAAAACCTGATTTTAAGATTACCTTGCAGCTGTGTCACACTAACTCCCATTTTTCACCCACAATCCACCATATTTGGATAACGCTTATTTAGGATTGTGTTTTAGATGATTATTAAGAACCTTTATTTTCTATCACTTTTTGTGAATGTTGAATTTCCTTCAATTTAATATCGAGTTTGACGAAAATCTGATTTTAAGGCTATGTTGTAGCAGTGTTATGCGAACTCCCATTTTTCACCTACAATCAACCATGTTTGGAGAACTTTGATTTAAAATTACATTGTAGACGACTATTAAGAACCTTTATTTTATATGTGTTTTTGTCAATGTTGAATTTCCATTGATTTAATGTCAATTTGAAAGAAAACCTGATTTTAATGCTACGTTGCAGCTATGTCATGCCAAATCCCACTTTTCACAAACAATCAACCATGTTTGGAGAAGTTTGATTTAGGATTGTGTTGTAGATGACTATTAAGAACCTTTATTTTCTATTTGTTTTCATTAACGTTGATTTTCCAACGATTTAATGTCGAGTTCAACAAAAACCTGATTTTAAGGTTACATTGCAAATGTGTCACGCAAACTCCCATTTTTCACGCATAATCAACCATGTTTGGAGAACTTTGATTTAATATTGTGTTGTAGATGACTATTAAAACCTTTATTTTCTATCAGTTTTCATAAATTTTAAATTTCCATCGATTTAATGTGGAGTTTGATGAAAACCTAATTTTAAGGCTATGTTGCAGACGTATCAAAGGAAATCCCATCTCTCATGCATAATCAACCATCTTTGGAAAATTTTATTTAGGATTATGTTGTAGATGACTGTTAAAAACCTTTAATTTCTATTTATTTTTTTTGAATGTTGAATTTTCATCGATTTAATGTCGAGCTCGATGAAAACCTGATTTTAAGGCTACATTGCAGCTGTGTCACGTGAACTCCCATTTTTCCCTGAAAATTAACCATGTTTGGATAAATTTTATTCATTATTAAGTTGTAGATGACTATTAAGCACTTTTATTTTCTATCTGTTTTTGTGAATGTTGAATTTCCAACGATTTAATGTTGAGTTAAATGAAAACCTGATTTTAAAGCTAAGTTGCGGCTGTGTCACGTGAACTCCCATTTCTCACCAACAAAAAACCATGTTTGGAGAACTTCAATTTAGGATATAGTTGTAGATGACTATTAAGAACCTTTATTTTCCATCGGTTTTCATGAATTTCAATTTTCCTTCAATTTAATGTCGAGTTCGATGAAAACTTGATTTAACGGCTACAATGCAATTTTGTCACGCAAACTCCCATTTTTTACCCGCAATAAATAATGTTTGGAGAAGTTGTATTTAATATTGTGTTGTAGATGACTATTAAGAACCTTTATTTTCTATCGGTTTTCATGAATATTGAATTTCCATCGATTTAATGTCGAGTTCGATAAAAACCTGATTTTTAGGCTACCTTATAGCTATGTCATACAAACTCCCATTTTTCACCCACAATCAACCATGTTTGGAGAATTTTGATTTAGTATTGTTTTGTAGATGACTATTAAGAACCTTATTTTCTATTTGTTTTCGTGAATGTTGAATTTCCATTGATTTAATGTCGAGTTTATCGAAAACCTTATTTTAAGGCAACGTTAAAGTTGTGTCACGTGAACTCCCATTTTTCACCCACAGTCAACCATGTTTGGATAATTTTTATTTAGGGTCTTGTTGTAGATAACTATTAAGAACCTTTATATTCTATTGGTTTTCATGAATGTTGGATTTCCATCGATTTAATGTCAAGTTCGGCGAAAACTTGAGTTTAAGGGTACGTTGCACCACTATCACACAAACTCCCATTTTTCACCAACTATCAACCATGTTTGGTGAACTTTGATTTAGGATTATGTTGTAAATGATTATGAAGAACCTTTATTTTCTATCGATTTTCACGAATGTTGAATTTCCATCGATTAAATGTTGTTTTTGACGAAAACCTGATTTTAAGGCTACATTGCATCTTTTTCATGTGAACTCCTGCTTTTCACCCACAATCAATCATGTTTGGAGAACTTTGATTTAGGATTGTGTTGTAGATGACTATTAAGAACCTTTATTTTCTATTACTTTTCATGAATGTTGAATTTTAATCGATTTAATGTCAAGTTCAACAAAACCCTTATTTAAAGGCTACGTTTTAACTGTCACACGAACTCCCATTTTTCACCCACAATCAACCATGTTTGGATAACTTTGTTATAAGATTGTGCTGTAGATGAATATTAAGAAACTTATTTTTATCAATTTTCGTGAATGTTGATTTTCTCTTGATATAATGTCGAGTTCGATAAAAACCTAATTTTAAGGCTATTTTGTAGCTCTGTCACGTGAACTCTAATTTCTCACCCCAAATAAATCATGTTTGAACAACTTTGATTTACAATTATGTTGTAGATGTCTATTAAGAACCTTTATTTTCTATTACTTTTCATAAATGTTGAATTTCCATTAATTTAATGTCAAGTTCGAAGAAAACCTGATTTTATGGCTATGTTGCAGCTGTGTCACACAAACTCCCATTTTTGACCCAAAATCAACAGTGTTTGGAGTAGATGTGTCGTGCATGAACTCCTATTTTTACGCATAAACAACCATGTTTGGAGAACTTTGATTTAGGATTATGTGGTAGATGACTATTAAAAAACATTTATTTTCTATTGGTTTCTGTGAATGTTGAATTTCCATCGATTTAATGTCCAGTTCGACCAAAACTTGATTTTTAGGCTATGTTTCAGCAGTGTCATATGAACTCCCATTTTTTAACCACAATCAACCATGTTTGGATAAATTTGATTGAGGATTGTGTTGTAGATGACTATTAAGGATCTTTATTTTGTATCCATTTTCGTAACTATTGAATTTCCATTGATTTAAAGTTGAGTTTAACGAAAAAAAATATTTTAAGGCTACATTGCAGGTGTGTCACACAAACTCTAATTTTTCACCCACAAACATCCATGTTTGGAGTACTTTTATTTAGATGATATCAATTTTTGTTAATGTTCAATTTCCATCGATTTAATGTCGAGTTCGACGAAAACCTCATTTTAAAGCACTACGTTGCAGACGTATCACGTGAATTCCCATTTTTCATGTATAATCAAACATGTTTAGAGAACTTTGATTTAGGATTATGTTGTAGATGACTATTAAGAACCTTTATTTTCTGTTTGTTTTTTATGAATGTTGAATTTCCATCGATTAAATGTTGAGCTCAACGAAAACCTTGTTTTGAAACTACGTTGCAGCTTTGTACTGTGAACTCCCAATTTTTACCCAAAATCAACATGTTTGGAGATCTTTTATTTGCATTCTCCAAACATGGTTGATTATGGGTGAAAAATGGGAGTTCGTATGACAAATCAAAAACATACCCTTAAAATTAGGCTTTCGTCGAACTCGACATTAAATCTAAGGAAATTCAATATTCACGAAAAATAGATAGAAAATAAAGGTTGTTAATAGTCATCTACAACACAATCCTATATAAAAATTCTCTAAACATGGTTGATTGTGGGTGAAAAATGCGAGTTCGCATGACATAGCTATAACGTAGCCTTAAAATCAAGTTTTCTTCGATCTTCACATTAAGTCAATGGAAATTCAGCATTCATGAAAACTGATAGAAAATAAAGGTTCTTAATAGTCATCTACAACACAATCCTAAATCAAAGTTGTCCAAACATGGTTGATTGTGGGTGAAAATTTGGAGTTCGCATGAAACAGCTGCAACGTTGCCTCAAAATCAGGTTTTCCCCAAAGTCGACATTAAATCGATGTAAATTGAATATTCATGAAAACAGATAGAAAATAAGGTTCTTAATATTCATTTACAACACAATACTAAATCAAAGTACTCCAAACATGGTTGATTGCTAGTGAAAAATGGGATTTCTCGTGACAAGTTACAATGTAGCCTTAAAATGAGCTTTTTGTCGAACTTGATATTTAATAGTCATCTAGAAGATGTTGCAACTGTGTCACACAAACTCCCATTTTTCATCCACAATCAACAGTGTTTGGAGTAGTTTGATTTAGTATTGTGTTGTAGATAACTATTAAGAACCTTTATTTTAAGGCTACTTTGTAGATGTGTAAACAACCATGTTTGGAGAACTCTGATTTAGGATTATGTTGTAGATGACTATTAAAAACCTTTATTTTCTATTGGTTTCTATGAATTTTGAATTTCCATCGATTTAATGTCGAGTTCAACGAAAACATGATTTTAAGGCTATGTTCCAGCCGTGTCATGTGAACTCCCATTTTTTACCCATAATCAACCATGTTTGGATAAATTTGATTTAGGGTTGTGTTGTAATGAATATTAAGAACATTTATTCGATTTAAAGTCTACTTTAATGAAAATAATATTTTAAGGCTACATTGCAGTTGTGTCAAGCAAACACTCATTTTTCACCCACAAACATCCATGTTTGGAGTACTTTGATTTAGATGATATAATTTCTTGTGAATGTTCAATTACCATCGATTTAATATCCAGTTCGATGAAAACCTCATTTTAAGCGCTACGTTGCAGACGTGTCATGTGATTTCCCATTTTTCATGCATGATCAAACATGTTTGGAGAACTTTGATTTAGGATTATGTTGTAATGACTAATAAGAACCTTTATTTACTATTTGCTTTTGTAAAAGTTGAATTTCCATCGATTAAATGTCAAGTTCGACAAAACCTGGTATTGATACTACGTTGCAGCTTTGTCACGCGAACTCCCATTTTTTACCCAAAATTAACATGTTTCGAGAACTTTTATTTAGGATTGTGTTGTAGATGACTATTACGGACCTTTATTTTCTTTCGGTTTTTGTAAATTTTGAACTTCCATCGATTTAATGTTGAGTTCGATGAAAACCTGATTTTAAGGCTATGTTGTAGATGACTATTAAGAACCTTTAATTTTTTATTATTTTTGTGAATGTTGAATTTCCATCGATTAAATGTCGAGTTCAATGGAAACATGATTTTAAGGCTATGTTGCAGTTGTGTCACGAGAACTCTCATTTCTCACCCACAATCAACCATGTTTGGAGAACTTTGATTTAGGATTTTGTTGTAGATGACTATTAAGAACCTTTATTTTCTATCACTTTTTGTAAATATTGAATTTTCGTCGATTTAATGTCGAGTTCAATAAAAACTTGATTTTAGGCTATGTTGCAATCGTGTTCCGCGAATTCACCTTTTCACCCACCATCAACAATATTTGGAGTACCTTCATTTAAGTATTGTGTTGTAGATGACTATTAAAAACCTTTATTTTATATCGATTTTCGTGAATGTTCAATTTCCATCGATTTAATGTCAAGTTCGATGAAAACCTAATTTTAACGCAACGTTGCAGCTTTGTCACGCAAACTTCCATTTTCTACAAACTATCAACAATGTTTGGAGAAATTTTATTTAGGATTGTGTTGTATATGACTATTAAGAACCATTATTTTCATCGGTTTTTGTGAATGCTGAATTTCCATCATTTTAATGTTAAGTTTGACAAAATCATGATTTTAAGGCTATGTTGCAGTTGTGTCATGTGAACTCCCATTTTTGACCCACAATCAACCATGTTTGGATAACATTGATTAAGTATTGTGTTGTAGATGACTATTAAGATCCTCTATTTCCTATTGGTTTTTGTGAATGTTGAATTTCCATTGATTTAATGTCGAGTTCGACGAAACCATAATTTTAAGACTACGTTGCATCTTTGTCAAGCGAACTCCCAATTTTCACCCACAATCAACCATGTTTGCAGAACTTTGATTTAAGATTTGTGTTGTAGATGACTATTAAGAACCTTTATTTTCTATGGGTTTTGTGAATGTTGAATTTTCATCGATTTAATGTCGACTTTGACGAAAACTTGATTTTAAGGCTACATTGCAGCTTTGCATGAAAACTGCCATTTTTCACCCACAATTAATCATGTTTGGAGAACTTTGATTTAGGATTTTGTTGTAAATGACTATTAAGAACCTTTATTTTCTATCACTTTTTCGTGAATGTTCAATTTTCATTGATTTAATGTCGAGTTTGATGAAAACCTAATTTTAAGGCTACGTTACATCTGTGTCACGCGAACTCCCATTTTTCACCCACAATCAACCATGTTTGGAGAACTTTGATCTAGGATTGTGTTGTAGATGACTATTAAGAACCTTTATTTTCTATTGGTTTTCATCAATGTTGAATTTCCATCGATTGAATGTCGAGTTCGACAAAAACCTCATTTTAAGGCTACGTTGCAGCTGTGTTACACGAACTCTCATTTTTCTCCCACAATCAACCATGTTTGGATAAATTTGGTTTAGGATTGTGTTGTAGATGACTATTAATAACCTTTAGTTTTTATCGATTCTCGTGAATGTTGAATTTCGATCGATTTAATGTCAAGTTTGGAGAAAACCCTATTTTAAGGCTACATTGCAGTTGTGTCACTCAAACTCGCATTTTTCACCCACAAACATCCATGTTTGGAAATTTTTTATTAAGGATTGTGTTGTAGATGACTATTAAGAACCTTTATTTTCTATCGGTTTTGGTGAATGTTCAATTTCCATCGATTTAATGTCGAGTTCGAGAAAAACCCCATTTTAAGGCTACATTGGAGATGTGTCATGTGAACTCGCACTTTTCACGCATAATCAACCATGTTTGGAGAAATTTGATTTATGGTTATGTTGTAGATGACTACCAAGAACCTTTATTTTCTATTTGTTTTTGTAAATGTTGAATTTCCATCGATTAAATGTCAAGTTCGACAAAAACCTTATTTTAAGGCTACTTTGCAGCATTATCACATGAAATCCCAATTTTTACCCACAATCAACCATGTTTGGATAACTTTTATTTAGGATTGTGTTGTAGATGACTATTAAGAACCTTGATTTTCTATCAATTTTTGTAAATGTTTAATTTCCATTGATTTAATGTCGAGTTCGACGAAAACCTAATTTTAAGGCTACATTACAGTTGTATCACGTGAACTCCCATTTTTCATGCACAATCAACCATGTTTAGAGAACTTTGATTAAGGATTGTGTTTTAGATTACTATTAGGAACCTAGATTTTCTATTGGTTTTCGTGATTGTCGAATATCCATTGATTTAATGTTGAGATCGAAGAAAACTTGATTTTAAAGCTACATTACAACTATGTTACGCGAACTCCCATTTTTCGCCGACAATCAACCATGTTTGGAGAACTTTGATTTAGGATTGTGTTGTAGATGACTTACTATTAAGAACCTTTCTTTTCTATCAATTTTTGTGAATGTTTAATTTCCATCAATTTAATGTCGAGTTCCACGAAAACAATATTTTAAGTCTACATTGCAGTTGTGTCACGCGAGCTCGCATTTTTTACTGACAAAAAATCCATGTTCGTAAAATTTTTATTCAGGATTGTGTTGCAGATGACTACTAAGAACCTTTATTTTCTATCGGTTTTTGTGAATGTTGAATTTCCATCAATTTAAAGTCAAGTTCGACAAAAAATAGATTTTAAGCCTACGTTGTAACTTTATCATGTAAACTCCCACTTTTCACCCACAATCAACAATGTTTGGATAGATTTCATTTAAAATTATGTTGTATATGACTATTAAGAACATTTATTTTTTATCGATTTTCATGAATGTTGAATTTCCATTGATATAATGTAGAGTTAGATGAAAACCTGATTTTAAGGCTACATTGCAGCTATGTCATACAAATTCTCATTGCTTTCCCACAATCAACCTTGTTTGGAGAACTTTGATTAAGGATTAGGTTGTAAATGACTATTAAGAACCTTTATTTTCTATTGATTTCCGTGAATGTTCAATTTCCATTGATTTAATGTCGAGTTCGATAAAACCCTCATTTTAAGGATACATTGCAAACGTGTCACGTGAACTCCCATTTTTCATGCATAATCAACCATGTTTTGAAAACTTTGATTTATGATTATGTTGTAGATGACTATTAAGAACCTTTATTTTCTATCGATTTTTGTGGTTGTTGTATTTCCAATGATTTAATGTTGAGTTCGATGAAAACTTGATTTTAAGGCTACGTTGCAACTGTGTCACACGAACTCTCATTTTTCACCCATAATCAACCATGTTTGTAGAACTTTGATATAGGATTATGTTGTAGATCAATATTAAGAACGTTTATTTTCTATCGATTTTCGTGAATGTTGAATTTCCATCGATTTAATGTCGTGTTTGATGAAAACCTGATTTTCTATCACTTTTCGTGAATGTTGAATTTACATTGATTTAGTGTCGACTTCAAAGAAAACCTGATTTTAAGGCTACATTGAAGTTGTGTCACGCGAACTCCCATTTTTCACCAGCAATCAACCATGTTTGGAGAACTTTGATTTAGGATTGTCTTGTAGATGACTATTAGGAACCTTTATTTTCTATCAATTTAATGTCGAGTTTGATGAAAACCTAATTTTAAGGCTATGTGCAGTTGCGTCATGCGAACTCACATTTTACACCCATAATCACCCACATTTGGAGAACTTTGATTTAGAATTGTGTTGTAGATGACTACTAAGAACCTTTATTTTCTATTGGTTTTTGCGAATGTTGTATTTCCAATGGTATAATGTCGATTTCGACGAAAATTTGATTTTAAGGCTACCTTGCAGTTGTGTTACACGAACTCTCATTTTTCACCCATAATCAACCATGTTTGGAGAACTTTGATATAGGATTATGTTGTAGATGAATATTAAGAACGTTTATTTTCTATCGATTTTCGTGAATGGTGAATTTCCATCGATTTAATATTGTGTTCAATGAAAACCTGATTTTAAGGCCATGATGTAGCTATGTCATGCGAACTCTAACTTTTTACCCATAATTAACCATGTTTGGTGAAATTTGATTTAGGATTCTATTGTATATGATTATTTAGAATATTTATCTTTTATTGATTTTCTTAAATGTTGAATTTGCATTGACTTAATGTCGAGTTCGAAGAAAACCTGAATTTAACACTACGTTCTAGTTGTGTCATGCGAACTCTTATTTTTCACCCATAATCAACCATGTTTGGAGAGCTTTGATTTAGTATTGTGTTGTAATTGACTATTAAGAACTTTTATTTTCTATCGGTTTTCATGAGTGTTGAATTTCCATTGATTTAATGTCTAGTTCGATGAAAACTTGATTTTAAGGCTACGTTGCAGCTATGTCATGTGAACTCCCATTTTTTGGCCACAAACAACCATGTTAGGAGAACTTTGAGTTAGTATTTTGTTGTAGATGACTATTAATAAACTTTATTTTCTATCAGTTTATGTGAATATTGAATTTCCATCGATTTAATGTCGAATTTGATAGAAAGCTAAGTTTAAAACAACGTTGCAGATGTGACACGTGAACTCCCATTTTTCACCCATAATCAACCATGTTTGGAGAACTTTATTTTAGGATTATGTTGTAGATTATTATTAAGAATATTTATTTTCTATCATTTTCTGTGAATGTTGAATTTCCATCAATTTAATATCGAATTTCACAAAAACCTAATTTTAATGCTACATTGCAGATGTGTCACACGAAATCCAATTTTTCAGCCATAATCAACCATTTTTAGTGAACTTTGATTTAGTATTATGTTGTATATGAATATTAAGAACCTTTATTTTCTATCGATTTTTGTGAATGTTGAATTTCCATCGATTTAATGTCGAGTTCGGCAAAAATGAGATTTTAAGCCTACGTTGTAGCTTTGTCACGTAAAATCCCACTTTTCACCCACAATAAACCATGTTTGGATAGATTTCATTTAAAATTATGTTGTATATGACTATTAAGAACCTTTATTTTTTATCAATTTTCGTGAATGTTGAATTTCCATCGATATAATGTAGAGTTGAACAATGAAAACCTTATTTTAAGGCTACATTGCAGCTGTGTCGTATGAATTCTCATTGCATTCCCATCATCAACCATGTTTGGAGAAATTTAATTAAGCATTGGGTTGTAGATGAATATTAACAACCTTAATTTTCTATCGGTTTCTGTGGATGTTCAATTTCCATTGATTTAATGTCAAGCTCGACAAAACCCTCATCTTAAAGGCTACATTGCAGACGTGTCATGTGAACTCCCATTTTTCACGCATGATTTAGGATTATGTTGTAGATGACTATTAAGAACCTTTATTTTCTATTTTTTTTTGTGAATGTTGAATTTCCATCAATTAAATGTCGAGTTCGACGAAAACCTAGTTTTGAAACTACGTTGCAGCTTTATCACGCGAACTCCCATTTTTTAACCCAAAATCAACATGTTTCGAGAACTTTTATTTAGGATTGTGTTGTAGATGACTATTAAGAACTTTGATTTTCTATTGGTTTTTGTAAATATTGAATTTCCATCAATTTAATATCAAGTTTGATGAAAACCTGATTTTAAGGCTATGTTGCTGCTGTCTAATGTGAATTCCCATTTTTTACCCACAATAAACCATGTTTGGATAAATTTTATAACTTTTATTTAGGATTGTGTTGTAGATGACTATTAAGAACATTTAATTTTTATAGGTTTTCATGAATTTTGAATTTCCATCTATTTAATGTCGAGTTTAACGAAAACTTGATTTTAAGGCTATATTGCAGCTTTGTATGAGAACTGCCATTTTTCACCCACAATGAATCATGTTTGGAGAACTTTGATTTAGGATTGTGTTGTAAATGACTATTAAGAACCTTTAGTTTCTATCACTTTTCATTAATGTTGAATTTTCATCAATTTAATGTCAAGTTCGACAAAATCCTGATTTTAAGGCTATGTTGCAGCTGTGTCACGCGAACTCACATTTTTCATCTACAAATATCCATGTTTGAAATACTTCGATTTAGTATGTGCTATAGATGTCTATTATGATTCTTTATTTTTTATCAGTTTTTGTGAATGTTGAATTTCCGTCGATTTAATGTTGAGTTCAACTAAAAGTTGATTTTAAGGCTACGTTGCAGCTGTGTCACGCGAACTCCCATTTCTCACTGACAATCAACCTTTGGATGACTTTTATTTAGGATTGTGTTTTAGATGACTATTAAGAACCTTTATTTTCTATCACTTTTTCGTGAATGTTGAATTTCCTTCGATTTAATGTCGATTTTGATGAAAATATGATTTTAAGGCTATGTTCCAGCAGTCTTAGGTGAACTCCAATTTTTCACCTACAATCAACCATGTTTGGAGAAGTTTCATTTAAAATTACATTGTAGATGACTATTAAGAAACTTTAGTTTATATGGGTTTTCGTCAATGTTTAATTTCCATCGATTTAATGTCGATTTCAAAGAAAACCTAATTTTAAGGCTACGTTGCAGTTGTGTCATGGGAACTCCCATGTTTTGAGAAATTTTATTTAGGATTGTGTTGTAGATTATTATTAAGAACCTTTATTTTCTATTAATTTTTGTGAATATTGAATTTCGGTCGATTTAATGTCGAGTTCGACGGAAACCTGATTTTAAGGTTTTGTTGCAACTATGTTACGGGAACTACAATTTTTCACCCATAATCAACCATGTTTTGAGGACTTTGATTTAGGATTTTTTCTAGATGACTATTAAATATCGAGTTCAACAAGAACCTCCTTATAAGGGTACGTTGCAACTAGTCAGGCGAACTCCCATTTTTCACCAACATTCAACCATGTTTGGAGTACTTTGATTTAGTATTGTGTTGTAGATGACTATTAAGAACCTTATTTTCTATCGATTTTCATGAATATTTAATTTCCATCAAGTTAATGTCGACTTTGGGGAAAACCTAATTATGAGGCTACATTGCAGCTGTGTCATGCGAACTCCCACTTTTAACCCACAATCAACCATGTTTGAAGAACTTTGATTTAGGATTGTATTCTAGATTACTATTAAGAACCTTTATTTTCTTTAAGTTTTTCATGAATGTTGAATTTCAATTGATTTAATGTCAAAATTGAACGAAAACTTGATTTTAAGGCTACATTATAGCTATGTCACATGAACTCGCATTTTTCACCAACAAACATCCATGTTTGGAGAACTTTGATTTAGAATTGTGTTGTTGATGACTATTAAGTACATTTATTTTCTATTGGTTTTCGTGAATGGTAAATTTCCATCAATTTTAACGTCGAGTTTGACGAAAATCTTATTTTAAGGCTACGTTCCAGCTAAGTCACACGTACTCCCATTTTTCACCCACAATCAACCATCTTTGGAGAACTTTCATTTAGGATTGTGTTGTAGATGTTTATTAAGAACCTTTATTTCCTATCGATTTAATGTCGAGTTCGACAAAAACCTGATATTAAGGCTACGTTGCAGTTGTGTCACATGGACTCCCAATTTTCACCTACAATCAATCATGTGTGGAGAATTTTTATTTAGGATTGTGTTTTAGATGAGTATTAAGGACCTTTATTTTCTATCGATTTTCATGAATGTTGAATTTCCATCCATTTAATGTTGAGTTCAACAAAAACTTGATTTTAAGGCTATGTTGCAGTTGTATCACCAGAACTCCAATTTTTCACCTGCAATCAACCATGTTTGGAGAACTTTTATTTAGCTTTGTCTTGTAAATGACTATTAAGACCTTTATTTTCTATCAGTTTTTGTGAATGTTGAATTTCCATCGATTTAATGTCGCCTTCGATGAAAACTTGATTTTAAGGCTATGCCGTAGTTGTTTCAGAAGAACTCCCATTTTTTACCCACAATAAACCATATTTGGAGAAATTTGATTTAAGATTGTGTTCTATATGACTATTTCTTAAGAACCTTTATTTTTTATGGGTTTTCACGAATATTGAATTTGCATCAATTTAATGTCGGTTTTGAGGAAAAAACATAATTTTAAAACTACCTTGTAGATTTACCAGACGATCTCCCATTTTTTATCCTTAATCAACCATGTTTGGAGAAATTTGATTTAGGATTGTGTTTTATATGAATAATAAGAACCTTTATTTTCTATTGGTTCTCGTGAATGTTAAATTTCCATCAATTTAATATCGAATTTCACGAAAACCTGATTTTAAGGCTACATTGCAGCTATGTCACACAAACTCCCATTTTTCACCCACAATCAACCATGTTTGGATAACTT
Source organism: Sequoiadendron giganteum (assembly GCA_007115665.2). Lineage (NCBI taxonomy): Eukaryota > Viridiplantae > Streptophyta > Pinopsida > Cupressales > Cupressaceae > Sequoiadendron > Sequoiadendron giganteum. Next base: position 508,158,398 of record CM021102.1, read on the forward strand.
TGGTTTAGGATTGTGTTGTAGATGACTATTAAGAATCTTTATTTTCTATCAATTTTTGTGAATGTTGAATTTCCCTCGATTTAATGTCGCGTTTGACAAAAACTCTATTTTAAGGCTACATTACAGTTTGTCACGTGGACGCACATTTTGCAACCACGAACATTCATGTTTGGAGAACTTTTAATTAGGATTATGTTGTAAATGACTATTAAGAACCTTTATTTTCTATCATTTTTCGTGAATATTGAATTTTCATTGATTTAATGTTGAATTTGACAAAAATCTGATTTTATGGCTACGTTGCAACTATGTCATACGAACTCCCATTTTTCACCCACAATCAACCATGTTTGGAGAACTTTGATTAAGGATTATGTTGTAGATGACTATTAAGAACCTTTATTTTCTATTGTTTTTTGTGAATGTTGAATTTCCATCGATTTAATGTCAAGTTCGATGAAAACCTAAATTTAAGGCTACACTGCAACTTTGTCACACGAAGTGCCATTTTTCACCCACAATCAACCATGTTTCTAGATGACTATTAAGAGCCTTGATTTTCTATCATTTTTTGTGAATAATCAATTTCCTTCGATTTAATGTCGAGTTTGACAAAAACCTGATTTTAAGACTACGTTGTAGTCGTGTCATGGGAACTCCCATTTTTCACTCACAATGGACCATGTTTGGAAAAATTTGATTTAGGATTATGTTGTAGATGACTATAAAGAACCATTATTTCTTATCGGTTTTTGCTACTGTTCAATTTCCATCGATTTACTTTCGATTTTGACGAAAACCTAATTTTAAGGCTATGTTGAAGATTTGTCATGCGAAATCCCATTTTTCACCTTTAATCAACCATGTTTGGAGAACTTTGATGTAGGATTGTGTTGTAGATTACTATTAAGAACCTTTATTTTCTATCAATTTTCATGATCGTTGAATTTCCATCGATTTATTATCAAGTTCGAGAAAAAATTCATTTTAAAGCTACATTGCAATTGTGTAACTCAAACTCCCTTTTTTCACACACAGTCTACCATGTTTGGAGAACTTTTATTAAGGATTGTGTTCTAGATGACTATTAATAACTTTTATTTCCTATTAGTTTTCGTGAATGTTGAATTTCTATAGATTTAATGTCGAGGTCGACGAATACCAGATTTTAAGGTTCTATTGCAGCTGTGTCATGCGAACTCCCATTTTTCACCTACAATCAACCATTTTTGGAGAACTTTGATTTAGGATTGTGTTGTAGATGACTATTAAGAACCTTTATTTTTGATCGGTTTTCGTGAGTGTTCAATTTCCAAAATGATTTAATGTCGAGTTCAACGAAAACCTCATTTTAAGGCTATGTTGCAGCTGTGTCATGCGAACTCCCATTTTTCACCCACAATCAACCATGTATGGAGAACTATGATTTAGTATTGTGTTGTAGATGATTATTAAGAATCTTTATTTTATATTGGTTTTCATGAATGTTGAATTTCCACGATCGATTTAATGACGAGTTAGGTGAACACCTAATTTTTAAGGCCGTGTTGGAGCTATCATGTGAACAGTCATTTTTCACCCATAATCAACTATGTTTGGAGAACTTTGATTTAGGATTATGTTGTATATGACTAATAGGATCCTGTATTTTATATCACCTTTTGTGAATGTTGATTTTCAATTGATTTACAACCAAGTTTGTTATACACTAGCTATGTCATCAAACTCCCATTTTTCACCCATAATCAACCAGGTTTGGAGAATTTTGATTTTAGATTATGTTGTAGACAACAATTAAGAACCTTTATTTTCTATTAGTTTTTTTGAATGTTGAATTTCCATCGATTTAATGTTGAGTTTGGCGAACACCTAATTTTTCAGGCTACGTTGCAGTTGTGTCATGTCCACTCCCATTTTTCGTGCATAATCAATCATGTTTTGAGAATAGTTTACATCTTATAGAAGATTTTTGACCCAACAAATTCTGGATTGTTTTCTAAAAATATATTATAACTGAAAATCCAATTGTTAGATAAAAATTTATGACCCCATGAAGTTGTACTACCAAATTTATTAAAATTTTGATTTTTCAAGAAGTTTTAATTTCTTTAAGATTTTAGGTAGTTATGCAAACCAGATATAAGACGCGAATGAACAAGGCCATGTGTCTTGTAGATAATGTTTTGAAAATATATTATAATTGATAATGCAATGGTCGGATCTAAAGTTATGACCTCGCGATATTGTACTACCAAATTTAATAAATTTTTTAATTTTTTTAAAAGGTTACACTCTTTAGAAGATTTTACGCAATTAAACAAACCAAATAAACGATACAAATGAATGAGAACAAGTGTCTTTTTGGAGAGCCTTTTGTACATGTTGATTTTTGAACGATTTATAGTCAAGTTCGTCTAACACTTAATTTTAAGGCTATGTTGTAGATATGTCATGCAAACTTCCATTTTTCACCCATAATCAGCCAGGTTTGGAGAAGTTTCATATTAGATTACATTATAAATGACTATTAAGAACCTTTAGTTTCTATTGATTTTTGTGAATGTTGAATTTCCATCGATTTAATGTCGAGTTCGATGAAAATCTGATTTTAAGGGTACATTACAACTGTGTCATGCGAACTCCCATTTTGCATCCACAATCAACCATGTTTGGAATAATTTGATTTAGTATTGTGTTATAGATGACTATTAAAAACATTTATTTTCTTTAAGTTTTCATGAATGTTCAATTTCCATCAATTCAATGTCGAGTTTGAAGAATACCTAATTTTAAGGCTACGTTGCAGATGTGTTACGCGAACTCCCATTTCTTACGTACAATCAACCATGTTTGGCAAAATTTTATTTAGGATTATGTTTTAGATGACTATTAAGAACCTTTATTTTCTATTGGTTTTTCATGAATATTAAATTTCCATTTATTAAATGTCGAGTTCAATGAAAACCTGATTTTGAGGCTACATTGTAGCTTTGTCACACGAACTCACATTTTTCACCCACAATCAACCATGTTTGGAGAACTTTTATTTAGGATTGTTTTGTAGATGACTATTAAAAACATTTATTGTCTATTAGTTTTTGTGAATATTGAATTTCCATCGATTAATGCTGAGTTCAATGAAAACCTGATTTTAAGGCTACGTTGTAGCTGTGTCCTATGAACCTTCATTTTTCACACACAATCAACCATGTTTCGAGAACCTTGATTTAGTATTGTGTTGTAGGTGACTATTAAGAACCTTTATTTTCTATCAGTTTCTGTGAGTGTTCAATTTCCTTTGATTTAATGTCAACTTTGAAGAAATCCTAATTTTAAGGCTATGTTGCAGATGTGTCATGTGAAATCCTATTTTTCAACCATAATAAATCATGTTTGGATAAATTTTTTGTAGGATTGTGTTGTAGATTACTATTAAAAACCATTATTTTCTATCGGTTTTTTTGAATTTTGAATTTCCATCGATTTAATGTTGAGTTCAACGAAAACCTGATTTTAAGGCTACGTTGCAGCTGTGTCAAATGAACTCCCATTTTACACCCACAATCTACCATGTATGGAGAACTTTGATTTAGGATTAGCTTGTAGATGACTATTAAAAACTTTTATTTTCAATAGGTTTTCGTGAATGTTGAATTTTCTTCAATTTAATGTCGAGTTTGACGAAAACCTTATTTCAAGGATGTGTTGCAACTGTGTCACGTGAATTCCCATTTTTCACCCACAATGAACAATGTTTGGAGAACTTTGATTTAGGATTATGTTGTAGATGACTACTAAGAACCTTTATTTCTATCGATTTCAGTGAATGTTGAATTTTATTTGATTCAATGTTGAGTTCAACAAAAACCTAAAATTAAGGCTATGTTGCTGCTGTGGCACACAAACTCCCATTTTTGACCCATAATTAACCGTGTATGCATATATTTGATTTAGGATTGTGTTGTAGATGGGCTATTAAAAACCTTTATTTTCTATCGGCTTTTGTGAATGTTAAATTTCCATCGATTTAATGTCGAGATCGAAGAAAACTTGATTTTAAGACTACGTTATAGCTATGTTACATGAACTCCCATATTTCACCCACAATCAAGCATGTTTGGATAGTTTTGATTTAGAATTGTGTTTTAGATGACTATTAAGAATCTTTATTTGATATCGGCTTTCGTGAATGTTGAATTTCCGTCAATTGAATGTCGAGATCGAAGAAACTTGATTTTTAGGATATGTTATAACTATGTGACGTGAACTTCCATTTTTCACCCATAATCAACCATGTTTGGAGAACTTTGATTTAAGATTATTTTTTAGATAACTATTAAGAAGTTTAATTTTCTACCAGTTTTCATTAATATTGAATTTCCATCGATTTAATGTCTAGTTCGACGAAAACCTAATTTTAAGGCTCTATTGCAGCCGTGTCATGCGAACTCCCAATTTTCACACACAATTAACAATGTTTGGAGAACTTTGATTTTGGATTGTGTTGTAGATAACTATTAAGAACCTTTATTTTCAATTGGATTTCATGAATGTTGAATTTCCATCGATTTAATATCGAGTTGACGAAAACCTGATTTTAACAATACATTGCAACTTTGTCACTAGAACTTCATTCTTTTACCCACTATCAACCATGTTTGGAGAACTTTGATTTAGGATTGTGTTGTAGATGACTATTAAGAACCTTTATTTTCTATCGGTTGTCGTGAATGTTGAATTTTCATCGATTTATTGTTGAGTTTGATGGAAACCTCATTTTAAGGCTACGATACAGTTGTGTCAAATGAATTCCCATTTTTCACCCACAATCAACCATGTTTGGAAAACTTTTATCTAGGATTAAATTGTAGGTCACTATTAAGAAGCTTTGTTTTCTATTGCTTTTTGTGAATGTTGAATTTCCAACGATTTAATGTCGTGTTCAACGAAAACCTAATTTTAAGGCTACGTTGCAATTGTGTAACGCGAAGTCCCATTTTTTCCCCCATAATCAACCATGTTTGGAGAACTTTGATTTAGGATTAAGTTGCAGCTTTGTCATGCGAACTTCCAGTTTTCACCCACAATCAATAATGTTTGGAGAACTTTTATTTAGGATTGTGTCGTAGATGACTATTAAGAATCTTTATTTTCCATCGGTTATTAATAGTTATTTACAACACAATCCTAAATCAAAGATCTTAAAAAATGGTTGATTATGCCTGAAAAAATGGGAGTTCACGTGACAAAGTTCCAACTTAGCCTTAAAATTAGGTTTTCATCAAAATCAACATTAAATCGACGAAAATTCAACATTCACAAAAATCGATAGAAAATAAATATTCTTAATAGTAATATATAACACAATCCTAAATCAAAATTCTCCAAACATGGTTGATTGTGGGTGAAAAATGGGAGTTTGCATGACACAGCTGCAAGATAACCTTAAAATCATGTTTTTGTTAAACTCGACATTAAATCGATGGAAATTGAAGATTTACAAAAACTGATAGAAAATAAATATTCTTAATAGTCATTAAAACACAATCCTCTATCAAAGTTCTCCAAACATAGTTGATTGTGGGTGAAAAATGGAAATTCCCGTGACATAGCTGTAGTGTAGCTAGATCACGTTTTCGTTTAACTCAACATTTAATCAATGCCATTTCAACATTCACAAAAATGAATACAAAATAAAGGTTACTTATAGTCATCTACAACATAATCCTAAATCAAAATTCTCCAAACATGGTTAATAATGCGTGAAACATGGGAGTTCATGTGACACAACTACAACTTATCCTTGAATTCATGTTTTCGTCAAACTCAACATTAAATCGAAGGAAATTCCATATTCACGAAAACCGATGGAAAAAAGGGAGCTCACATGACACAACTATAACGTAACCTAAATCATGTTTTCGTTAAATTTGACATTAAATCGATGCAAATTCAACATTCACAAAAACCGATGGAAAATAAAGGTTCTTAATAGTCATCTACAACACAATCCTAAATTAAAGCTATGCAAACATTGTTGATTGTGGGTGAAAAATGGGAGTTCACGAGACAAAGTTGCAACGTAGCCTTAAAATCAGATTTTCATCAAACTTGTCATTAAATGGAAGGAAATTCAATTTTCATCAAAACTGATAAAAAATAAAGGTTCTTAATAATCATGTACAACACAATTCTAAATCAAAACTATCCAAAGAATGCTTGATTGTCGGTGAAAAATGGGAGTTCGTGTGACACAGCTACAAAGTGGCCTTAAAATCAGGTTTTCGTCGAACTCGACATTAAATAGATGGAAATTCAAGATTCATGAAAATAAATAAAAAATAAAGGTTCTTAATAGTCATCTACAACACAATCCTAAATAAAAGTTCTTGAAACATAGTGGATGATGGGTGAAAAAAGGGAGTTCATGTGACAAATTTGCGACGGAGGCTTAAAATTAGGTTTTCATCGAACTCAATGTTGAATCGATAAAAATTCAACATTCACAAACACTGATAGAAAATAAAGGTTTTTAATATTCATCTACAACACAATCATAAATCCAAGTTCTCCAAACATGGTTGATTGTGGGTGAAATATGTGAGTTCGTGTAACATAGCTTTAACGTAGTCTTAAAATAAATTTTTCTTCGATATCGACATTAAATCAACGGAAATTTAACATTCACAAAAGCCGATAGAAAATAAAGATTCTTAATAGCAATCTACAACACAATCCTAAATCAAAGTTATGCAAACATGGTTAATTGTGGGTCAAAAATGGGAGTTCGTGTGCCACAGCTGCAATGTAGCCTTAAATTTAGGTTTTTGTCGAACTCGGCATTGAATCAAAGGAAATTCATCATTCACTAAAATCGATAGAAAATAAAGGTTAAAAATAGTCATCTACAACAAAATCCTAAATGAAAGTTCTCCACACATTGCTCATTGTGGGTGAAAAATGGGAGTTCCCGTGACACAGCTGCAACACAGCCTTGAAATAAGGTTTTCGTCGAACTCGACATTAAATTGAACGAAATTCAACATTCAGGAAAACCTATTGAAAGTAAAGGTGCTTAATAGTCATCTACAAGCTAATCCTAAATCAAAGTTCTTAAGACACGGTTGATTGTGGGTGAAAAAAGGGAGTTCATTTGACACAGCTACAACGTAGCCTTAAAATCAGGTTTTCGTCGAGCTCAACTATAAATCGATGGAAATTCAAAATTCAAAAAAATCGATAGAAAATAATGGGTTTTAATAGTCATCTACAAAACAATCCTAAATTTTTTTTATCCAAACATGATTGATTATGGTTGAAAAAGAGGAGTTCACGTGACATATTTGAAATGTAGCCTTAAAATTAGGTTTTCGTCGAACTCGACATTAAATCAAAGGAAATTGAACACTCACAGAAACTGATAGAAAATAAAGGTTCATAATAGTCACCTAAAACACAATAATACTAAATCAAATTTCTTGAAAGATGGTTGATTGTGTGTGAAAAATGGAGGTTCGTAGGACACAGATACAATGTAGCCTTAAAATCAGGTTTTCATCGAACTCAACATTTAATCGATGGAATTTGAACATTCACAAAAAACTAACAGAAAATCAATGTTCTTAATAGTCATCTACAACACAATCGTAAAGAAAAGTTCTCCAAACATGGTTGATACTTGATTGTGGGTGAAAAATGGTAGTTCGCGTGACAAAGCTACAACATAGCCTCAAAATCAGGTTTTCATTGAACTTGACATTTAATAAATGGAAATTCAATATTCACAAAAAACCAATAGAAAATAAAGGTTCTTAATAGTCATCTAAAACATAATCATAAATCAAAGTTCTCCAAACATGGCTGATTGTGCGTAAAAAATGGGAGTTCGCGTAACACGTTTGCCACGTAGCCTTAAAATTAGGTTTTTTTCGAACTCGACATTAAATCGATGGAAATTGATCATTCATGAAAACTGAAAGAAAATAAATAATGTTAATAGTCATCTATAACACAATACTAAATCAAATTATTACAAACATGGTTGATTATGGGTGAAAAATGGGAGTTTGCATGACACAGCTGTAACGTAGCCTTAAAATCAGATTTCTTATCAAACTCGACATTAAATCAATGGAAATTCAACATTCACGAAAATCGATAGAAACTAAAGGTTCTTTATAGTCATTTATAACGTAATATAATATCAAACTTCTCCAAACCTAGTTGACTATGGGTGAAAACTGGAAGTTTGCATGACACAACTACAACGTAGCCTTAAAATTAGGTGTTAGATGAACTTGACTGTAAATCGTTCAAAAATCAACATGCACAAAAGGCGATATAAAATAAAGGAACCTAATAGTCATCCACAACACAATCCTAAATGAAAGTTTTCCAAACATTGTTGATTATGGGTGAAAAATGGGAGTTCGCTCACATGGCTGCAACGTAGCCTTAAAATCAGGTGTACGAAGCAATTTTTTTTGGAAAAATCGAAGATATGGGTTTCATAGGTGCTTGTGTGGTAAAGAGACCCAAATTGTCTATTTTTTGAAAAAATAAGTTGGTCTTGGAAAAGATTAAAAAATCGATAAGTATAGCTAAAATCATATAGAATTTTTCACTTTTTCAAAAAGATCAAAATTTAATTAAATTTGGTAGTACAACTTTGCGGGGTCATAACTTTTGATCCAACCATTAGTTTTTTAATTATAATATATTTTTTGAAAGCTCTCCAAAAGACACTTGGCCTCATTCATTTGTATCGTCTATTTGGTTTGTGTAATTGTGTAAAATCTTCTAAAGAGTGTAACCTTTAAAAAAATAAAAAAATTATTACATTTGGTAGTACAATATCATGAGATCATAAATTTAAATCCGGCCATTGCATTATCAATTATAATATATTTTCTAAAAAATCTCTAGAAGACACTTGGCTTTGTTGATTCACATCTTATATATGGTTTGCGTAACTGCTTAAAATCTTAAAGAAATTGTAACTTCTTGAAAAATCAAAATTTAAATAAATTTGGTTGTACAACTTCATGGGGTCATAAATTTTTATCTAAGAATTGGATTATCAATTATAATATAGTTTTGGAAAACACTCCAAAATGTGCTTGGTCTGAAATCTTCTATAATATGTAATCTATTCTCAAAACATGATTGATTATGGGCGAAAAATGGGAGTGGACATGACACAACTGCAACGTAGCCTGAAAAATTAGGTGTTCGCCGAACTCAACATTAAATCGATGGAAATTCAACATTCAAAAAAACTAATAGAAAATAAAGGTTCTTAATAGTCGTCTACAACATAATCTAAAATCAAAATTCTCCAAACCTAGTTGATTATGGGTGAAAAATGGGAGTTCAATGACATAGCTGGTGTTAGACAAACTTGGTTGTAAATCAATTGAAAATCAACGTTCACAAAAGGCGATATAAAATAAAGGATCCTATTAGTCATATACAACACAATCCTAAATGAAAGTTCTCCAAACATAGTTGATTATGGGTGAAAAATGACTATTCACATAACATCTCCAACACAGCCTTAAAAGTTAGGTGTTCATCGAACTCGTCATTAAATCGATGGAAATTCAACATTCACAAAAACCAATAGAAAATAAAGGTTCTTAATAATAATCTAAAACACAATACTAAGTCATAGTTCTCATAACATGGTTGATTGTGGGTGAAAAATTGGAGTTCGCATGACACAGCTACAACATAGCCTTAAAATGAGGTTTTCATTGAACTCGACATTAAATCATTGGAAATTGAACACTCACGAAAACCGATCAAAAATAAAGGTTCTTAATAGTCATCTAAAACACAATCCTAAATCAAAGTTCTCCAAATATGGTTGATTATGGGTGCAAAATGGGATTTCATGTGGCACAGCTACAATATAGCCTTAATATCATGTTTTTGTTGAACTCAACATTAAATCGATGTAAATTCAACATTCTAAAAAATGGATAGAAAATCAAGTTTCTTAAGGGTCATCTACAACTGAATCCTAAATCAAAGTTCTCCTAACATGGTTGATTGCGGGTGAAAAATGGGAGTTCACGTGACAAAGCTGCAATGTAACCTTAAAATCAAGTTTTTGTGAACTCGACATTAAATCGATGGAAATTCAACATTCACGAAAACAAAAATAAATTAAAAGTTCTTAATAGTAATCTTCAACAAAATCCTAAATCGAAGTTCTCCAAAAATAGTTGATTGTGCGTGAAAAATGGGAGTTCGCGTGACACAATTGCAATAGAGCCTTAGAATTTGGTATTCATCGAACTCGACATTAAATCTATAGAAATTCAACATTCACGAAAACCAATAGGAAATAAAATTTATTAATAGTCATCTACAAGATAATCCTAAATCAAATTTCTACAAACATGGTTGATTGCGGGTGAAAAATGGGATTTTGCGTGACAGTTGTAATGTAGCATTAAAATCAGCTATTCATCAAACTCGACATTTAATCGATGGAAATTCAACATTCACAAAAACCAATAGAAATTAAAGGTTCTTAATAGTCATCTACATCACAATCCTAAATCAAAGTTCTCAAAACATGGTTGATTGTGGGTGAGAAATGGGAGTTCACGTGACACAGCTGCAACGTAGCCTTGAAATCATATTTTCATTAAACTCGACATTAAATCCATTGAAATTCAACATTCACAAAAATCGATAGAAAATAAAGGTTATTAATACTCATCTACAACACAACCCTAAATCAAAGTTATCCAAACATGGTTGATTGTGTATGAGAAATGGGAGTTCACGTGACACAGTTGTAACGTAGCGTTAAAATTAGGTTTTTGTCGAACTCGACATTAAATCAATTGAAATTGAACATTCACGAAAACCAATATAAAATAAAGGTTCTTAATAATTATCTACAACACAATCCTAAATCAAAGTTCTTCAAACATGGTTGATTGTGGGTGAAAAATGGGAGATTTTTTGACACAGTTGCAACGTAGCCTTGAAATCATGATTTCGTCAAACTCGACATTAAATCCATGAAAATTCAACAATCACAAAAAGAAATATAAAATAAAGGTTACTAATAGTTATCTACAACACAATCCTAAATCAAATATCTTCAAACATGGTTGATTATGGCGTAAAAAATGGGAGTTGATGTGACAAAGCTACAACTCAACATTAAATCAATATAAAATAAATATTCTTAATAGTCATCTATAAGACAATCCTAATAAAATTTTTCCAAACATGGTTGATTGTGGGTGAAAAATGGGAGTTTGTATGACATAGCTGCAAAATAACCTTAAAATCATGTTTTCGATGAACTCGACATTAAATAGATGAAAATTCAAGATTCACGAAAACTAATAGAAAATAAAGGTTTTTAATAGTCATCTACAAAAATAAAGGTTCTTAATAGTCATCTACAACACAATCCTAAATACAAGTTCTCCAAACATGATTTATTATGGGTGAAAAATGGGAGTTCACGTGACAAAGCTGCAACATAGCCTTAAAATCAGGTTTTCGTTGAACTTGTCATTAAATGGAAGGAAATTCAATATTCACAAAAACTGATAGAAAATAAAGGTTCTTAATAGTCATCTACAACACAATTCTAAATCAAAGTTCTCCAAACATGGTTGATTGTGGGTGCAAAATGCGAGTTCGCATGACATAGCTGTACATAGCCTTAAAATCAGGTTTCGTCGAGCTCGACATTAAATTGATGGAAATTCAATGTTCATGAAAACTAATAGAAAATAAAGTTTCTTAATAGTCATCTAGAACACAATCCCAAATAAAAGTTCTTCAAACATGGTTGATTATGGGTGAAAAATGGGAATTTGCATGACACAGCTTCAACGTAGCCTTAAAATCAAGTTTTCGTTGAACTCAACATTAAATCATTGAAAATTCAATATTAATGAAAACCAATAGAAAATAAAGCTTCTTAATAGTCATCTACAAATTAATCCTAAATAATGATTTTCCAAACATGCTTGATTGTGGGTGAAAAATGGGACTTCACGTGACATAACTACAACATAGCCTTACAATCAAGTTTTCATGAAACTCGACAATACACCGATGAAAATTCAACATTCACGAAAACCGATCGAAAATATTTTTTCTTTATAGTCATCTACAACACAATCCTAAATCAAAGTTCTCCAAACATGGTTGATTATGGGTGAAAAAATGGAGTTCACGTGATAAAGCTGCAACATAGCCTTAAAATTAGGTTTTCATCAAACTCGACATTTAATCGATGGAAATTCAACCTTCACAAAAACCAATAGAAAATAAAGGTTGTTAATAGTCATCTACAGCATTTAAGGCTATGTTACAGCTTTGTCACGCGAACTCTCATTTTTCACCCACAATCAACCATGTTTGGAGTACTTTAATTTATGATTGTGTTGTAGATGACTACTAAGAACTTTTATTTTCTATCAATTTGCATGAATGTTATATTTTAATCGATTTAATGACGAGTTCGATGAAAACCTAATTTTAAGGCTACTTCGCAGACATGTCACATGAACTCCCATTTTTCATGCATAATCAACCATGTTTGGGGACTTAAATTAAGGATTATGTTATATATGACTATGAAAAACCTTTATGTTCTATTTATTTTTGTGAATATTGAATTTCCATTGATTAGATGTCGAGTTCAATGAAAACATGATTTTAAGGCTATATTGCAACTGTGTCACGTGATTTCCCATTTTTTAACTACAATCAACCATGTTTGGAGAACTTTGATTTAGGATTGTGTTGTACATGACTATTAAGAACCTTTATTTTCTATCGGTTTTCTTGAATGTTCAATTTCCATCGATTTAATGTCGAGTTCGATAGAAACCTAATTTTAAGGCTACGTCGTAGATGTGTTCATGCAAACTCCCATTTTTAACGCATAATCAACCATGTTTGGAGAACTTTGATTTAAGATTATGTTATAGATGACTATTAACAACCTTTACTTTCTATTGGTTTTGTGAATAGTGAATTTCCATCGATTAAATGTCGAGTTTGACGAAAATCTGATTTTAAGGTTATGTTGCAGCTATATCATGCGAACACCCATTTTTTCCCCACAATCAACAATGTTTGGAGAACTTTGATTTAAAATTATGTTGTAGATGAATTTTAAGAACCTTTATTTTATATGGGTTTTCATGAATGTTGAATTTCCATTGATTTAATGTCGAATTCAAAGAAAACCTAATTTTAAGGCTCCATTGTAGTTGTGTCACATGAACTCGCATTTTTCAGCCACAATCATCCATGTTTGTAGAATTTTTATTTAGGATTGTGTTGTACATGACAATTAAGCACCTTTATTTTTTTTCAGTTTTCATGAATATTGAATTTCCATCGATTTAATGTCAAGCTCAGTGAAAACCTGCTTTTAAAGATACATTGCAGCTTTGTCACGTGAACTCCCACTTTTCACCCACAATCAATAATGTTTGGATAACTTCGATTTAATTTTTATATGACTATTAAGAACCTTTATTTTTTATTGCTTTTTGTGAATGTTGAATTTCGGTCGATGTCAATTTCAAAGAAAACCTGATTTTAACACTATGTTGCAGCTGTGTCATGCGAAATACCACTTTTCACAAACAATCAACCATGTTTGGATAACTTTGATTTAGGATTGTGTTGTAGATGACTATTAAGAACCTTTATTTTCTATTGATTTTCGTGAATATTGAATTTCAATCGATTTAATGTCGAATTCCACAAAAACAAGATTTTAAGAATACGTTGTAACTGTGTTACATAAACTCCCATTTTTCACCCATAATCAACCATGTTTTGTGAACATTGATTTCGGATTTTGTTCTATATGACTATTAAATATCGAGTTCGAAAAAAAACCTCATGTTAAGGCTACGTTGCAACTTGTCACACGAACTTCCATTTTTCACCAGCAATCAACCATGTTTGGAGTACTTTGATTTATTATTGTGTTGTAGATGATTATTAAGAACCTTATTTTCTATCGGTTTTCATGAATATTGAATTTCCATCGATTTAATGTCGACTTTGGGGAAAACCTGATTTTCAGGCTACATTGCAGCTGTGTCACGAGAACTCCCACTTACCACCCACAATCAACCATGTTTGGAGAACTTTGATTTAGGATTCTATTCTAAATGACTATTAAGAACCTTTATTTTCTTCATGAATGTTGATTTACCATAGATTTAATGTGAAGTTCAAAGAAAACTTGATTTTAAGGCTACATTAAAGCTATGTCACGCAAACCACATTTTTCACCCACAATCAACCATGTTAGGAGAATTTTGATATAGGATTGTGTTGTAGATGACTATTAAGAACCTTTATTTTCTAATAGTTTTTGTGAATGTTGAATTTTCATAGATTTAATGTTGAGTTCGACAAAAACCCAATTTTAAGGCTATGTTTTGTCAAGAGAACTCCCATTTTTCACCCACAATCAACCATGTTTGCAGAACTTTGATCTAAGATTGTGTTGTAGATGACTATTAAAAACCTTTATTTTCTATAGGTTTTCGTGAATGTTGAATTTCCATTGATTTAATGTCGAGTTTGAAGAAAACCTAATTTTAAGGCTACATTACAGATTTGCAAGGGAACTGCCATTTTTCACCCACAATCAATCATGTTTGAGAACTCTGATTTAGGATTGTTTTGTAAATGACTATTACGAACCTTTATTTTCTATTACTTTTCGTGAATGTTGAATTTCCTTCAATTTAATGTAAAGTTTGATGAAAATCTAATTTTAAGGCTATGTTGCAACAGTGTTATGTGAACTCCCATTTTTCACCTACAATCAACCATGTTTGGATAACTTTGATTTAAAATTACATTGTCGATGACTATTAAGAACCTCTATTTTATATGGGTTTTCGTGAATGTTGAATTTCCATCGATTCAATGTCAATTTCAAAGAAAACCTGATTGTAATGCTACGTTGCAGCTATGTCATGCGAAATCCCATTTTTCACAAACAATCAACCATGTTTGGAGAACTTTGATCTAGGATTGTGTTGTAGATGACTATTAAGAACCTTTATTTGCTATCGATTTTCGTGAATATTGAATTTCCATCATTTTAATGTCGACTTCGACGAAAACCTGATTTTAAGGCTACATTGTAACTATGTTACATGAACTCCCATTTTTCACCCATAATCAACCATGTTTTGAGAACTTCGATTTAGGATTTTGTTCTAGATGACTATTAAGGACCTTTATTTTCTATGGGTTTTGGTGAATGTTGAATTTCCATCGATTTAATGTCGAGTTCGACGAAAACTTGATTTTAAGGCTACATTACAGCTTTGCATGCGAACTACTATTTTTCACCCACAATCAATCATTTTTGGAGAACTTTGATTTAGGATTGTGTTGTAAATGACTATTAAGAACCTTTATTTTCTATCATTTTTTCGTGAATGTTGAATTTCAATCAATTTCATGTCGAGTTCGAAAACAACTTGATTTTAAAATTACCTTGCAGCTATGTCACACTAACTCCCATTTTTCACCCACAATCCTCCATGTTTGGATAACTTTTATTTAGGATTGTGTTTTAGATGATTATTAAGAACCTTTATTTTTTATCACTTTTCGTTAATGTTGAATTTCCTTCGATTTAATGTTGAGTTTGACGAAAATCTGATTTTAAGGCTATGTTGCAGCAATCAACCATGTTTGGAGAACTTTGAATTAAAATTATATTGTAGATGACTATTAAGAACCTTTATTTTATATGGGTTTTCGTGAATGTTGAATTTTCATTGATTTAATGTCAATTTCAAAGAAAAACCTAATTTTAACGCTACATTGCAGCTGTGTCATACAAAATCCCACTGTTAACGAACAATCAACCATGTTTGGAGAACTTTGATTTAGGATTGTGTTGTAGATGAATACTAAGAACCTTTATTTTCTATTGGTTTTCATTAATGTTGATTTTCCAATGATTTAATGTCGAGTTCAACGAAAACCTGATTTTAAGGTTACGTTGCAGCTGTGTCACGCGAACTCCCATTTTTCACCCATAATCAACCATGTTTGGAGAACTTTGATTTAAGATTGTGTTGTAGATGACTATTAAGAACCTTTAATTTCATTCAGTTTTTGTGAATGTTGAATTTCCATCGATTTAATGTCAAGTTTGATGAAAACTCGATTTTAAGGCTATGTGCAAATGTCTCATGCGAACTCACATTTTTCACCCACAATCAACCATGTTTGGACTACTTTGATTTAGTATTGTGTTGTAGATGACTATTAAAAGCTTTATTTTCTATCGATTTTCATAAATGTTAAATTTCCATCGATTTAATGTGGAGTTTGATGACAACCTAATTTTAAGGCTACGTTGTAGATGTATCACACGAACTCCCATTTCTCATGCATAATCAACCATATTTGGAGAAATTTTATTTAGGATTATGTTGTAGATGACTGTTAAGAACCTTTATTTTCTATTTATTTTTTTGAATGTTGAATTTTCATCGATTTAAAGTCGAGTTCGATGAAAAATGACTTTAGGGCTACGTTGTGGCTATGTCACGCGAACTCCCATTTCTCACCCACAATCAACCATGTTTGGAGAACTTTGATTTAGGATTGTGCTGTAGATGACTATTAAGAACCTTTATTTTCCATCGATTTTCGTGAATTAGGAATTTCCTTCGATTTAATGTCGAGTTCGATAAAAACCTGATTCTTAGGCTACCTTGCAGCTATGTCATACAAACTCCCATTTTTCACCCACAATCAACCATGTTTGGGGAACTTTGATTTAGAATTTTTTGATAGATAAATATTAGGAACCTTTAGTTTCTATTTGTTTTCGTGAATGTTGACTTTCCATCAATTTAATGTCTAGTTTTTCGAAAACCTGATTTTTAAGGCTACATTGCAGTTGTGTCACGTGAACTCCCATTTTTCACCCACAATCAATCATGTTTGGATAATTCTTATTTAGGATCATGTTGTAGATGACTATAAGGAACCTTTATTTCTTAGTAATCAAGATTTCTGGATAAAACTATGTGCAATTTTATAAGGAACCTTTATTTCTGTTGGTTTTCATGAATGTTGGATTTCCATCGATTTAATGTCAAGTTCGATGAAAACCCGAGTTTAAGGCTACGTTGCACCACTATCGCGTGAAATCCCATTTTTCACCCACTATCAACCATGTTTGGTGAACTTTGATTTAGGATTATGTTATAAATGACTATCAAGAACCTTTATTTTCAATCGATTTTCACGAATGCTGAATTTCTATCGATTAAATGTTGAATTTGACGAAAACCTGATTTTAAGGCTACGTTGCATCTTTGTCACACGAAATCCCATTTTTCACTCACAATTAATCATGTTTGGAGAACTTTGATTTAGGATTCGTGTTGTAGATGAATATTAAGAACCTTTATTTTTTATCAGTTTTAATGAATGTTGAATTTTAATCCATTTAATGTCAAGTTCGACAAAAACCTTATTTTAAGGCTACGTTTTAACTGTCACATGAACTCCCATTTTTCACCCACAATCAACCATGTTTGGATAACTATGTTTTAGGACTGTGTTGTAGATGAATATTAAGTAACTTAATTTTTATCGATTTTCGTGAATGTTGAATTTCTATCGATATAATATCGAGTTCGATGAAAACCTAATTTTAAGGCTATTTTGGAGCTGTGTCATGCGAACTCTCATTTCTCACCCACAATAAATCATGTTTGGAGAACTTTGATTTACGATTATGTTGTAGATGTCTATTAAGAACCTTTATTTTCTATTAGTTTTCATAAATGTTGAATTTCCATTGATTTAATGTCAAGTTCGATGAAAACCTAATTTTATGGCTATGATGCAGCTGTCACACGAACTCCAATTTTTCAACGAAAATCAACAGTGTTTGGAGTACTTTTCTATAGTATTGTGTTATAGATATCTATTAAGAGCCTTTATTTTAAGGCTACGTTGTAGATGTGTCGTGCGTGAACTCCTATTTTTTACGCATAAACAACCGTGTTTGGAGATCTTTGATTTAGGATAATATTGTAGATGACTATTAAGGATCTTTATTTTCTATGCATTTTCGTAACTGTTGAATGTTCAATTTCGATCGACTTAATGTCGAGTTCGACGAAAACCTCATTTTAAGGCATTACAAATCAAACTTGTCACGTGAACTCCCATTTTTCATGCATGATCAAACATGTTTAGAGAACTTTGATTAAGGATTATGTTGTAGATGACTATTAAGAACCTTTATTTTATGTTTGTTTTTTGTGAATGTTGAATTTCCATCGATTAAATGTCGAGTTCGATGAAACCCTGGTTTTGAAACTATGTTGCAACTTTGTCATGCGAACTCCCATTTTTTACCCAAAATCAACATGTTTGGAGAAATTTTATTTACATTCTCCAAACATGGTTGATTATAGGTGAAAAATGGGAGTTCATACGACAAATCAAAAATGTATACCTAAAATTAGGTTTTCGTCAAACTCGACATTAAATCTATGGAAATTCAAAATTCACGAAAATTGATAGAAAATAAAGGTTGTTAGTAGTCATCTACAACACAATCCTATATAAAAATTCACTAAACATGGTTGATTGTGGGTGAAAAATGCTAGTTCGTGTGACATAGCTATAACGTAGCCTTAAAATCAAGTTTTCTTCGATCTTCAAATTAAGTAAATGGAAATTCAGCATTCATGAAAACTGATAGAAAATAAAGGTTATTAATAGTAATCTAGAACACAATCTTAGATAAAAGTTCTCCAAACATGGTTGATTGTGGGTGAAAAGTTGGAGTTCGCATGACACAGCTGCAATGTATCCTAAAAATCAGGTTTTCCCCAAAGTCGACATTAAATCGATGTAACTTGAATATTCATGAAAACCGATAGAAAATAAATGTTCTTAGTAGTCATCTAAAACACAATTCTAAAATAAAGTACTGCAAACATGGTTGATTGTGCATGAAAAATGAGAGTTCGCATAGTTGCAACCTAGCCTTAAAATAAGGTTTTTATCGAACTCGACATTCAATCGATGAAAATTCAACATTCGCGAAAATTGATAGAAAAAAATCTTCTTAATAGTCATCTACAACACAATCCTAAATCAAAGTTCTCCAAACATGGTTGATTATGCGTGAAAAATGGGAGTTCACGTGACACAATTGCAACATAGCCTTAAAATTAGGTTTTTCGTTGAACTCAACATTTAATTGTTGAAAAATATCTACAATGTAATCCTAAATAAAATTTCTCCAAACATGGTTGATTGTGGGTGAAAAATGGGAGTTTGTTGACACAATTGTGACTTAGCATTAAAATCAGGTATTCGTCAAACTCGATATTTAATCGATGGAAATTCAACATTCACAAAAACCAATAGAAATTAAAAGTTCTAAATAGTCATCTACAACACAATCCTAAATCAAAGTTCTCCAAACATAGTTGATTGTGGATGAGAAATGAGAGTTCGCATGACAAAGCTGCAACATAGACTTAAAATTATGTTTTCATCAAATTTGACATTAAATCGATGGAAATTCAACATTCACGAAAATTGATAGAAAATAAAGGTTTTAATAGTCATCTACAACACACTTGTAATTAACAGTTCTCCAAACATGATTGATTGTGGGTGAAATATGGGAGTTCGCATGACACAGCTATAACATAGCATTAAAATCAAGTTTACGTCGAACTCGACATTAAATCGATGGAATTTCAACCTTCACAAAAAGCGATAGAAAATAAAGTTTTCATCGAACTTGATATTAAATCGATGGAAATTCAACATTCATGAAAAGTTATAGAAATTTAGATTTTTGTTGAACTCGACAATAAATCGATAGAAATTCAACATTCATAGAAACCGATAAAAAATAAAGGTTCTTAATAGTCATCTACAACACAATACTAAATCAAAGTTCTCCAAACATGGTTGATTGTTGGTTAAAAATTAGAATTCACATGACACAACTGTAACGTAGCCTTAAAAAAATATTTTTGTTGGACTCGATATTAAATCGATGCAAATTCAATATTCACGAAAATCGATAGAAAATAAAGGTTTGTAATAGTCATCTACAACACAAACCTAAATAAAAGTTCTCCAAACATGGTTGATTGTGGGTGAAAAATGGGAGTTCATTCACATAGTTGTAATGAAGCATTAAAATTAGGTATTCGTCGAACTCGACATTTAATTGATGGAAATTCAACATTCTCAAAAACCAATAGAAATTAAAGGTTCTTAATAGTCATCTACAACACAATCCTAAATAAAAGTTCTCCAAACATGGTTTATTGTGGGTGAGAAATGGGAGTTCACGTGACACAGTCAAAACGTAGCCTTAAAATCAGGTTTTCGTTGAACTCGACATTAAATCGTTGGAAATTCAACATTCAAAAAAAATAAAAAGAAATAAAGGTTCTTAATAGTCATCTACAACTTAATCCTAAATAAAAGTTCTCAAAACATGGTAAATTGTCCATGAAAAATGGGAGTTCGCGTGACATAGCCACAATGTAGCCTTAAAATCAGGTTTTCATCAAACTCCACATTAAATCGATGAAAATTCAACATTCATGAAAACAAATACAAAATAAAGGTTCTTAAAAATCATCTACAACATAATCCTAAATCAAATTTCTCCAAACATGGTTGATAATGCATGAAAAATGTGAGTTCGTGTGATACATCTACAACCTGCCCTTATATTTAGGTTTTCATCAAACTCGACATTAAATCAATGGAAATTTAACATTTATGAAAATCGATAAAAATAAAGGTTCTTAATAGTCATCTACAACACAATACTAAATCAAAGTACTCCAAACATAGTTGATTGTGGGTGAAAAATGCGAGTTCGCATGACACATCTGCACATAGCCTTAAAATCAAGATTTCATCAAACTCGGCATTAAATCGATGGAAATTCAACGTTACAACACAATCTGAAATCAAAGTTCTCCTAACATGGTTGATTACGGGTGAAAAATGGGAGTTTGTGTGACACAGCTGCAACGTAGCCTTAAAATCAAGTTTTCGTTGAACTCGACATTAAATCGTTGGAAAATGAACATTAATGAAAACCAATAGAAAATAAAGATTCTTAATAGTCATCCAAAACACAATCCTAAATAAAATTTATCCAAACATTGTTAATTAAGTGAAAAATGGGAGTTCACATGACACAACTTCAATGTAGCCTTAAAATCAGGTTTTCGTCGAACTCTACATTAAATCGATGAAAATTCAACTTTCACAAAAATATATAGAAAATAAAGGTTCTTAACAGTCATCTTCAACATAATACTAAATAAAATTTCTCCAAACATGGTTAATTATGCATGAGAAATGGGAGTTTGTGTGATACAAATACAACATAGCCTTAAAATTAGGTTTTCATCAAACTCCACATTAAATCGATGAAAATTCAACATTCATGAAAACAAATAGAAAATAAAGGTTCTTAAAAATCATCTACAACATAATCCAAAATCAAATTTCTCCAAATATGGTTGATTATGCATGAAAAATGGGAGTTCGTGTGATACATTGCAACGTAGCCTTTTATTTAGGTTTTCATGAAACTTGAAATTAAATCATTGGAAAATCAACATTAACAAAAACCAATAGAAAATAAAGGTTCTTAATAGTCATCTACAACACAATCCTAAATCAAATTTCTCCAAACATGGTTGATTGTTTGTGAAAAGTGGGATTTTGCATGACACTGCTACAATATAACGTTAAAATCAGGTTTTATTTGAAATTGACATTAAATCGATGGAAATTCAACATTGACGAAAACCCATATCAAATAAAGGTTCTTAATAGTCATCTACAACCTAATTTTAAATCAAAGTTGTCCAAACATGGTTGATTGTAGGTGAAAAATAGGAGTTCGCATAACACTACTGCAGCATAGCCTTAAAATCAGATTTTCGTCAAACTCGACATTAAATCGAAGGAAATTCAACATTCACGAAAAGTGATAGAAAATAAAGGTTCTTAATAATCATCTAAAACACAATCCTAAATAAACGTTAGTGTGACACAACTGCAAGGTCATCTTAAACACAACATTAATGAAAACCAATAGAAAAATAAAGGTTCTTAATAGTCATCCACAACACAATCCTAAATCAAATTTCTCGAAACATGGTTGATTGTTTGTGAAAAGTGGGATTTCTAATGACACAACTGCAACGAAGCGTTAAAATCAAGTTTTATTTGAAATTGACATTAAATCAATGGAAATTGAACATTGACAAAAACCCATATAAAATAAAGGTTCTTAATAGTCATCTACAATGTAAATTTAAATTAAAGTTCTCCAAACATGGTTGATTGCAGGTGAAAAATGGGAGTTCCCATAACACTGCTGCAACATAGCCTTAAAATCAAATTTTCTTCAAACTCGACATTACATCGAAGGAAATTCAACATTCACAAAAATTGATAGAAAATAAAGGTTCTTAATAATCATTTGAAACACAATCCTAAATAAAAGTTATCCAAACATGGTGGATTGTGGGTGAAAAATGGGAGTTAGTGTGACATAGCTGCAAGATAATCTTAAAATCAGGTTTTTTTCGAACTCGACATTAAATTGATGGAAATTTAACATTCACGAAAAACTGATAGAAAATAAAGGTTTTTAATAGTCATTTACAACATAATCCTAAATCAAAGTTCTCCAAACATGATTAATTGTGGGTGAAAAATTGCAGTTCCCGAGCAAAGCTGTAACGTAGCCTTAAAATCAATTTTTCGTCGAACTCGATATTAAATCGATGGAAATTCAACATTCACCAAAAACCATAGAAAATAAAGGTTCTTAATAGTCATCTACAACACAATCTTAAATCAAAGTTTTGCAAATATGGTTGATTGTGGGTGAAAATGGGAATTCTCGTGACAAAGATGCAACGTACCTTAAAATCAAGTTTTCTTCAAACTTCACATTAAATCAATGGAAATTCAACATTCATAAAAATTGATAGAAAATAAAGGTTCTTAATAGTCATTTAGAACACAATCCTAAATCAAAGTTCTCCAAACATGGTTGATTGTGGGTGAAAAGTGGGAGTTCCCGTGACACAGCTACAACGTAGCCTCAAAATTAGGTTTTCCCCAAAGTCGACATTAAATCGATGGAAATTCAATATTCATGAAAATCGATAGAAAATAAGGTTCCTAATAGTCATCTACAACACAACACTAAATCAAAGTACTCCAAACATGGTTGATTGCTGCTGAAAAATGGGAGTTTGTATGATAAGTTGCAACATAGCCTTAAAATGAGGTTTTTGTCGAACTCGATATTTAATAGTCATCTAGAAGAAAATCATAAATCAAAGTTCTCAAAACATGGTTGATTATGAGTGAAAAATGGGAGTCCACGTAACACTATTGCAACGTAATGTTAAAATCAA
Source organism: Sequoiadendron giganteum (assembly GCA_007115665.2). Classification (NCBI taxonomy): domain Eukaryota; kingdom Viridiplantae; phylum Streptophyta; class Pinopsida; order Cupressales; family Cupressaceae; genus Sequoiadendron; species Sequoiadendron giganteum. The sequence goes on from CM021102.1 coordinate 508,181,905, forward strand.
GTTTTCCTCGAAGTCGACATTAAATCGATGGAAATTCAATATTCACGAAAATCGATAGAAAATAAAAAGGTTCTTAATAGTAATCTATAACACAATCCTAAATCAAAGTTCTCCAAACATGGTTGATTGTTTGTCAAAAGTGGGATTTTGCATGACATTAAATTGAAGGAAATTCAACATTCACAAAAAGTGATAGAAAATAAAGGTTTTTAATAGTCATTTACAACATAATCCTAAATCAAAGTTCTCCAAACATGATTAATTGTGGGTGAAAAATTGCAGTTCCTGTGCAAACCTGTAATGTAGCCTTAAAATCAAGTTTTCGTCAAACTCGACATTAAATCGATGGAAATTCAACATTCACCAAAACCCATTGAAAATAAAGCTTCTTAATAGTCATCTACAACACAATCTTAAATCAAACTTCTGCAAACATGGTTGATTGTGGGTGAAAAATGGGAATTCTTGTGCCAAAGATGCAATGTAGCCTTAAAATAAGGTTTTTGTCAACCTTGACATTAAATCTATGGAAATTCAACATTCACAAAAATTGATAAAAAATAAAGGTTCTTAATAGTCATCTACAACACAATCCTTTATCAAAATTATCCAAACATAGTTGATTGTGGGTGAAAAATGCGGTTCGCGTGACATACCTATAATGTAGCCTTAAAATCAAGTTTTCTTCGAACTTCACATTAAATCAATGGAAATTCAGCATTCATGAAAACTGATAGAAAATAAAGGTTCTTAATAGTCATTTAGAACACAATCCTAATTCAAAGTTCTCAAAACATGGTTGATTGTGGGTGGAAAGTGGGAATTCTCGTGACACTACTGCAACGTAGCCTCAAAATCAAGTTTTCCCCAAAGTCATCATTAAATCGATGGAAATTCAATATTCATGAAAACCAATAGAAAAATGGTTCTTAATAATCATCTACAACACAACACTAAATCAAAGTACTCCAAACATGGTTGATTGCTAGTGAAAAATGGGAGTTTGTGTGACAAGTTGCAACGTAGCCTTAAAATGAGGTTTTTATCGAACTCGATATTTGATAGTCATCTAGAACAAAATCATTAATCAAATTTCTCAAAACATGGTTGATTATGGGTGAAAAATGGAAGTTTACGTAACACAGTTGCAAAGTAGCATTAAAAACAGGTTTTCGTCGAAGTCGACATTAAATTGATGGAAATTCAACATTCACCAAAACCCATAGAAAATAAAGGTTTTAATAGTCATCAACAACACAATCTTAAATCAAAGTTCTGCAAACATGGTTGATTGTGGGTGAAAAATGGGAGTTCTCGTGACAAAGATGCAAGGTCGTCTTAAAATTAGTTTTTCGTCGAACTCAACATTAAATCTATGAAAATTGAACATTCATGAAATCCGATAGAAAATAAAGGTTCTTAATAGTCATCTACAACACAATCCTATATCAAAATTCTCCAAACAAGGTTGATTGTGGGTTAAAAATGGGAGTTTGTTGACATAGTTGTAATGTAGCATTAAAATCAGGTATTTGTCAAACTCGACATTTAATTGATGGAAATTCAACATTCACAAAAAAGATAGAAATTCAAGTTTCTTAATAGTAATCTACAACACAATCCTAAATCAAATTTCTTCAAACATGGTTTATTGTGCATGAGAAATGGGAATTTATGTGACATAGCCGCAACGTAGCCTTAAAATAAGGTTTTCGTTGAACTTGACATTATATCGTTGGAAATTCAACATTCACAAAAACAAATAGAAAATAAAGGTTCTTAATAGTCATCTACAACTTAAGCCTAAATCAAAGTTCTCCAAACATGGTTGATTGTGGGTCAAAAATGGGAGTTCGTTGACATAGTTGTGACGTAGCTTTAAAATCAGGTATTCGTCGAACTCGACATTTAATTGATGGAAATTCAACATTCACAGAAACCAATAGAAATTAAAGGTTCTTAATAGTCATCTAAAACACAATCTTAAATCAAAGTTCTGCAAACATGGTTGATTGTGGGTGAAAAATGGAAGTTCTCGTGACAAAGATGCAATGTAGCCTTAAAATTAGGTTTTCGTCGAACTCAACATTAAATCTATGGAAACTCAACATTCACAAAAACTGATAGAAAATAAAGGTTCTTAATAGTCATCTACAACACAATCCTATATCAAAATTCTCCAAACATGGTTGATTGTGGGTGAAAAATGCGGTTCGCATGACATAGCTATAACGTAGCCTTAAAATCAAGTTTTCTTCAAACTTCACATTAAATCAATGGAAATTCAGCATTCATGAAAACTGATAGAAAATAAAGGTTCTTAATAGTCATTTAGAACACAATCCTAAATCAAAGTTCTCCAAACATGGTTGATTGTGGGTGAAATGTGGGAGTTCCCGTGACACAGCTGCAATGTAGCCTCAAAATTAGGTTTTCCCCAAAGTCAATATTAAATCAATGGAAATTGAATATTCATGAAAACTGATAGAAAATAAGGTTTTTAATAGTCATCTACAACACAATACTAAAATCAAAGTACTCCAAACATGGTTGATTGCTACTGAAAAATGGGATTTTGTGTGACAAGTTGCAACGTAGCCTTAAAATGAGGTTTTTGTCGAACTTGATATTTAATAGTCATCTAGAACTAAATCCTAAATCAAAGTTTTCAAAACATGGTTGATTATGGGTGAAAAATGGGAGTTCATGTAACACAGTTGCAACGTAGCCTTAAAATCATGTTTTCATCGAAGTCGACATTAGTTCGATGAAAACCTAATTTTAACGCTACATTATAGACGTGTTATGCAAACTCCCATTTGTGACCCATCCTCAACCATCTTTGGAGAACTTTCATTTAGGATTATGTTGTAGATGACTATTAATAATCTTTATTTTCTATCAGTTTTCGTGAATGTTGAATTTGCATTGATTTAATGTCGAGTTTAATGAAAACTTGTTTTGAATGCTGCGTTGCAACTGTGTCACTCTTTCTCCCATTTTTCATCCACAATCAACCATGTTTGGAGAACTTTGATTTAGGTTTGTGTTGTAGATTACTAGTAAGAACCTTTATTTTCTATCTGTTTTCGTGAATGTTGAATTTACATTGATTATATGTGAATATTGAATTTCGATCACTTTTTGTGAATGTTTAATTTCCATCGATTCAAAGTCGAGTTCGATGAAAACCTGATTTTAAGGCTATGTTGCAACTATGTCAAGAGAACTCGCATTTTTCACCTACAGTCAACCATGTTTGGAGTACTTCGATTTAGTATTGTGTTATAAATGACTATTAAGAACCTTTATTTTCTATCGATTTATGTGAATGCTGAATTTCCATCAATTTAATGCTGAGATCAACGAAAAGTTAATTTTGAGCCTACGTTGTAGCTGTGTCACGTGAACTCCCATTTCTCATGCATATTCAACCATGTTTGGATAACTTTGATTTAGGGTTGTGTTGTTGATGACTATTAAGAACCTTTATTTTTTTGTCGATTTTCGTGAATGTTGAATTTCAATGGATTTAATGTCGAGTTTCATGAAAATATGATTTCAAGGCTACGTTATAGCTGTATCACGCGAACTCCCATTTTTCACCCACAATCAACCATGTTTGGATAAGTATGATTTAGGATTGTGTTGTAGATGACTATTAAGAACCTTTATTTTTTATCAGTTTTTGTAATTGTCTAATTTCCATCGATTTAATGTCGCGTTCCATGAAAACTTGATTTTAAGGCTAGGTTTGCAGTTGTGTCACATGAACTCCCATTATTCACCCATAATCAACCATGTTTGGATAACTTCGATTAAGGATTGTGTTGTAGATGACCATTAAGAATGCTTATTTTCTATTGGTTTTTGTGAATGTTTAATTTCCATCGATTTAATGTCGAGTTCGAGAAAATCTTGATTTTTAGGCTACATTGCAGCTATGTCACACTAACTCGGACCATTTTTACCCACTATAAACCATGTTTGGATAACATTTATTTAGGATTGTGTTTTAGATGACTATGAAGAACCTTTCTTTTCTATCACTTTTTGTGAATGTTGAATTTCCTTCGATTTAATGTCGAGTTTTATGAAAATCTGATTTTAAGGTTAGGTTGTAGCTGTGTCGTGTGAGCACCCATTTATCCCCCACAATCAACCATGTTTCGAGAACTTTGATTTAAAATTATTTTGTAGATGACTTTTAAAAACCTTTATTTTATATGGGTTTTCATGAATATTGAATTTCCATCATCTACTGTCGAGTTCAATGAAAACCTGATTTTAAGGCTACATTGCAGCTATGTCACACAAACTCCCATTTTTCAGCAACAATCAACCATGTTTGGAGTACTTCGATTTAGTATTTCACATGAGCTCCCATTTTTCATGCATAATCAACCATGTTTGGGGACTTTGATTTAGGATTATGTTGTAGATGACTATGAAAAACCTTTATGTTCTATTTGTTTTCATGAATGTTGAATTTTCATTGATTAAATGTGAGTTCGATGAAAACATGATTTTAAGGCTATATTGCAGCTGTGTCACGTGAACTCCCATTTTTCACAGACAATCAACAATGTCTGGAGAACTTTGATTTAGGATTGTGTTGTACATGACTATTAAGAACGTTTATTTTGTATCGGTTTTCATGAATGTTCAATTTCCATCGATTTAATGTTGAGTTCAACAAAAACCTAATTTTAAGGCTATGTTGTAGACATGTTCATGCGAACTCCCATTTTTCATGCATAATGAACCACGTTTGGAGAACTTTGATTTAGGATTATGTTGTAGATGACTATTAAGAACCTTTACTTTCTATTGGTTTTTGTGAATGTTGATTTTCCATCGATTAAATGTCGAGTCTGACAAAAATCAGATTTTAAGGTTATGTTGCAACTGTGTCATGCGAACACCCATTTTTCCCCCAAAACCAACCATGTTTGAAGAAATTTGATTTAAAATTAAGTTGTAGATGACTTTTAAGAACCTTTATTTTATATCGGTTTTCATGAATGTTCAATTTCCATTGATTTAATGTCGAGTTCAAAGAAAACCTTATTTTAAGGCTACGTTACACTTGCGTCACGAAAACTCCCATTTTTCACCGACAATCAACCATGTTTGGAGAACTTTTAGGATTGTATTGTAGACGACTATTAAGAACCTTTATTTTCTATCAATTTTCGTGAATGTTGAATTTCCATCGATTTAATGTCGAGTTCAACGAAAACCTGATTTAAAGGCTACGTTGCAGTTGTGTCACGTGAACTCCTATTTTTTACCCACAATCAACAATGTTTGGAGAACTTTGATTTAGGATTTTATTGTAGATGACTATCAAGAACCTTTATTTTCTATTGGTTTTCGTGAATGTTGATTTTCCATCGATTTAATGTCGAGTTCAACAAAAATCTGATTTTAAGGCTACATTGCAGCTGTGTCACATGAACTCTGATTTTTCTCCCACAATCAACAATGTTTGGATAAATTTTTTTTAGGATTGTGTTGTAGATGACAATTAAGAACCTTTAGTTTCTTTTGGTTTTTTCATGAATGTTGAATTTCCATTGATTTAATGTCAAGTTTGGCAAAAACCTTATTTTAAGGCTACATTGAAGTTGTGTCATGCGAACTCACATTTTCACCCACAAACATACATGTTTCGAGAACTTTTATTTAGGATTGTGTTGTACATGACAATTAAGAACCTTTATTTTCTATCAGTTTTCGTGAATGTTGAATTTCCATCGATTTAATGTCAAGTTCAGCGAAAACTTGCTTTTAAGGATACATTGCAACTTTGTCACGTGAACTCCCACTTTTCACCCACAATCAACCATGTTTGGATAACTTTGATTTAATTTTTATATGACTATTAAGAACCTTATTTTTTATTGATTTTCAAGAATGTTGAATTTTGATCGATCTACATTGTAGCTGTGTCACGTGAACTCTCATTTATCGTCTGCAATCAACCATGTTTGGAGAACTTTGATTAAGGATTATGTTGTAGATGATAATTAAGAACCTTTATTTTCTATCAGTTTGGTCAATGTTCGAATTCCATCGATTTAATGTCGAGTTCGACAAAAACCTCATTTTAAGGCTACATTGCAAATGTGTTACATCAACTCTGATTTTTCACGCATAATCAACCATGTTTGGAGAACTTTGATTTATGATTATGTTGTAGATGACGATCAAGAACCTTTATTTTTCGTTTGTTTTTGTGAATGTTGAATTTCCATCGATTAAATGTCGAGTTTAACGAAAACCTTATTTTAAGGCTACGTTGCAGCTTTGCCACACGAATTCTGATTTTTTACCCCTATCAACCATGTTTGGATAACTTTTATTTAGGATTTTGTTGTAGATGACTATTACGAGCCTTTATTTTCTGTTGATTTTTGTGAATGTTGAATTTCCATCGATCTAATATCGAGTTCAACGAAAACATGATTATAAGGCTATGTTGCATCTATGTTATGCGAACTCCCATTTTTCACCCACAATCAACCATGTTTGGAGAATTTTGATTTAGGATAGTGTTGTAGATGACTATTAAGAACCTTTATTTTCTATCAGTTTTCGTGAATGTTTAATTTTAATTGATTTATTTTCGAGTTTGACAAAAACCATATTTTAAGGCAACATTACAGTTGTGTCATACGAACTCGTATTTTACACCCACAAACATACATTTTTGGAGAACTTTGATTTAGGATTGTGTTGTAGATACTTACTAAGAACCTTTATTTTCAATCGATTTTTGCGAATGTATAATTTCCATCAATTTAATGTAGAATTTGATGAAAACCTGATTTTAAGGCTACGCTGCAACTGTGTTGTATGAACTCTCATTTATTGCCCAATATCAACCATGTTTGGAGAACATTGATTAAGGATTGTGTTGTAGATGACTATTAAGAACCTTTATTTTCTATCGGTTTTCATGAATATTCAATTTCCATCGATTTAATGTTGAATTCGACAAAACCCTCATTTTAAGGCTACATTGCAGACGTGTCATTTGAACTCCCATTTTTCATGCATAATCAACCATTTTTTGAGAACTTCCATTTATGATTATATTGTAGATGACTATTAAGAACCTTTATTTTCATTTGGTTTTCGTGAATGTTCTATTTCTAACAATTTAGTGTCAACTTCGATGAAAAATTGATTTTAAGACTACGTCGCAACTGTGTCACACGAACTCCAATTTTTCACCCATAATTAACCATGTTTGGATAAATTTGATATAGGATTATGTTGTAGATGACTATTAAGAACCTTTATTTTCTATTGGCTTTCCTGAATGTTGAGTTTCCATCAATTTAATGTTGAGTTTCACGAAAACCTGATTTTAAGGCTGCGTTGAAGCTATGTCATGCGAACTCTAATTTTTCACTTAAAATCAACCATTATTGGAGAACTTTTATTTAGGAATGTGTTGTACATGGTGAATGGTGAATTTCCATCGATTTAATGTCAAATTCGATGAAAACTTGATTTTAAGGCTATGTTGCAGTTGTGTCATGCGAACTCTGATTTTTCACCCTCAATAATCCATGTTTGGAGAATTTTGATTTACTATTGTGATGTAGATAACTATTAAAAACCTTTATTTTCTATTGGTTTCTATAAATGTTGAAATTCCATCGATTTAATGTCGAGTTCGACAAAAACCTTATTTTAAGGCAATGTTGCAGATGTGTTAAGTGAACTTCCATTTTTCACCCATAATCAACCATGTTTGGTGAAATTTGATTTAGGATTCTATTGTAGATGACTATTTGAAAAAAAATATCTTCTATTGGTTTTATTAAATGATTAACTTACATCGACTTAATGTCGAGTTCGAAGAAAACCTGATTTTAAGACTACATTGCAGTTGTGTCATGCAAACTCCAAATTTTCACCCATAATCAACCATGTTTGGAGAACTTTGATTTCGTATTATGTTGTAGATGACTACTAAGAACTTCTATTTTCTATTGGTTTTTATAAATTTTGAATTTCCATCGATTTGATGTTGAGTTCGATGAAAACTTGATTTTAAGGCTACGTTGTAGCTTCGTCATGTAAACTCCCATTTTTTACCCACAATCAACCATGTTAAGAGAACTTTTATTTAGTATTGTGTTGTAGATGACTCTTAAGAACCTTTATTTTCTATCAGTTTCTGTGAATGTTGAATTTCCATCGATTTAATGTCGAGTTCGACAAAAAACTAATTTTAATGCTATGTGTTAGATGTGTCACGCGTACACCCATTTTTCACCCATTATCAACCATGTTTAGTGAACTTTGATTTAGGATTCTATTGGAGATGAGTATTAATAACCTTTATTTTCTATTGGTTTTAATGAATCTTGAATTTCCATCGATTTAATGTCGAGTTTCACAAAAACATGATTTTAAGGCTACGTTACAGCTATGTCATGCGAGCTCCGATTTTTCACCCACAATCAACCATGTTTGGAGAACTTTGATTTAGTATTGTGTCGTAGATGACTATTAAGAACCTTTACTTTCTATCGGTTTTTGTGAATGTTGAATTTCCATCGATTTAATGTCAAGTTCGACGAAAACCTGATTTTAAGGCTATGTTGTAGCTGTGTCATGGGAACTCCCAATTTTCACCCTTAATTAACCATGTTTGGAGAAGTTCAATTTAGGGTTGTATATGACTATTAAGAACCTTTATTTTCTATTGGTTTTTATGAATGTTCAATTTCCTTCGATTTAATATTGAGTTCGACAAAAACTTTATTTTAAGGCTACGTTGCAGCTATGTCATGCGAACTCCCATTTTTCACCCATAATCAGCCATGTTTGGAGAACTTTGATTTAGTATTGTGTTGTAGATGACTACTAATAACATTTATTTTCTATCAGTTTTTGCGAATGCTAAATTTCCAAAGATTTAATGTTGAGTTCGAAGAATACCTAATTTTAAAGCTATGTTGCAGATGTGTCATGTGAACTCCAATTTTTCACCCATAATCACCATGTTTGGAAAAATTTGATTTAGGATTATGTTGTAGATGACTATTAAGAACCTTTATTTTCTATTTGTTTTCTAAATGTTGAATTTCCATCGATTTAATGTTGAGTTCAACGAATACCTGATTTTAAGGATACATTGCAACTATGTCATGTAAACTCCCATTTTTCACCCACATCAACCATGTTTCAAGAAATTTGATTTAGGATTATGTTGAAGATGACTATTAAGAACCTTTATTTTCTATCACTTTTCGTAAATATTTAATTCTTAACGATTTAATGTCGAGTTCGACAAAAACTTGATTTAAAGGCTTTGTTGTAGTTGTGTTTCGCGAATTCGCATTTTCACCCACAATCAACAATGTTTGGAGTACTTTGATTTAAGTATTGTGTTGTAGATGAATATTAAAAACCTTTATTTTATATCTATTTTCGTGAATGTTAAATTTCCATTGATTTAATGTTAAGTTCGATGAAAACGTGGTTTTAAAGCTACGTTGTAGCTTTGTCATGCAAACTCCCATTTTTTAAAAACATTCAACAATGTTTGGTGAAATTTTATTTAGGAATGTGTTGTAGATGACTATTAAGAACTTTTATTTTCTATTGGTTTTCGTGAATGTTGAATTTCAATCTATTTAATATCGAGTTTGACGAAAAACCTGATTTTATGGCTACATTGCAACTATGTCACACAAACTCTCATTTTTTAAGTTCGGCCAAAACCCTATTTTAAAGGGCTACATTGCATGTGTGTCAAATGAACTCGTATTTTTCACCAAAAAAAATCCATGTGTTTGAGAACTTTGATTTAGGATTGTGTTGTTGATGACTATTAAGAACCTTCAATTTGTATAGGTTTTTAGGAATGTTGAATTTCCATCAATTTTAATGTCGATTTTGATGAAAATAAGATTATAAGGCTATGTTCCAGCTGTGTCACCTGAAATCCCATTTTTCACCCATAATCAACCATGTTTGGAGATGTTTGATTTAGGTTTGTGTTGTAGATGATTATTAAGAACCTTTATTTTCTATTGGTTCTTGTGAATGTTAAATTTCGATCAATTTAATGTTGAGTTTCATGAAAACCTGATATTAAGGCTAGGTTGTAGCCGTGTCACACGAACTCCCATTTTTAACCCACAATGAACCATGTTTAGATAACTTTGGTTTAGGATTTTGTTGTAGATGACTATTAAGAATCTTTATTTTCTATCAATTTTTGTGAATGTTCAATATCCATCAATTTAATGTTGAGTTTGATGAAAACCCTATTTTAAGGCTACATTGTAGTTTGTCACTTGAACGCACATTTTTCACCCACAAAAATCCATGTTTGGGGAACATTGAATTAGGATTGTGTTGTAAATGACTATTAAGAACCTTTATTTTCTATCAGTTTTCGTGAATGTTGAATTTTCATCTATTTAACGTTGAATTCGACAAAATCTGATTTTATGGCTAAGATGCAACTATGTCACACAAACTCCCATTTTTCACCCACAATCAACCACGTTTTCACAATTTTGATTTAGGATTATGTTGTAGATGACTATTAAGAACCTTTAATTTTCTATTGGCTTTCGTGAATGTTGAATTTCCATTGATTTAATGTCGAGTTCGATGAAAACCTAATTTTAAGGCTACGTTGCAGCTGTGTCATGCGAACTCCCATTTTTCACCCACAATCAACCATGTTTGGAGAACTTTGATTTAGGATTGTGTTGAAAATCACTATTAATAACCTTTATTTCCTATCGATTTAATGTCGAGTTTGATGAAAACCTAATTTTAAGGCTACATTGCATAGTGTCACGCGAACTCCCATTTTTCACCCATAATCAACCATGTTTGGTGAACTTTGATTTAGGATTATTTTGTACATGACTATTAAGAACCTTTATTTTCTATTGGTTTTCGTGAGTGTTTAATTTCCATCAATTTAATGTTGAGTTCGACGAAAAGCTGATTTTAAGGCTACGTTGCAGCTGTGTCACGCGAACTCCCATTTTTCGCCCATAATCAACATTGTTTGGAAAACTTTGATTTAGGATTGTGTTGTAAATGACTATTAAGAACCTTTATTTCCTATCGGGTTTTGTGATTGTTCAATTTATATCGATTTAATGTCGAGTTTTATGAAAACCTAATTTTAAGGTTACGTTGAAGATGTGTCATGTGAACTCCCATTTTTCACCCATAATCAACCATGTTTTGGTGAACTTTGATTTAGGTTATGTTGTACATGACTATTAAGAAACTTTATTTTTTATTGGTTTTCCTGAATGTTGAATATCCATCAATTTAATGTCAAGTTCAACGAAAACTTGATTTTAAGGCTACATTGCAGCTTTGTCATGTGAACTCAGATTTTTAACCCACAATCAATAATACAAAGGTTCTTAATTGTAATCTACAACACAATCATAAAGAGAGAGAGAGTGGGCGAGAGGGGGAGAAGGAAGGTTTAGAGTTTAGGGAGAGAGATAGATAGATAAACAAACAAACAGACACATAGACACATAGACACAGAGATAGGGACAGAGACAAAGAGAGAGAGAGGGATAGTGTGGGAGAGGCTGAGAGAGAGAGAGAGGGATGCAGAGGGGGAGAGGGAGAGTAAGAGAGAGTGGAAGAGATAAATATGTAAGGAGAGAGGGAGAGAGATAGGAATAGAGTGGGAGAGAGGGTAAGAGGAAGGTTTTAGGGTTTAGGGAGAGAGGGAGAGTAGGAGAGAGGGAGGCAGAGAGTGGGAGAGAGAGATACACACACACAAACACACAAAGATAGAGACAAAGAGACATAGACATACAGAGATAAAGACAGAGACAAAAACAGAGTCAAAGAGGAAGGAGATAGGAAGAGAGGGAGGGAGAGAGGGAGACATAGAGATAGAGAGAGGGGAGAGATGGAGAGTGAGAGAGTGGGGGAGAGGAAGGGAGAGAGAGAGAGAGAGTGGGAGAGAGAGAGAGAGAGAGAGAGAGAGAGAGAGAGAGAGAGAGAGAGAGAGAGAGAGAGAGAGAGAGAGAGAGAGAGAGAGAGAGAGGGAGCAAGAGTGGGAGAGCTTAAGGAAGAAAGTGGGTGAGAGAGAGGGTTTAGGGAGAGGGGGAAAGAGGTTGATATATATATAGAGAGATTTTAGGGATTAGGGAGAAGAGGTTAAATTGATGGAAATACAACATTCACAAAAATTATAGAAAATAAAGGTTCTTAAAAGTCATCTAAAACATAATCTTAAATGAAAGTTCTCCAAACATGGTTGATCATGGGTGAAAAATGGAAGTTCGCATGACACAGTTGCAACATAGCCTTACAATCAAGTTTACGTCGAACTCGATATTAAATTGATGGAAATTTAACATTCACGAAAAGTGATAGAAAATAAGGTTTTCGTCGAAGTTGATATCAAATCGATGGAAATTCAACATTCATGAAAAGTGATAGAAAATTAGGTTTTTGCCGAACTCATCATTAAATCGATGGAAATTCAACATTCACCGAAACCAATAGAAACTAAAGGTTCTTAATAGTCATCTACAACAAAATACTAAATCAAAGTACTCCAAACAGTGTTAATTGTGGGTGAAAATTTGAAGTTTGCATCACATAGTTGCAACGTAGCCTTAAAATCAAGTTTTTGTCGAACTCGACATTAAATCGATACAAATTCAGCATTCGCGAAAGCTGATAGAAAATAAAGGTTTTTAATAGTCATCTACAACACAAACCTAAATAAAATTTCTCCAAACATGGTTGATTGTGGGTGAAAAATGGGAGTTTGCATGACAAAGCTACGACGTATCCCTGAAATCAAGTTTTTGTCGAACTCAACTTTAAATCGAAGGAAATTCCAAATTCACGAAAACCAATGGAAAATAAAGGTTCTTAATAGTCATCTACAACATAATCCTAAATAAAATCTATGAAAACATGGTTGATTGTGGGTGAAAAATGGGAATTCACGTGACAGATGCAACGTAACCTTAAAAATGGGAGTTCATGTGACAAAGTTGCAACATAGCCTTCAAATCAAGTTTTCGTCAAACTTGTCATTAAATGGAAGGAAATTTAATATTCACTAAAACCGATAGAAAATAAACATTCTTAATAGTCGTCTACAACACAATTCTAAATCAAAATTCTAAAAACATGGTTGATTGTGGGTGCAAACTACGAGTTCACATCACACAGCTGCACATAGCCTTAAAATCAGGTTTTCGTCGAACTTGACATTAAATTGATAGAAATTCAACATTCACAAAAATCGATAGAAAAGAAAGGATCTTAATAGTCATCTACAACAAAATCCTAAATCAAATTTCTCCAAAGATGGTTGATTGTTGGTGAAAAATGTTTGTTCGCGTGACACAACTGCAATGTAGACTTAAAATCAGGTTTTGTTTGAACTGACATTAAATCGATGGAAATTCAACATTTACGAAAACCCATATAAAATAAAGGTTCTTAAAAGTTATCTACAACATAATTTTAAATCAAAAATCTCCAAATATGGTTGATTGTGGGGGAGAAATGGGTGTTTGCATGATACAGCTGCAACATAACCTTAAAATCAGATTTTCTTAAAACTTGACATAAAATCGAAGGAAATTCAACATTCACGAAAAGTGATAGAAAATAAAGGTTCTTAATAGTCATCTAAAACACAATCCTAAATAAAAGTTATCCGAACATTGTTTATTGTGAGTGAAAAATGGGAGTTCTTGTGACATAGCTGAAAGGTTGCCTAAATATTAGGTTTTTGTCGAACTCGACATTAAATAGATGCAAATTTACCATTCACAAAAACCAATAGAAAATAAACATTGTTAATGGTCATCTCAACACAATCCTAAATCAAAATTCCCCAAACATGGTTGATTGTCGGTGAAAAATGGGAGTTCACGTGACACAACTGCAACATAGCCTTAAAATCAAGTTTTCATGGAACTCGACAGTTAATTGTTGGAAATTCAACATTCATGAAATCTGATAGAAAATAAAGGTTCTTAATGGTCATCTACAACACAATCCTAAATAGAAGTTATCCAAACGTGGTTGATTGTGGGTGAATAATGGCATCTCACGTGACACAAATAAAAATCTAGCCTTAAAATCAAGTTTTCACGGAACTTGACATTAAATCGATGGAAATTCGACAATTTCAAAAATCGATAGAAAATAAAGGTTGTTAACAGTCATCTACAACACAATACTAAATCAGACTTATCCAAACATGGTTGATTGTGGGTGAAAAATGGGAGTTCACATGACACAGCTGCAACGTAGCCTTGAAATCAGGTATTCATTAAACTCGACATTCAATCCATTGAAATTAAACATTCACGAAAATGGATAAAAAATAAAGGTTCTTAATAATCATCTACAACACAACCCTAAATCAAAGTTATCCAAACATGGTTGATTGTGCGTGAGAAATGGGAGTTCACGTGACAAATCTGCAATGTAGCCTTAAAATCAACATTAAATCTATGACACAATACTAAATCAAAATACTCTAAACATGGTTGATTGTAATTCCAAAATTTGAGTTCGCATGACACAACTGCAACATAGCCTTAAAATCAGGTTTTTTGTCGAACTCGTCACTAAATTGATGGAACTTAAACATTCATGAAAAGTGATAGAAAATAAATATACTTAATAGTCATCTACAACACAATCTTAAATCAAAGTTCTACAAACATGATTGATTGTTGGTGAAGAATGGGAGCTCATCTGACAAAGCTGCAACATAGCCTTAAAATCAAGTAAACATTTAATCGATGTAAATTAAACATTCACGAAAACCAATAGAAAATAAATGTTCTTACTAGTAATCAATAACACAATCCTAAATCAAAGCTCTCCAAACATAGTTGATTGTCGATGAAAAATGGGAGTTCGCTTGACACGACTGCAACACTGCCTTAAAATCAGGTTTTTGTGAAACTCGACATTCGCGAAAACCAATAGAAAAAAAATGTTCTTACTATTCATCTACAACATAATCCTAAATAAAAGTTCTTCAAACATGGTTGAATATGTGTGAAACATGGGAGTTCGCATGACACATCAACAACATAGCCTTAAAATTAGTTTTTCCTTGAACTTTACATTAAATAGATGGAAATTCAACATTCACAAAAATTGAGAGAAAATAAAGGTTCTTAATAGTCATCTACAACACAATCCTAAATAAAATTTCTCCAAACATGGTTGGTATTGGGTGAAAAATTGGAGTTTGCATGACACAGCTGCAATGTATCCTTAAAATCAGGTTTTCATTGAAGTCGACATTAAATCGTTGGAAAATCAACATTCATGAAAACTAATAGAAAATAAAGGTTCTTAATAGTCATCTATAATTTAATCCTAAATAAAAGTTCTCCAAACATGGTTGATTGTGTGAGAAAAATGGGAGTTCGCATCACACAACTACAATGTAGCCAAAAAATCAGGTTTTAATGAAACTTGACATTAAATCGATCAAAGTTCAACATTCACGAAAACCGATATAAAATAAAAGTTCTTTATAGTCATCTACAACATAATCCTAAATCAAATTTCTCCAAACATTGTTGATTATGGGTGAAAAATTGGAGTTCGGTTGACAAAGCTCCAACATAGCCTTAAAATCAGGTTTTCGTCAAACTCAACATTAAATCATTTGAATATCAATATTCACAAATTGATAGAAAATAAAGGTTCTTAATAGTCATCTACAACACAATCCTAAATCAAAGTTCTCCAAACATGATTTATTGTATGTGAAAAATAGGAGTTCACGTGACACAGTTGCAATGTAGCTTCAAAATCATGATTTCGTCAAACTCGACATTAAATCCACGAAAATTCAACATTCACGAAAACCGATCGAAAATAATCGTTATTAATAGTTATCTACAACACAATCCTAAATCAAACCTCTCCAAACATGGTTGATTGTGGGTGAAAAATGGCGAGATCGCGTGACATAGCTGCAACGTAGCCTTGAAATCATGATTTCATCAAACTCGACATTTAATCCATGAAAATTCAACATTCACAAAAAATCGATTGAAAATAAAGGTTATTAATAATTATCTACAGCAAAATCCTTAATCAAAGATCTTCAAACATGGTTGATTATGGCTGAAAAAATAGGAGTTCACATGATAAAGTTCCAACTCGGCCATAAAATTAGGTTTTTATCGAAATCAACATTAAATCGACGAAAATTCAACATTCACAAAAATCGATAGAAAATAAATATTCTTAATAGTTTTCTATAACACAATCCTAAATCAAAATTCTCCAAACATGGTTGATTGTGGGTGAAAAATGGGAGTTCGCATGACACAGCTACAAGATAACCTTAAAATCATGTTTTCGTTAAACTCGACATTAAATCGATGGAAATTCAAGGTTCTTAATAGTCATTTGAAACACAATCCTCTATCAGAGTTCTCCAAACATGGTTGATTGTGGGTGAAAAATGGGAATTTGCGTGACACAGCTGCAATGTAGCCTTAAAATCACGTTTTCGTCAAACTCAACATTTAATCAATGGCATTTAAACATTCACGAAAACAAATACAAAATAAAGGTTCGCTATAGTCATCTACAACATAATCCTAAATCAAAGTTCTCAAAACATGGTTAATTATGCATGAAACATGGGAGTTCACATGACACAGCTGCAACTTATCCTTGAATTCATGTTTTCGTCAAACTCAACATTAAATCGAAGGAAATTCCACATTCACGAAAACGGATGGAAAAACGGGAGTGCACATTACACAGCTGCAACGTAACCTAAATCATGTTTTCGTTAAATTTGACATTTAATTGATGGAAATTCAACATTCACAAAAACTGATGGAAAATAAAGGTTCTAAATAGACATCTACAACACAATCCTAAATTAAAGCTATACAAACATGGTTGATTGTGGGTGAAAAATGGGAGTTCACATGACAAAGTTGCAACGTAGCCTTAAAATCAGGTTTTCGTCGAACTTGTCCTTAAATGGAAAGAAATTCAATATTCACGAAAACCAATAGAAAATCAAGGTTCTTAATAGTTATCTACAACACAATTCTAAATCAAAGTTCTCCAAACATGGTTGATTGTGGGTGCAAAATGCGAGTTCGCATGACACAGCTTCACATAGCCTTAAAATAAGGTTTTCGTCGAACTCGACATTAAATTGATGGAAATTCAACATTCACGAAAACTGATTGAAAATAAACGTTCTTAATAGTCATCTACAACACAATCCTAAATCAAAGTTAACCAAACATGGTTGATTATGGGTGAAAAATGGGAGATCGCGTGACACAGTTGCAATGTAGCCTTTTAAAATCAAGTTTTCGTTGAACTTGACATTAAATCATTGGAAATTCAATATTCATGAAAACTAATAGAAAAGAAAGGTTTTTAAATAGTTATCTACAAATTAATCCTAAATAAAGGTTTTCCAAACATGGGTGATTGTGGGTGAAAAATGGGAGTTCACGTGACATAGCTGTAACATAGCCTTAAAATCAAATTTTCATGAAACTCGACAATACATCGATGAAAATTCAACATTCACGAAAGCCGATAGAAAATAATTTTTTCTTTATAGTTATCTACAACACAATCCTAAATCAAAGTTCTCCAAACATAGCTTGATTGTGGGTGAGAAAATGGATTTTGTGTGATAAAGCTGCAATGTAGCCTTAAAATTAGGTTTTCCTCAAACTCAACATTTAATCGGCGAAAATTCAACATTCATGAAAACCAATAGAAAATAAACGTTCTTAATAGTCATCTACAACATATTCCTAAATCAAAGTTCTCCAAACATGGTTGATTTTGCGTGAAAAATGGGAGTTTAATTGACACAGCTGCAACGTAGCCTAAATATAAAGTTTTCATCAAACTTGACATTAAATTGATGGAAATTCAACATTCTAAAAAAAAATAGAAAATAAAGGTTGTTAATAGTCATCTACAACACAATACAAGTTCTTGAAACATGGTTTATTGTTGGTGAAAAATGGGGGTATGCTTGACAAAGCTGTAACGTAGATTTAAAATCAGGTTTTCATGGAACTTGACATTTAATTGATGCAAATTGAATATTCATGAAAACTGGTAGAAATTAAAGGTTCTCAATAGTCATATACAACATAATCCTAAATCAAAGTTCTCCAAACATAGCTGACTATTCATGAAAAATGGGAGTCTGTGTGACACGTCTGGAACATAGCGTTAAAATTAGGTTTTCGTCAAACTCAACATTAAATCGATGGAAATTAAATGTTTTTAATAGAAATATCCAATACAATACTAAATCAAAGTTCTGCAAACATTGTTGATTGTGGGTGAAAAATGGGAGTTCGTGTGACACAACTGCAACTAGGCCTTCAAATCGGATTTTCGATGAATTCAACATTAAATCGTTTGAAATTCAACTTTCATGAAAACTAATAGAAAATAAAGGTTCTTAATAGTCATCCACAACACAATCCTAAGTAAAGGTTCTCCAAACATTGTTGATTATGGGTGAAAATTGGGAGTTCGGGTGACAGAGCTGCAACTGAGCCTTAAAATTAGGTTTTACATTGAATTTGACATTTAATCGATGGAAATTAAACATTGACGAAAACCAATAGAAAATAAAGGCTCTTAATAGTCATCTACAACATATTCCTAAAAAAAAGTTCTCCAAACATGGTTGATTATGCATAAAACATGGGAGTTTATTTCACTTCTACAACATAGCCTTAAAATAAGGTTTTCGTTGAACTCAACACTAAATCGATGGAAATTCAATATTCACGAAAATTGATAGAAAATAAAGGTTCTTAATAGTCATCTACAATATAATACTAAATCAAAATTCTCCAAACATGGTTGATTATGGGTAAAATAATGAAGTTCTAGTGACAAAGCTACAACGTAGCGTTAAAATCAGGTTTTCATCAAACTTGATATTAAATCGATGGAAATTCAACATTCATGAAATCCGATAGAAAATAAAGGTTCTTAATAGTAATCTAAAACACAATCCAAAATCAAAGTTCTCCAAACATGGTCAATTGTGTGTGAAAATTGGGAGTTTGCATGTCACAGCTGCAACAGAGCCTTAAAATTAGGTTTTTGCTGAACTACACATTAAATCGGTGGAAATTCAACATTCATGAAAACCAATAAAAAATATAGGTTCTTAATAGTCATCTACAAGACAATCCTAAATCAAAGTTCTAAAAACATGGTTGATTGTGAGTGAAAAATGGGATTCGCATGACACACTTGCAGTGTAGCCTTAAAATTAGGTTTTCATCAAACTCAATATTAAATTGATGGAAATTCAATATTCACAAATCAAAGTTCTCCAAAGTTGATTATGGGTGAAAAATGGGAGTTCGCGGGACACATCTGCAATGTAGCCTTAAAATTAGGTTTTTGTTGAACTCAACATTAAATCGATAGAAAATAAAGATTCTTAATAGTCATCTACAACACTATCTTAAATTAAATTTTTCCAAACTTAAACATGGATAATTGTTGTTAGTGTAATATATTATTTATTACACTAACATAAATTAACTTAGGTCATATTAACCCTAGGTTGCATTTAATCTTTTAATAATGTTGTTAGGGTTTCCTTGTTGTCACATGTTGTTAGATCAAGACACATGGCAACATCTTAATGCATCTTGTATCTCACCCTTTCCTATATAAGGAGGGTTATTATATCATTTGAAACATCCTTTTTACCTCATCATTTGAGAGGTCTTAATATCAAGCAAGCTCATTCTTGCATATCCTCTTGTGGAAGATTTATCATTGTTTTTGTAGGTGTTCCTAGTTATTAATCTTATTCAAGATTTCTAACAATTGTGTGTGAAAAATAGGATTTCATGTGACACAACTGCAACGTAGCCTTAAAATCATATTTTCATCGAACTCGACATTAAATCAATGGAAATTACATATTCATGAAAACTGATAGAAAATAAAGGTTCTTAATAGTCATCTTCAACACAATCCTAAATCAAAGTTCTACAAATAAGGTTAATTGTGGGTGAAAAATGGGAATTCGCGTGTCAAAGTTGCAACATAGCCTTAAAATCAGGTTTTTCATGAAGTCGACATTAAATCAATGGAAATTCAACACACACACAAAGACAGAGACGGAGAGACATAAACAGACAGAGATAAAGACAGAGACCGAGACAGAGTCAAAGAGGAAGGAGAGAGGAAGAGAGGGAGGGAGCGAGAGAGAGAGAGAGAGAGAGAGAGAGAGAGAGAGAGAGAGAGAGAGAGAGATGGGAGATGAGAGAGTGGGGAGGAAGAGGTGGGTGAGAGATGGAGAGGGGGAGAGGAAGGGAGGGAGAGGATGGAGAGGGGGAGAGGGAAGGCAGAGAGAGTGGGAGAGACTGAGAGTGGAAGACAAAGATTGTGAGAAAGGGAGAAAGAGTGGGAGATAGAGGGTTTAAGGAGAGGGGGAAGAGGTTGATATAGAGAGAGAGTTTAGGGATTAGGGAGAGAGGGAGAATGGGAGAGAGAGAGAGAGAGAGAGTTTAGGGAGAGAGATAGATAGACAGACAAACATAGATTGACACAGACAAAGACAGAGTCAAAGATGAGGGAGAAAGGAATGCAAAGAGAGAGAGAGTGAGTGGGGTAGAAAAAGGGAGGGAGATATGGACAATGAGAGAGTGGGGGAGAGGAAGGGAGGGAGAGATGGAGAGTGAGAGAGAGTGGGAGAGAGAGAGAGGGAGAGAGGAAGAGAGAGGGATAGAGAGAGAGAGAGAGAGAGAGAGAGGGAGAAAGTGGGAGAGAGACAGAGGGTTTACGGAGAGGGGGAAAGAGGTTGAAAGAGAGAGAGAGGTTGATTGTAGGTGAAAAATGGTAGTTCATGTGACAAATATGCAACTTAGTCTTAATATTAGGTTTTTGTCGAACTTGACATTAAATCTATGGAAATTCAACACCCACAAAAATTGATAGAAAATAAAGGTTCTTAATAGTCATCTACAACTCAATACTAAATCAAAGTTTTCCAAACATGGTTGATTGTTGGTGAAAAATGGGAGTTCGCTTGACACAGCTGCAACATAGCCTTAAAATCAGGTTTTTATCAAACTCAACATTAAATCGATGAAACTTCAAAATTCAGAAAATCCAATAGAAAATAAAGTTTCTTAATAGTTAACTACAACACAATCATAAATCAAAGATCTCCAAAGATTGTTGATTATGGTTGAAAAATGGGATTTTGTGTGACACATCTTCAACGTGGGCTTGAAATCAGGTTTTCATCGAAGTCAACATTAAATCAATGGAAACTCATCATTCATGAAATCCGATAGAAAATAAAATTTCTTAATAGTCATCTACAACAAAATCCTAAATTAAATTTTTCCAGACATGGTTGATTGTGGGTGAAAAATGGGAGTTCATGTGACATAGCTTTTACGTAGCCTTAAAATCAAATTTTCATGAAACTCGACAATACATTGATGAAAATTCAACATTCACGAAAACCGATAGAAAATATTTTTTCTTTATAGTTATCTACAACACAATCCTAAATCAAAATTCACCAAACATAACTTGATTGTGGGTGAAAAAATGGAGTTTGTGTGATAAAGCTGCAATGTAGCCTTAAAATTAGGTTTTCCTCGAATATTAAGAACCCTTATTTTTTATTGGTTTCCGTGAATGTTCAATTTTCCATCGATTTAATATTGAGCTTGACGAAATCATGATTTCAAGGCTATGTTGTAGCTATGTCATGCAAACTCCCATTTTTCGACTACAATCAACCATGTTTGGAGAACTTTGATTTAGGGTTGTGTTGTAGATGACTATTAAGGACCTCTATTTTCTATCATTATTCGTGAATGCTCATTTTCCATTGATTTAATGTCGAGTTCAATGAAACCTGATTTTAAGGCTATGTTTTAATTGTGTCACATGAACTTCCATTTTTCACCAATTTAATGTAGAGTTGGACAAAAACTTGATTTTAAGGCTACATCGCAACTATCACAGGAACTCCCATTTTTCACCCAATCAACCATGTTTGGAGAACTTTTATTTAGGTGAGTGTTCAATTTCCTTTGATTTAATGTTGAGTTCAACGAAAACCTAATTTTAAAGCTACGTTGCAGATGTGTCACGTGAACTCCCATTTTTCAACCATAATCAATCATGTTTGGAGAACTTTTTTTTTAGGATTGTGTTGTAGATGATTGTAAAAAACCATTATTTTCTATCAGTTTTTTTGAATTTTGAATTTCCATCGATTTGATGTTGAGTTCGACGAAAACCTAATTTTAAGCCTACATTGCAGCTATGTCAAATGAACTCCCATTTTTTCACCCACAATCAACTATGTCTTGAGAACTTAGATTTAGGATTATGTTTTCGATGACTATTAAGAACCTTTATTTTCTACCGATTTTCGTGAATGTTGAATTTCCCTCAATTTAATGTTGAGTTTGACGAGAACTTGATTTCTAGGCTACGTTGCAGTTGTGTCACCTGAACTCCCATTTTTCACCAACAATGAACAATGTTTGCACAACTTTGATTTAGGATTTTGTTGTAGATGACTATTAAGAACCTTTAATTTCTATCGATTTTCGTGAATGTTGAATTTCCTTCAATTTAATGTCGAGTTCGACGAAAACCTAATTTTAAGGCTATGTTGCAGCGTTGTCATGCAAACTCCCATTTTTCACCCATAATCAACCATATTTGGAGAAGTTTGATTCAGGATTGTGTTCTAGATGACTATTACGAACCTTTATTTTCTATCAGTTTTTGTAAATGTTGAATTTCCATCGGTTTAATGTCGAGTTTGATGAAAACCTCATTTTAAGGCTACATTGCAACTGTGTCACATGTACTCCCATTTTTCAACAACACAATCATCCATGTTTGCAGAATTTTTATTTAGGTTTGTGTTATAGATAAATAGTAAGAACCTTTATTTTCTATCGGTTTCTGTGAATGTTGAATTTCCATCGATTTAATGTCGAGTTCGACAAAAACCTAATTTTCTATAACTTTTCGTGAATGTTGAATTTCTATCGACTTAATATCAAGTTCGCCGAAAACACATATTTTCTATCACTTTTCATGAATGATGAATTTCCATCAATTTAATGTCGAGTTTGATGAAAACATAATTTTAAGGCTACGTTGAAGATTTGTAGCGCGAACTCATTTTTCACCAATAATCAACCATTTTTGGAGAACTTTGATTTAAGATTGTGTTGTAAATGACTAATAAGTAAAAAATTTTTTTATCAATTTCGTGCATGTTGAATTTACATCAATTTAATGTTGAGTTTGATGAAAAATTGATTTTAAGGCTATGTTGCAGATGTGTCATGCTAACTCCCATTTTTCACCCACAATCAACCATGTTTGGAGAACTTTTATTTAGGATTACATTGTAGATGACAATTAAGAACCTTTTATTTGATATTGGTTTTCGTAAATGTTGATTTTCCAACGATTAAATGTCATGTTCAACGAAAACCTGATTTTAAGGCTACATTGTAGCTGTGTCACGTGAACTCCTATTTTTCACACATAATAAACCATGTTTTGAGAAGTTTGATTTAGGATTATGTTTTAAATGACTATTAAGAACCTTTATTTTCTATCAAATTTTTTGAATGTTGAATTTCAATTGATTTAATGTCGAGTTCGACAAAAACCTTATATTAAGGCTATCTTGCAGCTTTGTCACGCGAACTCCCATTTTTCACCAACAATGAATCATGGTTTGAGAACTCTGAGTTAGGATTGTGTTGCAGATGACTATGAAGAACCTTTATTTTTTATCTTTTTTTATGAGCATTGAATTTCCATCAATTTAATGTTGAGTTTGATGAAAACTTTATTTTAAGGCTACATTGTAGTTGTGTCACACGAACTCCCATTTTTCAGTGAGAATTAAGCATGTTTATATAAATATTATTCATGATTAAGTTGTAGATGACTATTAAGAACCTTTATTTTCTATTTGTTTTTGTGAATGTTGAATTTCCAGTGATTTAATGTTGAGTTCAACTAAAACCTTATTTTAAGGCTACGTTGCGGCTATGTCATGCGGACTCCAATTTTTTACCCACAATCAACCATGTTTGGAGAACTTTGATTTAGTATTGTGTTGTAGATGACTATTAAGAATCTTTATTTTCTATTGATTTTCATGAATGTTGAATTTCCATCTATTTAATGTCAAGTTCGATAAAATCCTGATTTTAAAGCCATTTTGCAACTGTGTCACACGAACTCCCGTTTTTCACCCACAATCAAGCATGTTTGGATAGTTTTGATTTAGAATTGTGTTGTAGATGACTATTAAAACCTTTATTTGATATCGACTTTCGTCAATGTTGAATTTTCGTCGATTTAATGTCGAGATCGAAGAAACTTGATTTTTAGGCTACATTATGACTATTTGACGTGAACTCCCATTTTTCACCGACAATCAACCATGTTTTTAGAACTTTGATTTAGGATTTTCTTGTAGATGACTATTACGAATCTATATTTTCTATTGGTTTTTCGTGAATGTTGAATTTGCGTTGATTTAATGTCTAGTTTGGCGTAAACCTAATTTTAAGGCTCTATTGCAGCTGTGTCATGCGAACTCCCAATTTTCACACACAATTAACAATGTTTGGAGAACCTGGATTTTAGATTGTGTTGTAGATTACTATTAACAACCTTTATTTTCTATCGGATTTCATGAATGTTGAATTTCCATCGATTTAATGTCGAGTTTGATGAAAACCTGATGTTAACGCTACATTGCAACTTTGTCACTAGAACTCCATTCTTTTACCCACAATCAACCATGTTTGGAGAACTTTAATTTAGGATTGTGTTGTAGATGACTATTAAGAACCTTTATTTTTCTATCAGTTTTCGTGAATGTTGAATTTTCATCAATTTATTGTTTAGTTTGACGAAAACTTAGTTTTAAGGCTACGATACAGTTGTCACACGAATTCCCATTTTTCACCCACAATCAACCATGTTTGGAAAACATTTATTTAGGATTAAGTTGTAGATCACTATTAAGAAGCTTTGTTTTCTATTGGTTTTTGTGAATGTTGAATTTCCAACGATTTAATGTTGAGTTCAAGGAAAACCTAATTTTAAGGCTACATTGCAATTGTGTCACGCAAACTCCCATTTGTTTACCCGCAATCAACCATGTTTTGAGAACTTTGATATAGGATTATGTTTTAGATGACTATTAAGAACCTTTATTTTCTATCAGGTTTCATGAATGTTGAATTTCCATCGATTTAGTGTCGAGTTCGATGAAAATCTTATTTTAAGGCTATGTTACAGACATGACATGAACTCCCATGTTTTGTGCATAATCAACCATGTTTGGAGAACTTTGATTTAGGATTATATTGTAGATGACTATTAAGAACCTTTATTTTCTATTGGTTTTCGTGAATGTTGAATTTCCATCAATTAAATGTCGAATTTGATTTAAAACCTAATTTTAAGGCCAAGTTGCAGCTTTGTCACGCGAACTCCCAGTTTTCACCCACAATCAACAATGTTTGGAGAAATTTTATTTAGGATTCTGTTGTAGATGACTATTACGAACCTTTATTTTCTATCAGTTTTCATGAATGTTGAATTTCAAACGATTTAATGTTGAGTTCGACAAAATCCGATTTTAAGGCCTAGTTGCAGTTGTGTCACATGAACTCCCATTTTTCACCCACAATGATCAATGTTTGCAGAATTTTGATTTAGAATTGTGTTGTGAATGACTATTAAAAACCTTTATTTTCTAATGGTTTTCATGAATGTTGAATTTCCTTTGATTTAATGTCGAGTTCGATGAAAACCCAATATTAAGGCTACCTTGTAGCTTTGTCACGTGAACTCCCATTTTCACCCACAATCAACCATGTTTAGAGAAATTTGATTTAGTATTGTATTGTAGATGACTATTAAAAATATTTAATTTCCATCGATTTAATGTTGAGTTTGATGAAAACCTAGTTTTAAGGCTACGTTGCAGATGTGTCACACAGACTCCCATTTTTCACGCATAGTCAACCATGTTTGGAGAACTTTGATTTAGGATTATGTTCTATATGAATATTAAGAACCTTTATTTTCTATCAATTATTGTGAATGTTCAATTTGTGTCGATTAAATGTCGAGTTCGATGAAAACCTGATTTTAAATCTTTGTTGCACCTTTGTCAAGCGAACCCCATTTTTCACCCACAATAAACCATGTTTGGAGAACTTGTATTGTGTTGTAGATGACTATTAACAACCTCTATTTTCTATTAGTTTTTGTGAATGTTGAATTTCCATCGATTTAATGTCGAGTTCGACGAAAAACTTATATTTAGGTTACGTTGTAGCTGTGTCAATTGAACTCTCATTTTTCACGCAAAATCAACCATGTTTGGAGAACTTTGATTTGGAAATATATTATAGATGACTTTAAAAAAACCTTAATTTTCTATTGGTTTTCACGAATGTTGAATTTCCACAGATTAAATGTCGAGTTCGATGAAAACCTAATTTTAAGACTACGTTGTAGCTTTCTCACACGAACTCTGGTTTTTCACCCATCATCAACCATTTTCGGAGAACTTTGATTTAAGATTGTGTTGTAGATGACTATAAAGAAAAACTATTTTCTATCGGTTTTCGTGATTGTTGAATTTTCATAGATGTATTGTCGAGTTTCATAAAAAAATGATTTTAAGGCTACGTCGCAGTTGTGTCATGTGAACTCCCATTTTTCACCCACAATCAACCATGTTTGGGAAACCTTTATTTAGGATTAATTTGTAGGTGACTATTAAGAAACTTTATTTTCTATTGGTTTTCATGAATGTTGAATTTCCAACGATTTAATGTCGAGTTCAATGAAAACCTAATTTTAAAAGGCTACGTTGCATTTGTGTCATGCGAACTCCCATTTTGCACCCATAATCAACAATGTTTTGTGAACTTTGATTTAGGATTGTGTTGTAGATGACTATTAAGAACCTTTATTTTCTATCAGTTTTCGTGAACTTTGAATTTCCATCATTTTAATGTTGAGTTTGACAAAAACCTGGTTTTAAGGCTATGTGCAGCCGTGTCATGTGAACTCACATTTTGCACCCACAATCAACCATTTTTTGATAAATTTGATTTAGAATTGTGTTGTAGATGACTATTAAGAACCTTTATTTTCTATCGATTTTCGTGAATATTGAATTTCCTTCCATTTAATGACAAGTTCGACGAAAACCTGATTTTAACGCTACGTTGCAACTTTGTCACGTGAACTCCCATTTTTCACCCACAATCAACCATGTTTGCATAGCTTTAATTCAAGATTGTGTTGTAGATGTCTATTAAGAACCTTTATTTTCCATCGGTTTTTGTGAATGTTGAATTTCCATCAATTTAATGTCAAATTTAACGAAAACATGATTTAGGTTATGTTGCAGCTGTGTCATGTTTACTCCTTTTTTTCCATTGGTTTTCGTGAATGTGGAATTTCCTTCGATTTAATGTTGAGTTTGATGAAAGCATGAATTCAAGGATAAGTTGTAGCTGTGTCCCGTGAACTCCCATGTTTCACTCATAATTAACCATGTTTGGAGAACTTTGATTTAGGATTGTGTTGTAGATGACTATTAAGAACCTTTATTTTCTATTGGTTTTTGTGAATATTCAATTTCAATTGATTTAATGTCAAGTTCGACGAAAACCTAATTCTTATGCTACCTTACAGACGTGTCATGCGAACTCCCATTTTTCACCAACAATCAACCATGTTTGGAGAGATTTGATTGAGGATTGTGTTGTAGATGACTATTAAGAACCTTTATTTTCTATCGATTTTCGTGAATGTTGAATTTCCATCAATTTAAGGTCGAGTTCGACGAAAATATGATTTTAAGGCTATGTGTAGCTATGTCATGTGAACTCACAGTTTGCACAAAAAATCAACCATGTTTGGAGAACATTGATTTAGAATTGTGGGAGTTCACATGACACAGCTGCAAGGTAGCCTTAAAATCAACTTTTTGTCGAAATCGACATTAAATCGATGGAAATTAAACATTCAAAAAAATAAATGTTCTTAATAGTCATCTACAACATAATCCTAAATTAAACTTCTCCAAACATGGTTGATTATGGGTGAAAATTTGGATTTTGCGCGAAACATCTGCAACATAGCCTTCAAATCAAGTTTTTGTTGATTTGACATTCAATCGATGCAAATTTAACATGCACAAAATTCGATAGAAAATATAGGTTCTTAATAATCATCTAAAACACAATCCTAAATCAAATTTCTCCAAACATGGTTGATTGTGCATGAAAAATGGGATTTCACGTAACACAACTGCATAGTAGCCTTAAAATCAGGTTTTCATCGAATTTGACAATAAATGAACGAAACTTCTACATTCATGAAAACCAATAGCAAATAAACGTTCTTAATAATCATCTACAAAACAAACCTAAATAAAATTTCTCCAAACATGGTTGATTGTGGGTGAAAAATATGAGTTCGCGTGACACAGCTGCAAGGTAGCCTTAAAATCAAGTTTTTGTCAAACTAGACATTAAATCGATGGAAATTGAACATTCACGAAAACTAATAGAAAATAAATGTTGTTAATAGTCATCTACAGAACAATCCTAAATCAAAGTTCTCTAAACATGGTTGATTGTGGGTGAAAAATATGAGTTCGCGTGACACAGCTGCAAGGTAGCCTTAAAATCAAGTTTTTGTCAAACTAGACATTAAATCGATGGAAATTGAACATTCACGAAAACTAATAGAAAATAAATGTTGTTAATAGTCATCTACAGAACAATCCTAAATCAAAGTTCTCTAAACATGGTTGATTGTCATGCAAAGCTCAAGTTTTTGTCAAACTAGACATTAAATCGATGGAAATTGAACATTCACGAAAACTAATAGAAAATAAATGTTGTTAATAGTCATCTACAGAACAATCCTAAATCAAAGTTCTCTAAACATGGTTGATTGTGGGTGAAAAATTGGAGTTCTCGTGACAAAGATGCAACGTAGCCTTAAAATAAGGATTTCATCAAACTCGACATTTAATCGATAGAAATTTAACATTCATGAAAACCAATAGAAAATAAAGATTCTTAATACTCATCTACAACATGATCCTAAATCAAATTTCTCTAAACATGGTTCATTATGCGTGAAAATTGGAGTTCCTGCAACGTACCCTTAAAATTAGGTTTTCGTTGAACTCCCATTTTTCACCCACAATCAACCATGTTTGGAAAACCTTTATTTACGATTAATTTGTAGATAGTATTAAGAAAATTTATTTTCTATTCGTTTTCATGAATGTTGAATTTCCAACGATTTAATGTTGAGTTCAACGAAAACTTGATTTTAAAAGGCTACGTTGTAGCTATGTCATGCGAACTCCCATTTTCACCCATAATCAACCATGTTTGGTGAACTTTGATTTAGGATTGTGTTGTAGATGACTATTAAGAACCTTTATTTTCTATCAGTTTTCGTGAACTTTGAATTTTCATCAATTTAATTTCGAGTTTGATGAAAAATCTAATTTTAAGGCTATGTGCAGTTGTGTCATGCAAACTCGCATTTTGCACCAACAATCAACCATGTTTGGAGAAATTTGATTTAGATTTGTGTTGTAGATGACTATTAGGAACCTTTATTTTCTATGATTTTTCGTGAATATTTAATTTCCTTCCATTTAATGACAAGTTCGATGAAAACCTGATTTTAAGGCTACGTTGCAACTTTGTCACGTGAACTCCCATTTTTCACACACATGGTTGACTATGGGTGAATAATGGAATTTCTCATCATAAAGCTGCAACGTATCCTTAAAATCAGGTTTCCATCGAACTCGACATTTAATCGATAGAAATTCAACATTTATGAAAACCAATAGAAAATAAAGGTTCTTAATAGTCATCTACAACATGATCCTAAATCAAAGTTCTCTAAACATGGTTGACTATGCATGAAAATGGGAGTTCCTATGACACATCTGCAATGTAGCTTTAAAATTAGGTTTTCGTCGAACTCGACATTCAATTGATGGGAACAAAAAATTCACGAAAATTGATAGAAAATAAAGGTTTTTAATAGTCATCTAGAACACAATACTAAATCAAATTTCTCCAAACATGGTTGATTGTGTGTGAAAAATTGGAGATTGTGTGACACATGTGCAATGCAGCCTCAAAATTGGGATTTCATCGAATTTGGACATTAAATCAACGAAAATTCAACATTCACAAAAACCAATAGCAAATAAATGTTCGTAATAGTCATCTACAACACAATATTAAAACAAAGTTCTCCAAACATGGTTGATTGTGGGTGAAAATGAGAATTTTCATGAGACGACTTCAATGTAGCCTTAAAATAAGGATTTATAAAATAAAACTCGACGTGAAATTGATGGAAAATCAAAATTCATGAAAACCGATAGAAAATTAAGGTTCTTAATATTATCTACAACACAATTGTAAATCAAAGTTCTCCAAACTTGGTTGATTGTGGGTGAAAAATGTGAGTTCGCATGACACTGCTGCACATAGCCTTAAAATCAGGTTTTCATCTTACTCGACATTAAATCGATGGAAATTCAACATTGACGAAAATGGATAGAAAATAAAGATTCTTAATAGTCATCTACAACACAACCCTAAATCAAGGTTCTCCAAAAATTCTTGATTATGGGTGAAAAATGGGAGTTCATGTGACACATTTGCAATGTAGCTTTTAAATCAGGTTTATGTCGAACTCGACATTAAATCGATGGAAATTGAACATTCACAAAAATTGATAGAAAATAAAAATTCTTAATAGTTATTTACAACACAATAATAAATCAAAGTTCTCCAAATATGATTGATTATGGGTGAAAAATGGGATTTCACATGACACAACTGCAACAAAGCCTTAAAGTCGGCTTTTTATCGATCTTGACATTTAATTGATGGAAATTCAACATTCATGAAAACTGATAGAAAATAAAGGTTCTTAATATTCATCTACAATACAATCCTCAATCAAAGTTCTCCAAACATAATTGAACGTGGGTGAAAAATGCAAGTTCATGTGAAAAAGTACAACTTAGTCTTAAAATAAAATTTTCGTCGAACTCAACATTAAATCAATGAAAATTCAACATTCATGAAAACCGATAGAAAATAAAGATTCTTAATAGTCATCTACAATACAATCCTAAATCAAAGTTCTCCAGACATGGTTGATTGTCGGTGAAAAAATGGAGTTCACATGATACAATTGCAACATAGCCTTAAAATTAGGTTTTCATCAAACTTGACAATAATTTGATGGAAAATCAAGATTCATGAAAAGAAATAAAAACTAAAGGTTCCTAATAGTTATCTACAAAGTAATCAAAGTTCTCAAAATATGGTTGATTATGGGTGAAAAATGGGAGTTTGCATGACACAACTGCAACATAGCCTTGAAATTAGGTTTTCCTCAAATTCGACATTAAATCAATGGAAATCCAACAATCTCAAATATCGATAGAAAATAAAGGTTCTTAATAGTCATCTACAAGACAATACTAAATAATATTTCTCCAAACATCGTTGATTGTTGGTGAAAAATGGGAGTTCGTGTGACACAGCTGTAATGTACCCTTAAAATCAGGTTTTCCTCGAACTCGACATTAAATTGATGGAAATTCAACACTCACAAAAACCGATAGAAAATAAAGAATCTTAATAGTCATCTACAAATCAATATTAAAACAAATTTCTTCAAACATGGTTAATTTTGGGTGAGAAATGGGATTTCTCTTGACACAGTTGCAACGTAGCCTTAAAATCATGTATTCTTCAAACTCGACATTAAATCAATTTAAATTGAGCATTCACGAAAATCAATAGAAAATAAAGGTTCTTGATAGACATCTACAATACAATCCTAAATCAAAGTTCTCCAAACATGGTTGATTGTGGGTGGAAAATTGGACTTTGCATGACACAGTTGCAACATAGCCTTAAAATCAGATTTTTGTTGAACTCGACATTAAATCAATTGATTGTGGATTAAAAATGGGAGTTCGCGTGACAAAGCTGCAATGTAGCCCTGAAATCAAGTTTTCGTTGAACTACATTAAATCGAAGGAAATTCCAAATTCACAAAAATCGATGGAAAATAAAGGTTCTTAATAGTCATCTACAACAGAATCCTAAATAAAAGCTATGCAAACATGGTTGATTGTGGGTGAAAAATGTGAGTTTACTTGACAAAGCTACAACGTAACCTTAAAATCAAGTTTTCGTCGAACTTGTCATTAAATGGAAGGAAATTCAATATTCACGAAAACCTATAGAAAATAAAGGTTCTTAATAGTAATCTACAACACAATTTTAAATCAAAGTTCTCCAAACATGGTTGATTGTGGGTGCAAAATGCAAGTTCACATCACACAACTGCACATAGCCTTAAAATCAGATTTTTGTCGAACTCGACATTAAATTGATGGAAATTCAACATTCATGAAAATCGATAGAAAATAAAGGTTCTTAATAGTCATCTACAACACAATCCTAAATTAACGTTCTCGAAACATGGTTCATTGTTCATCAAAAATAAGAGTTCATGTGACACAGCTGCAACATAGTCTTAAAATTAGGTTTTCATGAAACTTGACAATAAATCGATGAAAATTCAACATTCTTGAAATCCTATAGAAAATAAAGGTTCTTAATAGTCATCTACAACACAATCCTAAATCAAAGTTCTCAAAACATGGTTGATTGTGAGTAAAAGAATGGAGTTCTAGTGACAAAGCTACAACGTAGCATTAGAATCAGGTTTTCATCAAACTCGACATTAAATCGATGGAAATTCAAAATTCATGAAATCCGATAGAAAATAAAGGTTCTTAATAGTAATCTACAACACAATCCAAAATCAAAGTTTTCCAAAATCTTAACCTTCTGGTCATGGGTTCAAGCCTCACGATGGGCATAGTATTTAAATCAATAATCGCACATTTTTCCTCCATGGACCTTTAATCTTTTGACTAGTGATGGTGTATATGAAAATTAGAATTGAGAATGTATAAGTAAAATAAATTTTAAATAATTTTGAAGTCAAATAAAATAATTTGAAATTAATATTTTTCTGGATAGGTGAAGGCATTATATGAGTAATTATGTAAAGGATATTGGTTCAATGTTTAATGAGACTTTTGAAATAGGAAATTTTTACAACCACTTTATTATGGTTAATTGTGTGCAAAAATTGGGAGTTCGCATGACACAGCTGCAACAAAGCCTTAAAATTAGGTTTTCGCAGAACTAGACATTAAATCGATGGAAATTCAACATTCACGAAAACCAATCAAAAATATAGGTTCTTAATAGTCATTTACAAGACAATCCTAAATCAAAATTCTACAAACATGGTTGATTGTGGTTGAGAAGTGGGATTTTGCCTGAGATAGTTGCAATGTAGCATTAAAATTAGGTTTTCATCAAACTCCACATTAAATTGATGGAAATTAAAAATTCACGAAAACAGATAGAAAATTAAGCTTCTTAATAGTTATCTAAAACACAATCTTAAATCAAATTTTTCCAAACATGGCTGATTATGGGTGAAAAATGGGAGTTCATGCCACATAGTTATAACGTAGCCTAAAAATCAATTTTTCTTCGATCTCGACATTAAATCGATGGAAATCCAACATTCACAAAAGCCGATATCAAATAAAGGTTCTTAATAGTCATCTACAACACAATTTTAAATCAAAAATATCCAAACATGCTTGATTGTGGGTGAAAAATGGGAGTTCGTGTGACACAGCTGCAAAGTGGCCTAAAAATTAGGTTTTCATCGAACTTGACATTAAATAGATGGAAATTCAACATTCATGAAAATAAATAGAAAATAAAGGTTCTTAATAGTCATCTATAACACAATCCTAAATAAAAATTCTCGAAACATAGTGGATTATGGGTGAAAAAAGCGAGTTCGTGTGATAAATTTGTGACGCAGGCTTAAATTTAGGTTTTCATAGAACTCAATGTTAAATCGATGGAAATTCAACAATCACAAAAACTGATAGAAAATAAAGGTTTTTAATAGTCATCTACAACACAATCCTAAATCCAAGTTCTCCAACCCTGGTTGATTGTGGGTGAAATATGGGAGTTCGCATAACATAGCTGTAACGCAGTCTTAAAATAAAGTTTTCTTCGATCTCGACATTAAATCGATGGAAATTTAACATTCACAAAAGCCAATAGAAAATAAAGGTTCTTAATAGCCATGTCCAACATAATCCTAAATCAAAGTTATGCAAACATGGTTAATTGTGGGTCAAAAATGGGAGTTCGTGTGCCACAGCTGCAACGTAGCCTTAAATTTAGGTTTTCGTTGAACTCGACATTGAATCAAAGGAAATTCAACATTCACTGAAATTGATAGAATATAAAGGTTCTTAATAGTCATCTACAACATAATCCTAAATCAAACTTCTCCGAATAATGTTCATTGTGGGTGAAAAATGGGAGTTCGTGTGACACAGTTGCAACGCAGCCTTGAAATAAGGTTTTCGTCGAACTCGACATTAAATCAAAGGAAATTCAACATTCACGAAAACCTATTGAAAATAAGGGTATGTGCAGGATCATCATGGAAAAAACAGGCCCTTAAGTGGCAATAAAAAGATAAAAAATCAGAGTTAGACAACTTGACGAAAAAATTTGAATAAGTTATCTATATTATTTCAAAAAAATGTAAAAATAGAATATGTAGCAAATTGAATGTAGTTTCTAAACTACTAGACCTTTATTAAAAAAAAATCTATTTGGTAAAAATTGGAAATTTCAATGCAGTAGTATTTAAATTTCAAGGTAAAAATAAGAAGTAGGTGTTTGTCTGACCACCCTAACCACAATAAAATGATAACATTTTTTTATAATCTTTTAGATATAAGTAGAGGACTCATGTCCCAATGTGATGCATATTTTTTTATAATTTTTTTCCAAGTAAATAATTAATTATGAGTTTTTTATTACAAATTTTAAAAAATATAAAAGCTTGTTTGTCCAACCACCTTAACGTGGTAAAAAATTCATGAAATTCAGTTTTTTCTTTTTTAATCCTATATTATGTGAATCATAGAATGTGACGCATGTTTCATATTCAAAACATGTGATACCATTTGAAAGTTATAGATGTTTTTCAATCAGCCTATCAATCATGACTTTATTCGTCATTCTAATAGAAAATGAATAATAATTATTTATTAAATTCAAAGTAAAACATAATTTATATTGGTGGAAAGATGAGAATCTCCTCTAAAAACCCTTTTCGTTTCATCAATTTTGGGTAAAAAAAAAGTCATCAGCCACATGGACCATCATATGGCTTACATATCGCCACTTTTTGGCCCATCATGATCCTGTACATACCCATAAAACTTCTTAATAGTCATCTACAAGCTAATCCTAAATCAAAGTTCTCCAAACATGGTTGATTGTGGGTGAAAAAAGGGAGTTCGTTTGACATAGCTGCAACGTAGCCTTAAAATCGGGTTTTCGTCGAACTCAACATTAAATTGATAGAAATTAATGGGTTTTAATAGTCATCTACAACACAATCCTAAAAAGAAGTTAACCAAACATTATTGATTATGGTTGAAAAATAGGAGTTCACATAACACATCTGCAATGTAGCCTTAAAATTAGGTTTTCGTCGAACTGGACATTAAATCAAAGCAAATTGAACACTCACATAAACTGATAGAAAATAAAGGTTCTTAATAGTCACCTACAACACAATACTAAATCAAAGTTATCGAAACATGGTTGATTGTGTGTGAAAAATGGAGGTTCATAGGACATAGCTAAAACGTAGCCTTAAAATCAGGTTTTCATCGAACTCAACATTAAATTGATGGAAATTCAATATTCACAAAAAATTAATAGAAAATAAATGTTCTTAATAGTCATCTACAACACAATCCTAAATAAAATTTCTCCATACATGGTTGATTGTGGGTGAAAAATGTGAGCTTGCGTGACAAATTTACAACGTAGCCTCAAAATCAAGTTTTCATTGAACTCAACATTTAATAAATGGAAATTCAATATTCACGAAAAACCAATAGAAAATAAAGGTTCTTAATAGTCATATAAAACATAATCCTAAATCAAACTTCTCCAAACATGGTTGATTGTTTGTAAACAATGGGAGTTGGCATAACACGTCTACAACGTAGCCTTAAAATTAGGGTTTCTTCGAACTCGACGTTAAATTGATGGAAATTGAACATTTATGAAAATTGGAAGGAAATAAATGTTGTTAATAGTCATCTATAACAGAATACTGAATCAAATTATTCCAAACATAGTTGATTATGGGTGAAAAATGGGAGTTCGCATGACACAGTTGTAACATAGCCTTAAAATCATATTTTCATCGAACTCGAAATTAAATTGATGGAAATTCAACATTCATGAAAATTGATAGAAACTAAAGGTTCTTAATAGTCATTTATAACATAATCTAATATCAAACTTCTCCAAACCTGAATGATTATTGGTGAAAAATGGAAGTTTGCATGACACAGCTACAACGTAGCCTTAAAATTAGGTGTTAGACGAACTTGACTGTAAATCATTCAAAAGTCAACATGCACAAAAGGCAATATAAAATAAAGGAACCTAATAGTCATTCACAACACAATCCTAAATCAAAGTTCTAAAATCATTGTTGATTATGGGTGAAAAAAGGGAGTTCACGTGACACGGCTGCAACGTAGCCTTAAAATCAGGTGTACGAAGCAATTTTTTTGGGAAAAATCAAAGATATGGGTTTCATAGGTGCTTGTGTCGTAAAGAGACCCAAATTGTCCATATTTTGAAAAATTAAGTTGGTCTTGAAAAAGATTTAAAAAATAGATAAGTATAGCTAAAATCTTATAGAATTTTTAACTTTTTCAAAAGGATCAAAATTCAATTAGATTTGGTAGTACAACTTTGTGGGGTCGTAACTTTTGATCCAACCATTAGTTTTTAAAGTATAATATATTTTTGGAAAGCTCTCCAAAAGACACCTAGCCTCATTCATTTTTATCATTTATTTGGTTTGTGTAATTGCTTAAAATCTTCTAAAGAGTGTAACCTTTTAAAAAAATTAAAAAAAATATTAAATTTGGTAGTACAATATCGCGAGGTCATAACTTTAGATCCGACCATTGCATTACCAATTATAATATATTTTTGAAAAATTCTCTAGAAAACACTTTGCCTTGTTCATTCGCGTCTTATGTCTAGTTTGTGTAACTACCTAAAATCTGAAAGAAATTGTAACTTCTTGAAAAATTAAAATTTTAATAAATTTGGTAGTACAACTTCATGGGGTCATAAATGTTTATCTAACAATTTGATTTTAAATTATAATATAATTTTGGAAAACACTCCAGAATGTGCTTGGTCTAAAATCTTCTATAATATGTAATCTATTCTCAAAACATGATTGATTATGAGCAAAAAATGGGAGTGGACGTGACACAACTACAACGTAGCTTAAAAAATTAGGTGTTCGCCAAACTCATCATTAAATTAATGCAATTCGAACATTCAAAAAAACTAATAGAAAATAAAGGTTCTTAATAGTCGTCTACAACATAATCTAAAATCAAAATTCTCCAAACCTGGTTGATTATGGGCGAAAAATGGGAATTCGATGATATAGCTGGTGTTAGACAAACTTGGTTGTAAATCAATTGAAAAACAATGTTTACAAAAGGCAATATAAAATAAAGGATCCTATTAGTCATATACAACACAATCCTAAATCAAAGTTCTCCAAACATAATTGATTATGGGTGAAAAATGACTGTTCACATGACAGCTCCAACGCAGCCTTAAAAATTAGGTGTTCACCGAACTTGTCATTAAATTGATGGAAATTCAACATTCATTAAAACCAATAAAAAATAAAGTTTCTTAATAATCATCTACAACACAATACTAAATCATAGTTCTCCAAACATGGTTTATTGCGGGTGAAAAATGGGAGCTCGCGTGACACAACTACAACATAGCCTTAAAATGAGGTTTTCGTTGAACTCGACATTAAATAATTGGAAATTCAACACTCACGAAAATCGATCAAAAATTAAGGTTCTTAATAGTCATCTACAACACAATCCTAAATCAAAGTTCTCAAAATATGGTTGATTGTGGGTGAAAAATGGGAGTTCCATGATATAGCTAGTGTTAGACAAACTTGGTTGTAAATCAATTGAAAATCAACATTCACAAAAGGCGATATAAAATAAAGGATCCTATTAGTCATATACACACAATCCTAAATCAAAGTTCTCCAAACATAGTTGATTATGGGTGAAAAATGACTGTTCACATGACAGCTCCAATGTAGCCTTAAAAACTAGGTGTTCACCGAACTCATCATTAAATCGATGGAAATTCAACATTCATGAAAACAAATAGAAAATAAAGGTTCTTAATAATCTTCTACAACACAATACTAAATCATAGTTCTCCAAACATGGTTGATTGTGGGTGAAAAATGGGAGCTCGCGTGACACAGCTGCAACATAAACTTAAAATGAGGTTTTCGTTGAGCTCGACATTAAATCATTGGAAATTCAACACTCACGAAAATCAATAAAAAATTAAGGTTCTTAATAGTCATCTACAACACAATTCTAAATCAAAGTTCTCCAAATATGGTTGATTGTGGGTGAAAAATGGGATTTCATGTGGCACAACTACAATATAGCCTTAATAGCATGTTTTCATTGAACTCGACATTAAATCAATGGAAATTCAACATTCACGAAAACAAAAATAAGTTAAAGGTCTTCAATAGTTATCTACAAAAAAATATTAAATCAAAGTTCTCCAAAAATGGGAGTTCGCGTGATGGTTGTCGCCCACAAAAGGATATAAAAGTCACGACAAATCCTAACTTGGAAATTGGACATTCTAGGAGGTGACTAACATCTTCTTATGGTCGTTCAGTTAATTTGTCAAACCAGGGAATGCATACTTGAAATGGAGCGGCACTGTATGTGCAGTAAGAACCGATTTTAGCCACAACCTACTAGAAATAAATGCATGAAAGGAATTCTACTTCTGATGCAGGAACGTAAGGCAAAGTCTTATCAACTTAAGCATAACTTAATTAAAGCAGAAATCATGACAACTATTACTGAGAAATAAACCATGAACTGGTCTTATGTTGTAGGAACATACACAGGGATGGATTCCTTATGCTGCAGGAACAATATAAGACTGAGTTTGCACTGAAACTTCTTGGAATGAAATTCTAACTGATAAACAATAGGAAATAAACAACTAACTACAAATACTTACTAAGTGGGCCCCCTTAGAAAGCATCAACCAAATTATGCAAGAATTGAACTCAAAACTTCATCAGCTTTTATTCATAAACTCGGAATCATATACATGGTTGTTCTGCTTGTAAGAAAACTAACAAAAAACTCTATTCATCATTATAATACTAATTCGAACTTACTCTATTCTGTTCTCTTATTTCTAATCTAGTCTTTTCTCTTCTCTACTTGCTCACTCATGCAGGAGGAACATTTATTTATAGAAAAGCAACTAACTAACTAACTTAATAGATAAAGATGCGGATATAGATGCTTCCTAATTCCGAGGAACAGACTTCCATAAATGAAAGCATATATATTCAACTAATTCAGAGAGAATCTAGCATTCCACTCTTCCTAGATTGATGACCATTTAGATCTCCTCCCAATGACCCAGACAGAGAGTCTTTGCTGGAACAACTTCCTTGATGTCATGGTGGAAATGGTATTCACTGCAGGACCGAGGTTTGCTGCACATTGACTCGTTCATGGAAACTTAAACAATCTGTGAAACGCATGGCAACAGAGGCGGAAGAAGGCATGCATATAATAACACGATACTCATTCATTAATCACACACATTAAATTCATCTCATTTATCCAAAAACCACATGCATCATATCAGTCAATTGGGAGGTCAAACAGGGTGATGAATATAGACATACGAAGATATTAAGCTGCAGGAATATAGGAATGCATTGTCATAGGATACTACTCGATTTAAGATAAAAGTTTTTAATCAAAGAGTTTAAAACAACCATTAACAAAAGAGGAAAGATATTTAAAAATACATCATGACATTCAAATTATGAGCATATTTTGGGCTCATCATTTGCCCCCAACTTATGCTAATGCTGGTCCTCCAACATTAACCTTCCTAGTTGTTTCCTTGAAATCGGTAGAAGTAGCATGGCCTTGCATTGAAGTCCCAAACTTTTAGTAGAAGCCTCTGATTTTCTCCCATCTCTCATACCTGCGAGCTTCATTAGTTTCATTAATATATGTGGCCAGATAAGGATAACCATTAAAATCAGGTATTCGTCGAACTCGACATTTAATCGATGAAAATTCAACATTCACAAAAACCAATAGAAATTAAAGGTTCTTAATAGTCATCTACAACACAATCCTAAATCAAAATTCTCCAAACATAGTTGATTGTGGGTGATAAATGGGAGTTCACATGATAAAGCTGCAACATAGCCTTAAAATTATGTTTTCATCGAAATCAACATTAAATCGATGGAAATTCAACATTCACGAAAATTGATAGAAAATAAAGGTTCTTAATAGTCATCTACAACACAATCGTAATTCACAGTTCTCCAAACATGATTGATTGTGGGTGAAAAATGGGAGTTCGCATGACACATCTGCAGCATAGCCTTAAAATTAGGTTTACGTCGAACTTGACATTAAATCTATGGAAATTCAACCTTCAAGAAAAGTGATAGAAAATAAGGTTTTCGTTGAACTTCATATTAAATCAATGGAAATTCAACATTCACGAAAATTTATAGACAATTAGGTTTTTGTCTAACTCGACAATAAATTGATGGAAATTCAACATTCATAGAAAATGATAGAAAATAAAGGTTCTTAATAGTCATATACAACACAATACTAAATCAAATATCTCCAAACATGGTTGATTACAAGTGAAAAATTGGAGTTCGCTTGACACAACTGTAATGTAGTTTTTAAATCAGGTTTTCATCGAACTCGACATTAAATCAATGCAAATTCAATATTCACGAAAAATGATAGAAAATAAAGGTTCATAATAGTCATCTACAACACAAACCTAAATAAAAACTCTCCAAACATGGTTGATTGTGGGTGAAAAATGGGAGTTCGTTGACATAGTTGTAACATAGCATTAAAATCATGTATTCGTCGAACTCGAATTTAATTGATGAAAATTCAACATTCACAAAAACCCATAGAAATTAAAGGTTCTTAATAGTCGTCTACAACACAATCCTAAATCAAAGTTCTCCAAACATGGTTTATTGTGGGTGAGAAATGGGAGTTCGCGTGACATAGCCGCAACGTAGCCTTAAAATCAGGTTTTCGTTGAACTCGACATTAAATTATTGGAAATTCAACATTCACAAAAACAAATATAAAATAAAGGTTCTTAATAGTCATCTACAACTTAATCCTAAATAGAATTTCTCCAACCATGGTAAATTGTGAGTGAAAAACGGGAGTTCGCATGACACAGCTACAATGTAGCCTTAAAATAAAGTTCTCATCAAATTCCACATTAAATCGATGAAAATTCAATATTCACAAAAACAAATAGAAAATAAAGGTTCTTAAAAATCATCTACAACATAATCCTAAATCAAATTTCTCCAAACATGGTTGATTATGCATGAAAAATGGGAGTTCATGTGATACATCTACAACGTAGCCTTATATTTAGGTTTTCATCAAACTTGACATTAAATCGATGTAAATTTAAGATTTATGAAAACCGATAAAAATAAAGGTTCTTAATAGTCATGTACAACACAATACTAAATCAAAGTACTCAAAACATGGTTGATTGTGGGTGAAAAATGTGAGTTTGCATGACACATCTGCAAATAGCCTTAAAATCAGGTTTTCATCGAACTCGACATTAAATCGATGGAAATTAAATGTTACAACACAATCCTAAATCAAAGTTCTCCAAACATGGTTGATTATGGGTGAAAAATGGGAGTTTGTGTGACACAACTGCAATGTAGCCTTAAAATCAAGTTTTCGTTGAACTCGACATTAAATTGTTGGAAAATCAACATTAACGAAAACCAATAGAAAATAAAATTTCTTAATAGTCATCCAAAATACAATCCTAAATTGAATTTATCCAAACATGGTTAATTGTCAGTGAAAAATGGGAGGTTGCGTAACATAACTGCAATGTTGCCTTAAAATCAGGTTTTCGTAGAACTCGACATTAAATCGATGAAAATTTGACATTCACAAAAATATATAGAAAATAAAGATTCTTAACAGTCATCTACAACATAATCCTAAATAAAATTTCTCCAAACATGTTTGATTATGCATAAGAAATGGGAGTTTGTGTGATACATCTACAATGTAGCCTTAAAATTAGGTTTTCATCAAACTCCACATTAAATCGATGAAAATTTAGGATTCACGAAAACAAATAGAAAATAAAGGTTCTTAAAAATCATCTACAACATAATCCTAAATCAAATTTCTCCAAAAATGGTTGATTATGCATGAAAAATGGGAGTTTGTGTGATATATCTACAATGTAGCCTTATATTTAGGTTTTCGTCAAAGTCGACATTAAATTGTTGGAAAATCAACATTAACGAAACCCAATAGGAAATAAAGGTTCTTAAGAGTCATCTACAAAACAATCCTAAATAAAATTTCTCCAAACATGGTTGATTGTTTGTGAAAAATGGGATTTCGCATGACACAGCTGCAACGTAGCGTTAAAACTAGGATTTCTTTGAAATTGACATTAAATCAATGGAAATTCCACATTGACGAAAACCCATATAAAATAAAGGTTCTTAATAGTCGTCTACAATGTAATTTTAAATTAAAGTTATCCAAACATTGTTGATTGTAGGTGAAAAATGGGAGTTCGCATAACACTGCTGCAACATAGCCTTAAAATCAGATTTTCTTAAATCTCGACATTAAATTGAAGGAAATTCAACATTCACGAAAAGTGATAGAAAATAAAGGTTCTTAATAGTCATTTACAACACAATCCTAAATCAAAGTTCTCCAAACATGATTGATTGTGGGTGAAAAATCGTAGTTCCCGTGCAAAGTTGTAATGTAGCCTTAAAATCAAGTTTTCGTCGAACTCGACATTAAATCGATGGAAACTAAACATTCACCAAAACCCATAGAAAATAAATGTTCTTAATTGTCATCTACAACACAATATTAAATCAAAATACTTTGAACATGGTTCATTATGGCTAAAAAATTGGAGTTAGTTTGACACAGTTGCAAGGTAATCTTAAAATCAGGTTTTTTTCTAACTCGACATTAAATCGATGGAAATTCAACATTCACGAAAATGTGATAGAAAATAAAGGTTTTTAATAGTCATTTACAGCACAATCCTAAATCAAAATTCTCCAAACATGTTTGATTGTGGGTGAGAAATTGCAGTTCCCGTGCAAAACTATAATTTAGCCTTAAAATCAAGTTTTCGTCAAACTCGACATTAAATTGATTAAAATTTAACATTCACCAAAACCCATAGAAAATAAAGGTTCTTAATAGTCATCTACAACACAATCTTAAATCAAAGTTCTGGAAACATGGTTGATTGTGGGTGAAAAATGGGAATTCTCATGACAAAGATGCAATGTAGCCTTAAAATTTGGTTTTCGTTGACCTCGACATTAAATCTATGGAAATTCAACATTAGCGAAAATTGATAGAAAATAAAGGTTCTTAATAGTCATCTACAACATAATCCTATATCAACTTCTCCAAACATGGTTGATTGTGGGTGAAAAATGCGGTTCGTGTAACTTAGCCTTAAAATGAAGTCTTCTTCGAACTTCACATTAAATCAATGGAAATTCACCATTCATGAAAACTAATAGAAAATAAAAGTTCTTAATAGTAATTTAGAACACAATCCTAAATCAAAGTTCTCCAAACATGGTTGATTGTGGGTGAAAAGTGGGAGTTCCCGTGAAATAGCTGCAACGTAGCCTCAAAATCAGGTTTTCCCCAAAGTCGACATTAAATCGATGAAAATTCAATATTCATGAAAACCTATAGAAAATAAGGTTCTTAATAGTCATCTACAACACAATACTAGATCAAAGTACTCCAAACATGGTTGATTGCTGCTGAAAAATGGGAGTTTGTCTGACAAATTGCAACATAGCCTTAAAATGAAGTTTTTGTTGAACTTGATATTTAATAGTCATTGAGAACAAAATCCTAAATCAAAGTTCTCAAAACATGGTTGATTATGGGTGAAAAATGGGAGTTCACGTAACATA
The DNA here is from genome assembly GCA_007115665.2 of Sequoiadendron giganteum. Classification (NCBI taxonomy): domain Eukaryota; kingdom Viridiplantae; phylum Streptophyta; class Pinopsida; order Cupressales; family Cupressaceae; genus Sequoiadendron; species Sequoiadendron giganteum. The sequence goes on from CM021102.1 coordinate 508,226,401, forward strand.
GTTGCAACGTAGCATTAAAATTGGATTTTTTTTTAAACCTTTATTTTCTATCAGTTTTCATGAATGTTGAATTTCTATCAATTTAACGTTGAATTCGATGAAAACCTAAATTTAAGCCTACGTCGCAAATTTTTCACATGAACTCCCTTTCTTCACCCATAATCCACTATGTTTCGAGAACTTTGATTTAGGATTGTGTTGTACATGACTATAAAGAAAAAATATTTTCTATTGGATTTTGTGAAAAAGCTACAACATAGCCCTGAAATCAGGTTTTCATCGAACTCGACATTAAATTGAAGGAAATTCCAAATTTACGAAAACCGATGGAAAATAAAGGTTCTTAATAGTCATCTACAACACAATCCTAAATAAAATCTATGCAAACATGGATGATTGTGGGTGAAAAATGGGACTTCGCGTGACAAAGCTGCAACGTAGCCTTAAAATCAGGTTTTCGTCCAACTTGTCATTAAATGGAAGGAAATTCAATCTTCACAAAAATAGATAGAAAATAAAGGTTCTTAATAGTCATCTACAACACAATAAAAAAGTTAAAGTTCTCCAAACATGGTTGATTGTGGGTGCAAAATGCGAGTTGGCATCACACAACTACACATAGCCTTAAAATCAGGTTTTCATCAAGCTCGACATTAAATTGATGGAAATTCAACATTCACGATAATCAATAGAAAATAAAGTTTTCTAATAGTCATCTACAACACAATACTAAATCAAAGTTCTCCAAACATGGTTGATTGTTGGTGAAAAATGGGAGTTCGCCTGACAAAGCTACTATGTGGCCTGATAAGCAGGCTTTTTTTTAACTCGACATTAAATTGATGAAAATTCAATATTCAGGAATACCCATATAAATAAAAGGTTCTTAATAGTCGTCTACAAAATAATTTTAAATCAAAGTTCTCCGAACATGGTTGATTGTGGGGGAGAAATGGGTGTTTGCATGACACAGCTGCAACATAACCTTAAAATCAGATTTTGGTAAAACTCGACATTAAATCGAAGGAAATTCAACATTCACGAAAATTGATAGAAAATAAAGGTTCTTAATAGTCATCTAAAACACAATCATAAATAAAAGTTATCCAAACATGGTTTTTGTGGGTGTAAAATGGGACTTCATGTAACCTAGCTGTAAGGTAGCCAAAAAATAAAGATTTTGTCAAACTCGACATTAAATCGATGGAAATTCAACATTCACAAAAACCGATAGAAAATAAGCATTTTTAATGGTCATCTACAACACAATCCTAAATCAATGTTATCCAAACATGGTTGATTGTGGGTGAATAATGGGAGTTCATGTGACACAACTGCAAACCTAGCCTTAAAATTAAGTTTTCACGAAACTCGACATTAAATCGATGGAAATTGAACAATTAAAAAAACTAATAGAAAATAAAGGTTCTTAATAGTAATCTACTACACAATCCTAAATCAAACTTATCCAAACATGGTTGATTGTGGGGGAAAAATGGGAGTTCTCATTACATAGCTGCAACGTAGCCTTCAAATCAGGTTTTCATTAAACTCAACATTAAATCCTTTGAAATTCAACATTCATGAAAATCGATAAAAGATAAAGGTTCTTAATAGTCATCTACAACACAACCCTAAATCAAAGTTATCCAAATATGGTTGATTGTGCGTGAGAAATGGGAGTTCACGTGACATAGCTAAAACATAGGCTGAAAATCAACTTTTCATTGAACTCAACATTAAATCGATGCAAATTAAATATTCACAAAAACCGATCGAAAATAAAGGTTCTTAATAGTCATCTACAATAGAATCTTAAATCAAAGTTCTCCAAACATGATTGATTGTTGGTGAAAAGTTGGAGTTCGTGTGAGAAAGCTGCAATGTAGCCTTAAAATCAAGTTTTCATCGAACTCAACATATAATTCATGTAAATTCAATATTCACGAAAACCAATAGAAAATAAAGGTTCTTACTAGTAATCTACATTACAATCTTAAACCAAATTTCTCCAAACATGATTGATTGTTGGTGAAAAACGGGAGTTCATGTGACAAAGCTGCAACGTAGCCTTAAAATCAAGTTTTCGTCAAACTCAATATATAATCGATGTAAATTCAACATTCACGAAAACCAATAGAAAATAAAGGTTCTTACTAGTAATCTATAACATAATCTTAAATCAAATTTCTCCAAACATGATTGATTGTAGATGAAAAATGGAAGTTCGTGTGACACAATTGCAATGCAGCATTAAAATTAGGTTTTCGTTAAACTTGACATTAAATCGATTGAAATTCAACATTCACAAAAACCAATAGAAAATAAAGGTTCTTAATTGTCATCTCATAATCCTAAATAAAATTTCTCCAAACATGGTTGATTATGGGTAAAAAATGGGAGTTTGCATGACAAAGCTGCAACATAGCGTTAAAATAAGGTTTTCATCAAACTCGACATTTAAATAGATGGAAATGCAACATTCACGAAAACCAATAGCAAGTAAAGGTTATTAATATTCATTTACAACATAATCCTAAATCAAAGTTTTGAAAACATGGTTGATTATGTGTGAAAAATGGTAATTGCATGACACAACTACAACTTAGTCTTAAAATCATGTTTTTGTTGAACTCAACATTAAATCGATGGAAATTCAACATTCACGAAAACCAAAAGAAAAGAAAGGTTCTTAATAGTCATCTACAACACAATATTAAACCAAATTTATCCAAACATGGTTGATTGTGGGTGAAAAATGGGAGTTCCTGTGACACAACTACAACATAGCCTTAAAATCAGGTTTTTCATTGTCCTCGATTTTAAATCGATGGAAATTCAACATTCACAAAAACCGATAGAAAATAAACGTTCTTAATAGTCATCTACAACATAATTGTAAATCAAATTTCTCCAAACATGGTTGATTATGAGTGAAAAATGGGAGTTCACATAACACAACTGCAACATAGCCTTAAAATCAGGTGTATGTCAAACTCGACAGTAAATTGATGGAAATTCAACATTCATGAAAAGTGATAGAAAATTAGGTTTTTGTTGAACTCCACATTAAATCGATGCGAATTCATCAATCATGAAAACTGATAGAAAATAAAGGTTCTTAATAGTCATCTACAACACAAACCTAAATAAAAGTTCTCCGAACATGGCTGATTGGGTGAAAAATGGGAGTTCGCATGACACAGTGCAACATAGCCTTAAAATCAAGTTTTTGTTGAAGTGGACAATAAATCGTTGGAAAATCAGCATTCACAAAAACTAATAATAAATAAAGTTTCTTAATAGTCATCTACAACACAAACCTAAATAAAAGTTCTCCGAACATGGTTGATTGGGTGAAAAATGGGAGTTCGCATGACACAACTGCAACGTAGCCTTAAAATCAAGTTTTTGTTGAAGTGGACGATAAATCATTGGAAAATCAACATTCACAAAAAATAATAATAAATAAAGTTTCTTAATATTCATCTACAACACAAACCTAAATAAAAGTTCTCCAAACATGGTTGATTGGGTGAAAAATGGGAGTTCGCATGACACAGCTGCAACGTAGCCTTAAAATCAAGTTTTGTTTGAAGTGGACAATAAATCGTTGGAAAATCAACATTCACAAAAACTAATAATAAATAAAGCTTCTTAATAGTCATCTACAACTTAATCATAAACAAAATATCTCCAAACATGGTCGATTGTGTGTGAAAAATTGGACTTTGCGTAACACAACTACAACGTAGCCTTGAAATTAGGTTTTCATGAAACTCAACATTAAATCAATCAAAATTCAACATTCATGAAAATCGGTATAAAATGAAAGTACTTTATAGTCATCTACAACACAATCCTAAATCAAAGCTCTCCAAACATGGTTAATTGTGGGTGACAATTGGGATTTCGTGTGACATAGCTACAAGGTAGCCTAAAAATCAGGTTTTTATCGAACTCGACATTAAATCGATGGAAATTCAACATTCATGAAAACTGATAGAAAATAAAGGTTCTTAATAGTCATCTACAAGACAATCCTAAATAAAAGTTCTCCAAACATGATTTATTGTGTGTGAAAGATGGGAGTTCACTTGACAAAGTTGCAACGTAGCCCTGAAATCAGGTTTTCATTGAACTAGACATTAAATCGAAGGAAATTCCAAATTCATGAAAATCGATGGAAAATAAAGGTTCTTAAGTCATCTACAACACAAACCTAAATAAAATATATGCAAACATGGTTGATTGTGGGTAAAAAATGGGAGTTCACGTGACAAAGTTGCAATGTAGCCTTAAAATCAGGTTTTCATCGAACTTGTCATTAAATGGAAGGAAATTAAATATTCACGAAAACCGTAGAAAATTAAGGTTTTTAATAGTCATCTATGAAACAATTCTAAACCAAAGATCTCCAAACATGGTTGATTGTGGGTGCAAAATGCGAGTACGCATGATAGAGCTGTACATAGTTTTAAAATCAGGTTTAAATCGAACTCGACATTAAATTGATGGAAAATCAACATTCACGATAATCGTTAAAAAATAAAGGTTCTTAATAGTCGTCTACAACACAATCCTATATCAAAATTCTCCAAACATGGTTGATTGTTGGTAAAAAATGGGAGTTTGTGTGACACAGCTGCAACGTAGCTTTAAAATCAAGTTTTCTTTGAACTCGACATTAAATCGATGGAAATTCAACATTCAAGAAAATTGATAGAAAAAATAATCTTCTTAATAGTCATCTACAACACAATCCTAAATCAAAGATCTCCAAATATGGTTGAATATGGGTGAAAAATGGGAGTTCGCGTGACATGGCTTAAACATAACTTTAAAATCAGATTTTCATAAAACTCAACATTAAAACGAAGGAAAATCAACATTCACGAAAGTGAGAAAATAAAGGTTCTTAATAGTCATCTAAAAACACAATCCCAAATAAAAGTTATCCAAACATGGTGTTTTGTGGGTGAAAAATGGGAGTTCGTGTGACATAGCTGCAAAGTAGCCTAAAAATCAGGTTTTTGTCAAACTCGACATTAAATCGATGGAAATTCAACATTCACAAAAACCAAGAGAAAATAAAAAATTCTTAATGGTCATCTACAACACAATCCTAAATTGAAGATATCCAAATATGGTTCAAGATTGTGGGTGAATAATTGGAGTTCATGTGCCACAACTGCAAACCTAGCATTAAAGTCAAGTATTCACGGAACTCAACATTAAATCGATTGAAATTCGACAATTACAAAAACCGATAGAAAATAAAGGTTCTTAATAGTCATCTACAACACAATCCTAAATCAAACTTATCCAACACGGTTGATTGTGGGTGAAAAATGGGAGTTCGCATGACACAGCTGCAACGTAGCCTTGAAATCAGTTTTTTGTTAAACTCGACATTAAATCCATTAACATTCAATATTCACGAAAATCGATAAAAAATAAAGGTTCCTAATAGTCATCTACAACACAACCCTAAATCAAACTTATCCAACATGGTTGATTGTGGGTGAAAAATGGGAGTTCGCGTGACACAACTGCAACGTAGCCTTGAAATCAAATTTTTGTTAAACTCGACATTAAATCCATTGACATTCAACATTCACGAAAATCGATAAAAAATAAAGGTTCCTAATAGTCATCTACAACACAACCCTAAATCAACGTTATCCAAACATGGTTGATTGTGTGTGAGAAATGTGAGTTCACATCACACAGCTGCAACGTAGACTTAAAATCAACTTTTCGTTGAACTCAACATTAAATCGATGGAAATTCAACATCCACAAAAATCGATAGAAAATAAAGGTTCCTAATAGTCATCTATAACACAATACTAAATCAAAGTACTCCAAACATAGTTGATTGTAGGTAAAAAATGTGAGTTTGCATGACACAGTTCCAACATAGCCTTAAATCAGGTTTTCGTCGAACTCGACATTAAATCGATGGAAATTAAAATTCAAGAAAAGTGATAGAAAATAAATTTTCTTAATAGTCATCTACAACACAATCTTAAATCAAAGTTCTCCAAACATGATTGATTGTTGGTGAAAAATGGGAGTTCGGGTGACAAAGCTACAACGTAGCCTTAAAATCAAGTTTTCATCGAACTCAACATATAATCAATGTAAATTCAACATTCACAAAAACAGATAGAAAATAAAGGTTCTTACTAGTAATCTACAACACAATCCTAAATAAAAGTTCTCCAAACATGGGTGATTGTGGATGAAACATGGGAGAAAGCGTGACACAGCTGCAATGTAGCATTAAAATCAGGTTTTCGTTAAACTCAACATTAAATCCATGGAAATTCAACATTCACGAAAACCGATAGAAAATAAAGATTATTAATAGTCATCTACAACACAATCCTAAATCAAACATCTTCAAACATTGTTGATTATGGCTTAAAAAATGGGAGTTCAGGTGACTAAGCTGCAACTCAACATTAAATCGACAAAAATTCAACATTCACAAAAATCGATAGAAAGTAAATATTCTTAATAGTCATCTATAACACAATCTTAAATAAAAAAGCTCCAAAAATGGTTGATTGTGGGTGAAAATTGGAGTTCACATGACACAGTTGCAAGATAAAATTAAAATCATTTTTTCGACAAACTCAACATTAAATCGATGGAAATTCAAAATTCATGAAAATTGATAGAAAATAAAGGTTCTTAATAGTCATTTAAAACACAATCCTCTATCAAAGTTCTCCAAACATGGTCGATTGTGGGTGAAAAATGGGAATTCACATGACACAGCTACAATGTGGCATTAAAATCACGTTTTCGTCAAACTCAACATTTAATCAATGGAAATTCTACAACATAATCCTAAATCAAAGTTCTCCAAACATGGTTAATTATGCGTGAAACATGGGAGTTCGCATAACACAGCTGCAACTTATCTTTGAATTCATAATTCCGTCAAACTCAATATTAAATCAAAGGAAATTTGACATTCACGAAAAATCGATGGAAAAAGGAAGTTCACATGACACAGCTGTAATGTAACCTAAATCATGTTTTCATTAAACTTGACGTTAAATCGAAGGAAAATCCAAATTCACAAAAACAGATGGAATATAAAGGTTCTTAATAGTCATCTACAACACAATCCTAAATTAAAGTTATGCAAATATGGTTGATTGTAGGTGAAAAATGGGAGTTCACATGACAAAGATGCAACGTAGCCATAAAATAAGGTTTTCGTCAAACTTGTCATTAAATGGAAGGAAATTCAATATTCACGAAAACCGATAGAAAATAACGGTTTTTAATAGTCATGTACAACACAATTCTAAATCGAAGTTCTCTAAACATGGTTGATTCTGGGTGCAAAATACAAGTTCACATGACACAGCTACACATAGCCTTAAAATCAAGTTTTCATCAAACTCGACATTAAATTGATGGAAATTCAACGTTCGAGAAAACAAATAGAATATAAAAGTTCTTAATAGTCATCTACAACACAATCCTAAATCGAAGTTCTCCAAACATTGTTGATTATGGGTGAAAAATGGGATTTTGCGTGACACAGCCTCAACGTAGTCTTAAAATCAAGTTTTTGTTGAACTCGACATTAAATCGTTGGAAATTCAACATTCATGAAAACCAATAGAAAATAAAGCTTCTTAATAGTCATCAACAAATTAATCCTAAATAAAGGTTTTCCAAACATGGTTGATTGTGGGTGAAAAATGGGATTTTACGTGACACAGCCATGACGTAGCCTTAAAATCAAGTTTTCATGAAATTCGACAATACATCGATGAAAATTCAACATTCACGAAATCTGATAGAAAATATTTTTTCTTTATAGTCATCTACAACACAATCCTAAATCAAAGTTCTCCAAAAATGGTTGATTTACCCACAATCAACCATGTTTGGAGAACTTTGATTTAGTATTGTGTCGTAGATGACTATTAAGAACCTTTACTTTCTATCGATTTCTGTGAATGTTGAATTTCCATGGATTTAATGTCGAATTCGACGAAAACTTGATTTTAAGGCTACTTTGCAGCTGTGTCATGGGAACTCGTATTTTTCACCCATAATCAACCATGTTTGGAAAAATTTGACATAGGATTATGTCGTAGATGACTATTACGACCCTTTATTTTCTATTAGTTTTCTAAATGTTGAATTTCCATCGATTTAATGTCGAGTTCAACGAATACTTGATTTTAAGGATACATTGCAGCTATGCCATCCAAACTCCCATTTTCACCCACAATCAACCATGTTTGGAGATTTTTATTTAGAATTGTTTTGTAGATGACTATTAAGAAACCTTTATTTTCTATCTGTTTTCGTGAATGTTGAATTTCAATCGATTTAATGTCGAGTTTATGGGTAAGTGCACCAAGATGGTTCCCAAAAAGGGGACTTAAGTGGACAGCTTTTTTTTGAAATCAAGAAATATTGACCTTGGACGTGAAATTGATGATACTTACACTCAAAATTTTGAGATGAAACAAAAAGAAGGATTCAAGTTCTCTGAGTCTACTTTCTAAACTACTAATTTATTTTGAAAATGGTTGAGATTAAGGGGTTCAAATGAGGGATGTACACAAATTGGTGTTGTTTTTGTGAGAAAAACATAGCATATCAACTCTTGTACGACCCTCGTACGGTGAACTATTTTTTAGTATTTTTAAAATCACAACGGTCAGAAGTTAGTTAACAGTATGTAGTTGATGCACGATTTTTCTTATAATTTTTTAATGAATATTTAATTTTTTACTAATTTTTGAATGGGACATTTCCTGAAAAATAGAATTTTGGCCATGCTACCCGTACAAATTTTGGAAACTAATTGAATTTTTTTTAATTTTTTTTTTAAATTTGTAGAATGGAGTCTAATTTCTAACAAAATAATTTATTTGAAAAATTGATTAACGGTTAATTTATAATGAAAAAATTACCAAACATTGCTTTTTAGCAAAAAAAAGACATACAAATAAAATAAATTATGGATGAAAGGCTTAATATTTTCATAAAGTGAAAAAAATTACATCATTGGATAGCTAAGAGAGAACCCAACATTACCCATGTACTTGATTTTTTTGATATTGAACCACATGCAATCCTGACGGTGAGCACGAACTCGATTATGTGAAATATGGAAGATTTTTTAAAAACACGTCTCATGTCATTGGGAATGCCCTCCAAGCCTTTGGATTGGTATTCCAAAGCAAATACCAAGCCCAAGGTTTGGGAATTCCCAAAGCAAGATATAATGCGAGCGCGTTATAACGCGCTCGTGTTATATCTTAGTTTTGACCTATTTTGTGAATGCATTTTTTTCGTTACGCGAGCGCATTATAACGCACTCGCATTTTGGTCTACATTGAATTTCTTTTTCTCTTTTTCTTATCTCCTTCTCTTGTTATATTTTAGGGAAAGTATATACTTGAAATACTTTAAGTTATATTTCATGTATATACTTTCAAAATGTTTGAGAGTGGTTTCAGGTCTCTAGGAGTTATAATGCAAATTCTAGTTTTTGAAAGATCTTTAAAATTTCGATAATCAGCATGTCAAATTTCAGTAATCAAGAGGTCAGATTTTAGTAGTCAAAAAGTTCTATCATTTATCTCTCTCACTCTCTCCTTCTCTCTACTCTTTATCTCTCCACTCCCTCTCTCTCTCCCTTCCTCCCTCTCTCCCCTCTCTCCCCTCTCTCTCTTCTAGTTTTTGGAAGATCTCACAAATTTCAAACTTAGTCAAATTTCAATAATAAGGAGGTGAAATTTCAATAATCAAAAAATTATATTATTTCTCTCTTTATCTCACTCATTTTTATCCCTTACACTCTAGAACTCTCTCTCACTATCTCTATCCCTTTTTCTGACTCTCTCTCTCTCTCCCTTGATCAAAAGAAATCTCTCTCTCTCTCTCTCTCTATCTCTCTCTCTCCTTTTCCCTCTAATTCTCTCTACCTCACTTATCTCTCCCTCTCTCCCACCTTCCCTCTCTACTTGTCTCTATCTCCCCCCCCCTCTCTCTCTCTACCTACCTACCTTTCCCTCCATCACGCCCTACCCCTCTCTATTTCTCTCTAGCAAACCTCTCTCTCCCTCCATACTTCTCTCTCCCTCTCTTCTTCCCTATCTACTCTTTATCTCCCATCTCTCTTTACCTACCTCTACATCCATCAAACCTTACCACTCTCTCTACACCTCTCTCCCTCCCTCCCTCATTCCCTCTCTACTTCTCTCTATCTCACCTCTCTCTCTACCTCTCCTTCCATCTCTACTTATCTTTATCTCCTCTCTCCCTCTCTCTACCTACCTCTCCTTCAAACACTCTTTATTTCTCTCTATCTCACCTCTCTCTCCCTCACTACATCTCTCTCCCTCTCTCCCTCCCTCTCTACATATATATATATCCCCTCTCCCTCTCTACCTAGCTCTCCATCCATCACAACCTACCACTCTCTATCTAACCTCCCACTCTCTCCATCCATACCTCTCCCTCTCCTTCCCTCTCTACTCTCTACCTCCCTAATCCTTCTCTACCTACTTCTCCATCCATCACTCCCTAACATTCTCTCTAGACCTCTCTATATTTATTCTCTCCCTCCCTCCCTCATTCCCTCTCTACTCTCTCTCTACCTCTCCTTCCCTCTCTAATTATCTTTATCTCCCCTATCCCTCTCTCTCTCACTAGATGTCTCCCTCCTACCTTTTCCCTTATCTACTCTCTATCTCTCCTCTCCCTCCCTCTACCTCTCTCTCTCTCTCTCACTCCTCCCTTACCCTCTTTCTCTCTCACTCTCTCCTCTTTATCTCACCATTCTCTCTTTCCCTCTTTGTAACTCTCCACTTCTCTATATGTCACCATTCTCTCTCTACATATCTTTATTTTACCTGTTCCTCTTTACCTCTCCCTTCCACCCCTCTCTCACCCACCCTCCCTCCTTCCCTCTATCTCCATCTCTCTCTACTTCTCTCTATCTCACCTATCCCTCTCTAGTTGCATATCCCTCCATCACTCCCTACCACACTCTCTCTATTGCTCTCTATCTCACCTCCCTCTCACCTCCCTCTCTGCCCCTCCATACCTCTCCCTCTACTTCCCTCTCTACTCTCTATCTCCCTAATCCCTCTCTACCTACCTCTCCATCCATCCCTCCCCACCACTCTCTCTATACCTCTCTATATCGATTCTCTCCCTCCCTTATTCTCTCTCTACTTCTCTCTACCTCTATGTCTTTCTCTGATTATCTTTATCTCCCCTAGCCCTCTCTCTCTCTCACTATATATCTCTCTCCCTACCTTTTCCCCTATCTACTCTCTATCTCTCCTCTCCCTCCCTCTACCTCTCTCTCTCACTCTCTCTCACTCCTCCCTCACCCTCTTTCTCTCTCACTCTCTCCTCTCTATCTCACCATTCTCTCTTTCCCTCTCTATAACCCTCTCCTCTATATGTCACCATTCTCTCTCTACTTATCTTTATCTCACATATCCCTCTTTACCTCTCCCTTCCTCCCCTCTCTTGCCCACCCTCCCTCCTTCCCTCTATCTCTATCTCTCTACTTCTCTCTATCTCACCTATCCCGCTCTACCTACATATCCCTCTATCACTCCCTAACAAACTCTCTTTATTTCTCTCTATCTCACCTCTCTCTCTCTCCCTCCATCTATACTTCCTTATCTACTCTTTATCTCTCATGTATGTCTACCTCTCCTTCCCTCTCTACTTATCTTTATCTCCTCTTTCCCTCCCTCCCACTATGAGGGTTAAGAGTGTAAGGTTTAGTGTTTAAGGTATAGGGTTGAGGTTAAAGGGTTAATTGTATATGGAATAAGGTTTAGGGTTTAGGATATTAGGTATAAACTTGAGGGTATATGGTATAGGGATGATGGATGAGGGTTTAGGGTTTAAGGTATAGGGTTGAGGGTTGAGGGATAGTGTTTAGGGTTGAGGGTATAAGGTTAAGTGTATAGGGTATATGGATTATGGTTTAGGATATTGGGTATATAGTTGAGGGTATTGGGTTGAGGATATTAGGTTTAGGGTTGATGGTTTAGGTTTTAGGATTTATGTACAAGTTCAAGGGTTGAGGGTTGAGGTATAATGTTCAGGGTTAAGGGTATGAGGTTAAGTGTATAGGGTATAGGGATTAGGGTTTAGGGTTAAGGGTATAAGGTATAGGGTTAAGATTTGAGATTGTAGGGTTTTTTGTTTAAGTATAGGGTTGAGGGATAATGTTTATGGTTTAGGGTATAAGGTTGAGGATGTAGGGTAAAGAGATGAGGCTTGAGGGTTGAGGGATAGTGTTCAAGGTTGAGAATATAGGGCTAAGTGTATAGGGTATAGGGATTAGGGTTTAGAATAATGGGTATAGGGTTGAGGGTATAGGGCTAAGTTTATAGGGTATAGGGATTAGGGTTTAGAATAATGGGTATAGGGTTGAGGGTATTGGGTTTCAGATTAAGGTTTAGGGTTTAGGGTTTAGTGTACAAGGTTGAATGTAGGGTTTAGGGTTTAAGTATAGGGTTTGGGGATGATGTTCAAGGCTTAGGTTATAAGGTTGAGTGTATAGGGTATAAGGATGAGGGTTGAACTTGTAGGGTTGAGGTATAGTGTTCAAGGTTGGGGGTGTAGGGTTAACTGTATAGAGTATAGGGATTAGGGATTAAAATATTCGGTTGAGGGTTTAAGGTTTACAGTACAAGGTTTAATGTAGGATTTAGTGTTTCATTATAGGGTTCAGGGTTCAAAGATAATGTTTAGGATTTAGGGTATAGGGGATAGGGATGAGGATTGAGAGTGTAGGGTTTATGGTTTAAGGTATAGGGTTGAAGGTATAAGGTTAAGTTTATAGGGTATAGGGATTAGGGTTTAGGATATTAGGTATAGAGTTGATGGTATTGGGTTGAAGGTTTAAGGTTAAGTTTATAGGGTATAGGGATTAGAGTTTAGGGGAGAGAGAGAGAGAGACCCGAGATAGGGTTAAATTGGCAACTATATTCCCAGCTTCATCTAATTAGCAAGCTAGTGGCCTGTTTGAAAAAATGGGTCCATGAAATGGGGTCTCTCGGTGATTTACATCACTGGGAGAGACCCATTTCTTTGACCCATTTTTTCAAAAAGACAAGCTAGGTTGCTAATTTCACCAAATTGGCAACCTAACTTTCTTGTTTGAAAAAATGGGTCCAAGAACATCACCGAGAGACCCCATTTTTTCAAACAGACCACTACATTTCCAATTTCACTAAATTGGAAACCTAACTTGTCTTGTTTGAAAAAATGGGTCCAAGAAATGGGGTCTCCCAGTGATATAAATCATAGGGAGACCCCATTTCTTGGACCCATTTTTTTAAACAAGCCACTACATTGCCAATTTCACTGAATTAGCAAGCCCATGGGCCCACTAACTTGGCAATTCAGTGAAATTGGTAACCTAACTTGCCTATTTGAAGAAATGGACCCAAGAAATGGGGTCTCCCAGTGATTTACATCACCAAGAGACCCCATTTCTTGGACCCATTTTTTCAAACAAGCCACTACATTTCGAATTTCACTATATTGGCAAGCTAGTGGGCCCACTAGCTTTCCAATTTGGTGAAATTGACAACCTAACTTGTCCTGTTTGAAAAAATGGGTCCAAGAAATTGGGTCTCTCGGTGATTTACATCACCAGGAGACCCCATTTCTTGGACCCATTTTTTCAAACAAGCCACTACATTGCCAATTTCACTGAATTGGCAAGCTAGTGGGCCCACTAGCTTGGCAATTCGGTGAAATTGACTCCCTACCAAACTCTCTTTATTTATCTCTATCTCACGTCTCTTTCACCTCCCTCTCTCTCCCTCCATACCTCTCCCTCCATCTATACTTCCTTATCTACTCTTTATCTCTCATGTATCTCTACCTCTCCTTCCCTCTCTACTTATCTTTTTCTCCTCTTTCCCTCCCAACCTCTCTCTCTCTCTCCCCAATCCCTCCCCCAATCCCTCCCTCCCCCTATTTCTCTCTCCCCCTATGAGGGTTGAGAGTGTAAGGTTTAGTGTTTAAGGTATAGGGTTGAGGTTATCGGGTTAATTGTATAGGGAATAAGGTTTAGGGTTTAGGATATTAGGTATAAAGTTGAGGGTATATGGTATAGGGATGATGGATGAGGGTTTAGGGTTTAAGGTATAGGGTTGAGGGTTGAGGGTTGAGGGTTGAGGGATAGTGTTTAGGGTTGAGGGTATAAGGTTAAGTGTATAGGGTATATGGATTATGGTTTAGGATATTGGGTATATAGTTGAGGGTAATGGGTTGAGGATATTAGGTTTAGGGTTGATGGTTTAGGTTTTAGGATTTATGTACAAGTTTAAGGGTTGAGGGTTGAGGTATAATGTTCAGGGTTAAGGGTATGAAGTTAGGTGTATATGGTATAGGGATTAGGGATTAGGTTGTAGGGTTAAGGGTATAGGGTATAGGGTTAAGAATTGAGATTGTAGGGTTTTATATTTAACATTATTCCTAAACCCTCAACCCTAAACATTATCCTTGAATCCTTAACCCTTTAATTAAACACTAAATCCTACATTAAACCTTATACTCTAAACCCTCAACCCTAAACCCAATACCCTCAACCCTATATTGAATATTCTAAACCCTAATCCCTATACTCTATACAATTAACCCTACACCCCCAACCTTGAACACTATACCTCAACCCTACACCTTCAACCCTCATCCTTATAACCTATACCCTCAACCTTATAACCTAAGCCCTAAACATCATCCCCCAACCCTATACTTAAACCCTAAACCCTAAACCTCAATCTGAAACCCAATACCCTCAACCCTATACCCATTATTCTAAACCTTAATCCCTATACCCTATATACTTAGCCCTATACCCTCAATCCTATACCCATTATTCTAAACCCTAATCCTTATGCCCTATACACTTAGCCCTATACCCTCAACCTTGAACACTATCCCTCAACCCTCAACCCTATAGCTTAAACCCTAAACCCTACACCCTCAAGCCTCATCTCTTTACGCTGCACCCTCAACCCTATACCCTAAACCATAAACATTATCCCTCAACCCTATACTTAAATGGAAAACCCTACAATCTCAAGTCTCTCCCTCCCACCTCCTCTCCCTCTCTCAAGTCTCTCTCTCTCTCACTCCCTCTATCTCTCTCCCACTCTCTCCCTCTCTCTTTCTTAAGTCTCTCCCTCCTACTGCCTCTCCCTCTCTTAGGTCTCTCTCTCTCACTCACTCCCTCTATCTCTCTCCCCTCTACCCTTAATCCTAAACCTTAAACCCTTACCCTTAAACCCTAAACCCTCTACCCTATACCCATAACCCTCCCTCCCTCTATTCCTCTCCCACTCCCTCCCTCCCTCTATCTCTCTCAACCCTCTCCTCCATCTCTCTCTCAAGTCTCTCTCTCCTACCCCCTCTCCCTCTCTCATCTCTCTCTCTCTCTCACTCCCTCTATCTCTCTCCCCTCTACCATAAACCCTCTACCCTCTACCCTTAACCCTCCCTCCCTCTATATCTCTCCCACTCCCTCCCTCACCCTCTCTCTCTCAACCCTCTCCCTCCTACCCCCTCTCCCTCTCTTAGGTCTCTCTCTCAGTCACTCCCTCTATCTCTCTCCCCTCTACCCTTAACCGTAAACCCTAAAAAATTTACCCTTAAACCATTAAACCCTTTATCTCTCTCCCACTCCCTCACTCTCTCTCTCTCTCAAGTATCTCTCTCCCTCTCTCAAGTCTCTCTCTCTCTCACTCACTCACTTTTTCTATCTCTCTCCCCTCTACCCTTAATCCTCTACCATCTACCCTTTACCCTTAAACTCTTAATTCTCTACCCTCTACCCTTAACCGTAAACCCTAAACACTTAACCCTTAAACCCTTAAACCCTCTATCCTCTATCTCTCTCCCACTCCCTCCCTCTTTCTCTTTCTTTCAGGTCTCTCTCTCTCCCCTAAACCCTAATCCCTATACCCTATAAACTTAACCTTAAACCTTCAACCCAATGCCATCAACTCTATACCTAATATCCTAAACCCTAATCCCTATACCCTATAAACTTAACCTTATACCTTCAACCCTATACCTTAAACCATAAACCCCCTACACTCTCAATCCTCATCCCTATACCCTATACCCTATACCCTAAACCCTAAACCCTAAACATTATCCTTGAACCCTGAACCCTATAATTAAACACTAAATCCTACATTAAACCTAGTACCCTAAACCTTAAACCCAATACCCTAAACCCAATACCCTCAACCCTATACCAAATATTTTAATCCCTAATCCCTATACTCTATACAGTTAACCCTACACCCCCAACCTTGAACACTATACCAACCCTACAAGTTCAACCCTCATCCTTATACCCTATACACTCAACCTTATAACCTAAGCCTTGAACATCATCCCCCAACCCTATACTTAAACCCTAAACCCTACATTCAACCTTGTACACTAAACCCTAAACCCTAAACCTTAATCTAAAACCCAATACCCTCAACCCTATACCCATTATTCTAAACCTTAATCCCTATACCCTCAACCTTGAACACTATCCCGCAACCCCAAGCCTCATCTCTTTACCCTACATCCTCAACCTTATACCCTAAAACATAAACATTGTCCCTCGACCCTATACTTAAACAAAAAACCCTAAAATCTCAAGTCTACGTTGCAGCTGTGTCACGCGATGTCCCATTTTTCACCCACAATCAACCATGTTTGGAGAACTTTGATTTTGGATTGTGTTGTAGATGACTATTAAGAATCTTTATTTTCTATTGGTTTTCGTGAATGTTCAGTTTCATTCAATTTAATGTTGAGTTAGACGAAAACCTAATTTTAACGCTATGTTACAAAGGTGTCATGCAAACTCCCATTTTTCACCCATACTCAACCATCTTTGGAGAAATTGTATTTAGGATTATGTTGTAGATGACTTTTAATAATCTTTATTTTCTATCGGTTTTAGTGAATGTTGATTTTTTGTCGATTTAATGTTGAGTTCGAAGGAAACCCAATTTTAAGGCTGAGTTTCAACTTTGTAATGTGAATTCCCATTTTTCAGACATAATCAACCATTTTTGAAGAACTTTGATTTACTATTGTGTTGCAGATGACTATTAAGAATCTCTATATTCTTTTGGTTTTCGTGAATGTTGAATTTCCAATGATTTAAAGTCGATTTCAATGAAAACCTGATTGTAAGGCTACATTCCAGCTATGTCACGCAAACTCCCATGTTTCACGCATAATTAACCATGTTTGGAGTACTTTGATAGAGGATTGTTTTTTAAATAACTATTAATTACCTTTATTTTCTATTAGTTTTTGTGAATGTTGAATTTTCAAAGATTTAATGTCGAGTTTGACCAAATCATGATTTCAAGGCTACGTTGCAGTTGTGTCATGCGATCTCCCATTTTTCACCCACAATCAACCATGTTTGGAGAACTTTGATTTAGGATTGATTGTGTTGTACATGAATATTAAGAATCTTTATTTTCTATTGGTTTTCGTGAATGTTCAATTTCATTCAATTTAATGTCGAGTTTATTGAAAACATTATTTTAAAGTTATCTTGAAACTGTGTAATGCGAACTCCCATTTTTCACCCACAATCAATCATGTTTGGAGAATTTTGATTTAGGATTGTGTTATAGATGACTATTAAAATATTTATTTTCTATCAATTTTTGTGAATTTTGAATTTTCATTGATTTAATGTTGAGTTCGACAAAAACCTATTTTTAAGGCTGAGTTGCAGCTTTGTCACGTTAACTCCCATTTTTTTAGCTATAATCAACCATGTTTGAAGATCTTTGTTTAGGATTGTGTTGTAGATAACTATTAATAACCTTTATTTTCTATCAGTTTGTGTGAATGTTGAATTTTCAAAGATTTAATGTCGAGTTTGATCAAATCATGATTTCAAGGCTACGTTGCAGTTGTGTCACAAGATCTCCAATTTTTCACCAACAATCAACCATCTTTGGAGAACTTTGATTTAAGATTGTGTTGTTGATGACTATTAAGAATCTTTATTTTCTATTGGTTTTCGTGAATGTTCAATTTCATTTAGTTTAATGTCGAGTTAGACGAAAACATAATTTTAACGCTATGTTACAAAGATGTCATGCAAACTCCCATTTTTCACCCATACTCAACCATCTTTTGGGAACTTTGATTTAGGATTATGTTGTAGATGACTTTTAATAATTTGTATTTTCTATCAGTTTTTGCGAATGTTGATTTCGATAGAAACCTAATTTTAAGGCCGAGTTGTCGCTTTGTCACGTAAATTCAAATTTTTCAGACATAATCAACCATGTTTGAAGAACTTTAATTTAGTATTCTGTTGTCGATAACTATTAATAACCTTTATTTTCTACCAGTTTTCATGAATGTTGAATTATCATTCATTTTAATGTTGAGTTTGATGAAATCATGATTTCAAGGGTACGTTGTAGCTGTGTCACACGAACTCCCAATTTTAAGCGACAATAAATCATGTTTGGAGAAATTTGAATTAGGATTGTGTTGTAGATGACTATTAAGAACCTTTAATTTTTATCAATTTTTGTGAATGTTGAATTTCCATCGATTTAATCTCGAGTTAAACTAAAACTTTATTTTAAGGCTATGTTGTAACTTTGATTTTGGATTGTGTTGTAGAAGACTATTAAGACCGTTTATTTTGTATTGGTTTTCGCAAATATTTAATTTCGTTCAATTTAATGTCGAGTTAGACGAATACCTAATTTTAACACTATGTGATAGAGGTGTAAGGCAAACTCCCATTTTTCACCCATACTCGACCATCTTTGGAGAACTTTGATTTAGGATTATGTTGTACATGACTTTTAATAATCTTTATTTTCCATCGATTTTTGTGAATGTTGATTTTTCGTCGATTTAATGTTGAGTTCGACGGAAACCTAATTTTAAGGCTGAGTTGCAGCTTTGTCACATGAATTCCCATTTTTCATACATAATCAATCATGCTTGGAGAATTTTGATTTAGAATTGTGTTATAAATGACTATTAAAATATTTATTTTCTATCGATTTTTGTGAATTTTGAATTTTCTTTCGTTTAATGTTGAGTTCGTCGAAAACCTATTTTTAAGGCTGAGTGGCAGCTTTGTCATGTGAAAACCCATTTTTTCAGCTCTAATCAACCATGTTTGTATATCTTTGTTTAGGATTGTGTTGTAGATAACTATTAATAACCTTTATTTTCTATCAGTTTTTGTGAATGTTGAATTTTCAAAGATTTAATGTCGAGTTTGACAAAATCATGATTTCAAGGATACGTTGCAACTGTGTCATGCGATCTCCCATTTCTCACCCACAATCAACCATGTTTGGAGAACTTTGATTTAGGATTGTGTAGTAGATGACTATTAAGAATCTTTATTTTCTATTGGTTTTCGTGAATGTTAAATTTCATTCAATTTAATGTCGAGTTAGATGAAAACTTAATTCTAACGCTATGTTACAGAGGTGTCAAGCAAACTCCCATTTTTCACCCATACTCAACCATCTTTGGAGAACTTTGATTTAGGATTATGTTGTAGATGACTTTTAATAATCTTTATTTTCTATCAGCTTTCGTGAATGTCGAATTTTTATTGATTTAATGTTGAGTTTGATGAAATCATGATTTCAAAGGTACGTTGCAGCTATGTCACATGAACTCCCAATTTTCACTTACAATAATTCATGTTTGGAGAACTTTGAATTAGGATTGTGTTGTAGATGACTATTAAGAACCTTTAATTTTTATCAATTTTTGTGAATGATGAATTTCCATCGATTTAATCTCGAGTTAAACTAAAACTTTATTTTAAGGCTATGTTCTAGTTTTCTTACGCAAGCTTTGATTTATTCTCTATTGGTTTTCACAAATGTTTAATTTTCATCGATTAAATGTTGAGTTCAATGAATACCTAATTTTAAGGCTACGTTGCAAATGTGTCAATGAACACTCATTTTTCACCCACAATCAACCATGTTTGGAGAAATTTTTGTTAGGTTTGTGTTATAGATGACTATTAAGAATCTCTATATTCTAATGGTTTTCGTGAATGTTCAATTTCCAATGATTTAATGTCGAGTTCAATGAAAACCTAATTATAAGGCTACATTACAGCTGTGTCATGCGAACTCCCATGTTTCATGCATAATTAACCATGTTTGGAGAACTTTGATATAGGATTATGTTGTAGATGACTATAATGAACCTTTATTTTGTATTCGTTTTTGTGAATGTTGAGTTTCCATTGATTATATGTTGAGTTTGAAGAAAAACGTGATTTTAAGGCTACATTGCAATTGTGTCATGCGAATTCCATATTTTCACCCACAATCAACCATGTTTGGAGAACTTTGATAGAGGATTGTGTTTTAAATGACTATTAAGAACCTTTATTTTCTATCAGTTTTTGTGAATCTTAAATTTCCATCGATTTAATGTCTAGTTTACTGAAAACATTATTTTAAATTTATTTTGAAACTGTGTCATGCGAACTCCCATTTTTCACCCACAATCAATCATGTTTTGAGAATTTTTATTTAGGACTATGTTATAGATGACTATTAAAATATTTATTTTCTATTGATTTTTGTGAATTTTGAATTTTCATTGATTTAATGTTGAGTTTGATGAAAACCTATTTTTAAGGCTCAGTTGCAACTTTGTCACGTGAACTCCCATTTTTTCAGCTATAATCAACCATGTTTGAAGATGTTTGTTTAGGATTGTGTTGTAGATAACTATTAATAACCTTTCTTTTCTATCAATTTTTGTGAATGTTGAATTTTCAAGGATTTAATGTCGAGTTTGACCAAATCATGATTTCAAGGCTACATTGCGGCTATGTCACGCGATCTCTCATTTTTCACCCACAATCATCCATGTTTGGAGAACTTTGATTTATGATTGTGTTGTAGATGACTATTATGAATCTTTATTTTCTATTGGTTTTCATGAATGTTTAATTTCATTCAATTTAATGTCGAGTTAGATGAAAACCTAATTTTAACGCTATGTTACAGAGGTGTCATGCAAAATCCCAATTTTCACCAACAATAAATCATGTTTGGAGAACTTTAAATTAGGATTGTGTTGTAGATGAATATTAAGAACCTTTAATTTTTATCAATTTTTCTGAATGTTGAATTTCCATCGATTTAATCTTGAGTTAAACTAAAACTTTATTTTAAGGCTATATTGTAGCTTTCTCATGCGAACTCTAATTTTTCACCCACATTCAACCATGTTTGGAGAACTTTGATTTCGGATTGTGTTGTAGAAGACTATTAAGAACATTTATTTTCTATTGGTTTTCGTGAATGTTGAATTTCTAATTATTTAATGTCGAGTTCAATGAAAACCTGATTATAAGGCTACATTTCAGCTATGTCACGCGAACTCCCATGTTTCACGAATAATTAACCATGTTTGGAGAACTTTGATTTAGGATTATGTTGTAGATGACTATAATGAACCTTTATTTTGTATTCATTTTCGTGAATATTGAGTTTCCATTGATTAAATGTTGAATTTGACAAAAAATGTAATTTTAAGGCTACATTGCAACTGTGTCACATGAATTCCCATTTTTCACCCACAATCAACCATGTTTGGAGAAATTTGATAGAGGATTGTGTTTTAAATTACTATTAAGAACCTTCATTTTCTATCAATTTTCGTGAATCTTGAATTTCCATCGATTTAATGTCGAGTTTATTGAAAACATTATTTTAAAGTTATCTTGAAACTGTGTCATGCAAACTCCCATTTTTCACCCACAATCAATCATGTTTGGAGAATTTTAATATAGCATTGTGTTATAGATAACTATTAAAATATTTATTTTCTATGGATTTTGTGAATTTTGAATTTTCATTGATTTAATGTTGAGTTCGACGAAAACCTATTTTTAAGACTGAGTTGTAGCTTTGTCACATGAACTCCCATTTTTTTAGCTATAATCAACCATGTTTGAAGATCTTTGTTTAGGATTGTGTTGTAGATAACTATTAATAAACTTTATTTTCTATTAATTTTCGTGAATGTTGAATTTTCATTGATTTAATGTTGAGTTTGATGAAACCGTGATTTCAAAGGTACGTTGCAGCTGTGTCACACGAACTCCCAATTTTCATAAACAATAAATCATGTTTGGAGAACTTTGAATTAGGATTGTGTTGTAGATAACTATTAAGAACTTTTAATTTTTATCAATTTTTGTGAATGTTGAATTTCTATTGATTTAATCTCGAGTTAAACTAAAACTTTATTTTAAGGCTATGTTGTAGCTTTTTCACGCGAACTCTAATTTTTCACCCACATTCGGAGAACTTTGATTTCAGATTGTGTTGTAGAAGACTATTAAGAACTTTTATTTTCTATTAGTTTTTGTGAATATTTAATTTCCATCGATTAAATGTCGAGTTCGATGAATACCTAATTTTAAGGCTACGTTGCGAATGTGTCAACGAACTCACATTTTTCACCCACAATCAACCGTGTTTGGAGAAATTTTTGTTAGGTTTGTGTTATAGATGACTTTTAAGAATCTCTATATTCTATTGGTTTTCGTGAATGTTGAATTTCCAATGATTTAATGTCGAGTTCAATGAAAACCTGATTATTAGGCTACATTCCAGTTGTGTCACGTGAACTCCCATGTTTCACGCAGAACTGAACCATGTTTGGAGAACTTTGATTTAGGATTATGTTGTAGATGAGTATAATGAACCTTTATTTTCTATTCATTTTCGTGAATGTTGAGTTTCCATTGACTAAATGTTGACTTTGAAGAAAAACACGATTTTAAGGCTACATTGCAGCTGTGTCACATGAATTCCCATTTTTCACCCACAATCAACCATATTTGGAGAACTTTGATAGAGGAATGTGTTTTAAATGACTGTTAAGAACCTTTATTTTCTATCAGTTTTCATGAATCTTGAATTTCCATCTATTTCATGTCGAGTTTTTGAAAACATTATTTTAAGGTTATATTCAAACTGTGTCATGCGAACTCCCATTTTTCACCCATAATCAATCATTTTTCGAGAATTTTGATTTAGTAATGTATTATAGATGACTATTAAAATATTTATTTTCTATCGATTTTTGTGAATTTTGAATTTTCATTGATTTAATGTTGAGTTTGACGAAAACCTATTTTCAAGGTTGAGTTGCAGCTTTGTCACGTGAACTCCCATTTTTTCTGCTATAATCAGCCATGTTTGAAGATCTTTGTTTAGGATTGTGTTGTAGATAACTATTAATAACCTTTATTTTCTATCAGTTTTTGTGAATGTTGAATATTCAAATATTTAATGTTGAGTTTGACCAAATCATGATTTCAAGTCTACATTGTAGCTGTGTCACGCGATCTCCCATTTTTCACCCACAATCAACCATGTTTGGAGAACTTTGATTTAGGATTGTGTTGTAGATGACTATTAAGAATCTTTATTTTCTATTGGTTTTTGTGAATTTTCAATTTAATTCAATTTAATGTCGAGTTAGACGAAAACCTAATTTTAAAGCTATGTTATAGAGGTGTCATACAAACTCCCATTTTTCACCCATACTCAACCATCTTTAGAGAACTTTGATTTAGGATTATGTTGTAGATGACTTTTAATAATCTTTATTTACAATTGGTTTTTGTGAATGTTGATTTTTCGTCGATTAAATGTTGAGTTCGACGGAAACCTAATTTTAAGGCTGAGTTGTAGCTTTGTCACCTGAATTCCCATTTTTTAGACATAATCAACCATGTTTGAAGAACTTTGATTTAGTATTGTTTTGTAGATAACTATTAATAAGCTTTATTTTCTATCAATTTTCGTGAATGTTGAATTTTCATTCATTTTAATGTTGAGTTTGATGAAATCATAATATCAAGGGTACGTTGCAGCTGTATCACACGAACTCCCAATTTTCACTGACAATCAATCATGTTTGGAGAACTTTGAATTAGGATTGTGTTGTAGATGAATATTAAGAACCTTTAATTTTTATCAATTTTTGTGAATGTTAAATTTCCATCGATTTAATCTCGAGTTAAACTAAAACATTAATTTAAGGCTATGTTGTAGCTTTCTCACGCGAACTGTAATTTTTCACCCACATTCAACCATGTTTGGAGAACTTTGATTTCGTATTGTGTTGTAGATGACTATTAAGAACATTTATTTTCTATTGGTTTTCGCGAATGTTTAATTTCCATCGATTAAATGTCGAGTTCGATGAATACCTAATTTTAAGGCTGTGGTGCAAATGTGTCAACGAACTCGCATTTTTCACCTACAATCAACCATGTTTGGAGAAATTTTTGTTAGGTTTGTGTTATAGATGACTATTAAGAATCTCTATATTCTATTGGTTTTCGTGAATGTTGAATTTCCAATGATTTAATGTCGAGTCAATGAAAACCTGATTATAATGCTACATTCCAGTTGTGTCACGCGAACTCCCATGTTTCTCGCATAATTAACCATGTTTGGAGAACTTTGATTTAGGATTATTTTGTAGATGACTATAATGAATATTTATTTTGTATTCATTTTTGTGAATGTTGAGTTTGACGAAAAACATGATTTTAAGGTTACATTGCAGCTATGTCACGCGAATTCCCATTTTTCACCCACAATCAACCATGTTTGGGAAACTTTGATAAAGGATTGTGTTTTAAATGACTATTAAGAACCTTTATTTTCTATCAGTTTTCGTGAGTCTTGAATTTCCATCGATTTAATGTTGAGTTTATTGAAAACATTATTTTTTAAGTTCTCTTGAAACTGTGTCATGCGAACTCCCATTTTTTTACCCACAATCAATCATGTTTGGAGAATTTTGATTTAGGATTGTGTTATAGATGACTATTAAAATATTTATTTTCTATCAATTTTTGTGAATTTTGAATTTTCATTGATTTAATGTTGAGTTCGACGAAAACCTATTTTTAAGGCTGAGTTGCAGCTTTGTCACGTGAACTCATATTTTTTCAGCTATAATCAACCATGTTTGAAGATCTTTGTTTAGGATTGTGTTGTAGATAACTATTAATAACCTTTATTTTCTATCGGTTTTTGTGAATGTTGAATTTTCAAAGATTTAATGTCGAGTTTGACCAAATCATGATTTCAAGGCTACGTTGCAGCTGTGTCATGCGATCTCCCATTTTTCACCCACAATCAACCATGTTTGGAGAACTTTGATTTAAGATTGTGTTGTAGATGACTATTAAGAATCTTTACTTTCTATTGGTTTTCGTGAATGTTCCATTTCATTGAATATAATGTTGAGTTAGACGAAAACCTAATTTTAACGCTATGTTACATAGGTGTCGTGCAAACTCCCATTTTTCACCCATTTTCAACCATCGTTGGAGAACTTTGATTTAGGATTATGTTGTAGATGACTTTTAATAATCTTTATTTTCTATCGATTTTTGTGAATGTTGATTTTTCACCGATATAATGTCGAGTTCGACGGAAACCTAATTTTAAGGCTGAGTTGCAACTTTGTCATGTGAATTCCCTTTTTTTAGACATAATCAACCATGTTTGAAGAACTTTGATTTAGTATTGTGCTGTAGATAACTATTAATAACCTTTATTTTCTATCAGTTTTGGTGAATGTTGAATTTTCATTGATTTAATGTTGAGTTTGATGAAATTGTGATTTCAAGGGTACGTTGCAGCTGTGTCACATGAACTCCCAAATTCGACGACAATAAATCATCTTTGGAGAACTTTGAATTAGGATTGTTTTGTAGATGACTATTAAGAACCTTTAATTTTTATCAATTTTTGTGAATATTGAATTTCCATCGATTTAATCTTGAGTTAAACTAAAACTTTATTTTAAGGCTATGTTGTAGTTTTCTTACGCAAACTCTGATTTTTCACCCACATTCAACCATGTTTGGAGAACTTTTATTACAGATTATGTTGTAGAAGACTATTAAGAACATTTATTTTCTATTGGTTTTTGTGAATGTTGAATTTCCAATGATTTAATGTCAAGTTCAATGAAAACTTGATTATAAGGCTACATTCCAGTTGTGTCACGTGAACTCCCCTGTTTCACGCATAATTAACCATGTTTGGAGAACTTTGATTTAGGATTGTGTTGTAGATGACTATAATGAACCTTTATTTTGTATTCATTTTCTTGAATGTTGAGTTTCCATTGATTAAATGTCGAGTTTGATGAAAAAGGTGATTTTAAGGCTACATTGAAGCTGTGTCACGCGAATTCCCATTTTCCACCCACAATCAACCATGTTTGGAGAACTTTGATAGAGGATTTAGTTTTGAATCACTATTAAGAACCTTTATTTTCTATCAATTTTCGTGAATCTTGAATTTCCATTGATTTAATGTCGAGTTTATTGAAAACATTATTTTAAGGTTATCTTGAAACTGTGTCATGCGAACTCCAATTTTTCACCCACAATCAATCATGTTTGGAGAATTTTGATTTAGGATTGTGTTATAAATGACTATTAAAATATTTATTTTTTGTTGATTTTTGTGAATTTTGAATTTTCATTGATTTAATGTTGAGTTCGATGAAAACCTATTTTTAAGGCTAAGTTGCAGCTTTGTCACATGAACTCCCATTTTTTCAGCTATAATCAACCATGTTTGAAGATCTTTGTTTAGCATTGTGTTTTTTCTTAAAAAAAGGGGGTAAAAACTTTATTGAAGATCAGAATCAAAGAATTACATCAAAGCAAATGGCCAAAGCCCCAGGGAACCCAAAAGATACAATTAAACAACACAAGATCCATTCATCATCCAGCATCAATCTCATCCCCATCCTCAACAATAATCATTTCTAGGTCATGACGGAGCTCCTGGGAAATCTGCTCCCACCTCTCAATCTTCCAGCCATCAAGATACTCTGAAGCCCATTTCGTCAAGCAATCAGCTGCCCTATTCCACTCCCTCGGAATATGGACAAAAGACATCACCTCCATCAAGGAACTAATCCACAAAATCTGCTGCACCATCCTAGCCAGCTACCAGCTGACATCAGCCACCTTCCTAGCATTAAGCAAATTAACCAAAACTTGTGAGTCAGACTCACAAATAACCTTTCTCCACCCCAAAGCATAGGCCCGTTCAAGAGCGAAGAGGATCGCCAAACCTTCCATAAGGTTGACAGTCTGCACCCCTTCATAGACAGAGAAGAAGAAAACCACCATCCTCAAAGAATCCCTACCAACCCCACCAATTCCTGCAGGCCCAGGATTTCCCCTTGAGGAGCCATCAATATTAATCTTCAGAATTCCAACAGGAGGGGGAAGCCACTTACCCATTCGCATCACTTTCTTCCTCGCTTGCCTTCCCCTTCGAACACAAGCCGAAGCCAAAGACATCTCTCGAAGTCCCAGTCTCTCCACCTTCTCAACATCCTCTTTCTCACCCTTCGCTTCCATCATCTCCCAAACCATGCCCATAATTCTCTGCCAAATCTGCTGAATGACCATCTTTTCATGTTGAAAGATTCTACAATTCTGCTCCAACCAAATCTGCCAAAGAATGAAGGTAGGCCCAACATACCACACGTCCTATAAGAAAGAAGCCATAGCGAGAGGTCTGCCAAGACTATTCCAAAAATCCACCAAGGAGGAAGCATGGACACAAGGACTTTTCCAAGCTTCCCACCAAAAATGCCACAGCCTCAAGGAAAAAGAGCAACAAAAAAACAAATGAGCAGAATCCTCCTCCCCATTCCCACACAAAACACACATGGATGGGCCCTGAAATCCCCACTTCTGAATATTGTCCCAAGTCAAGCACTTCTTCTAGGCCAAAGTCCAAATGAAATAGTTGCATTTTGGCCAAGAAAACTTATCCCATACTCTCTGCCACCAACGAACCTCCACCTCGTCCAACTCGTGAGATAAAAGAACCTGATAGCCAGAGGCAACAGTATATACACCCTTAGGGTTGGGGGACCAATATAAAACATCTCCATCTAGGAGGGAGCAACAACTCCTGCTAAAAAGGATGCATTGCAATTGCACTCCTCCTCCATACCAACCATAGGCCACTCCTCAGGATTCTTCCACCTAGCCACCATCAATTGGCTATGAGCAGACATAGACTTAAAATCTCGCACCCTAACCCAACCAGCCGCAATGAATCTTTGACAAAGGGACAACAGGTTAGGAAACTGAGTGACAATAGGGGGAAAACCATCCCAAGAATCCAACTAGAAGTGAGCCTCTGACCCACTTTTGCAAGTCCAAAACAAACCATCCTTGACGAGAGCAGCCCCTTTCTTGAGTGTACCCCAAATCACCGATCCTTTCCCCACCAAGGGATAGCGAGGAATATCCATATGAGGTATCCCCAAAAAATATTTGTGGGATAAAATCCTGGCCTAGGTTTGATCCTGCTCCACACACCACCTCCAATACAATTTAGCAGCAAGCGCTATCCCAGACAAAGATGACTGCCTTAATCCAAGACTACCATAGTGCTTTAGGCTACAAACAACTTCCCATCTAACCAAACTCCACTTGGAGGATAATAAATTACCACCCCAAAGAAACTATCTAGTTAAAGCATCAAGTTCTTGAACAAAACCAACCGGGGCCACCTGGAGCAAACATCTATAAATGGGGAGAGCCTGAACCACAGACTTGATCAGCTGAACCCTACCAGCAAAGGACAACCATTTGTGGGTCCAATGGTTAACCTTTGTCCGAAACTTTTTCAAAATACTCTGCCAAGAATCCTTGGGCATCCTTTTGATAGAGATAGGAATACCAAGATAGGTCAAAGGAAGGGACCCAATCTGAAACCTCAAGATATTAGCAATCCTCCTCTGGATAGGACCAGGAGTATTGAAGAAGAAGATTAAGGACTTATCTTCATTAATTAGTTGACCTGAGGCAAGAAGATAAACATCCAGCAGTGCACACAAGTTTGTAGCCTCCCTGATTGTAGCCATACCCATCAACGCAGTATCATCCACAAACTGCAAATTAGACTATGGGGAAATATTACCTCCCCATCTCAACATTCCTTTTCAACAACCGGTTGAGACCTTCAACAAGAAGCAAGAATAGATACGGAGAAACTGGGTCGCCCTGACACAGACCCCGAGAAGCACAAAAAAGCTCTGAGGGCTCACCATTAATTAAAACAGACAAGGATACTGAAGTAACACAACTCATGACCCATTGAATCCACTCATCCCCAAAACCAAAAGCCCCAAGGATCTTCTGAAGAAAGGACCAGCGAACTCTGTCATAAGCCTTTGCCATGTCCAGCTTAATGAACATTGCTTTATAATTGGAAATGGCCATAGAATGAATGGTTTCCGTAGCTATAACCACCCCATCCAGAATTTGTTTGCCCACCACGAAACCACTTTGCTCCTCAGAGATCAACACTTTGAGCCATCTTTTCAGCCTATCTGCAATTATTTTAGAGATAATTTTATAAATCACATTACAAAGAGAAATGGGCCTAAATTGACTTAACCTGTCCAACCCATCACATTTGGGGATAAGAGCCAAGAAGGTAGAATTCAAAGCCTGTAACATTTGCTTGTTCATTTGAGATTCTTGGACAACCGCCAATAAGTCCAGCTTGATAATATTCCAGAGATCTTGAAAGAACTCCACCAGAAAGCCATCAGGGCCAGGAGCTTTCCCTTTCTTCATCTGGAACACCGTTCCCTCAAGCTCATCCATCAAGATATCACTCATAAGATGTTCATTCATCTCCATTGTAACCAATGAAGGGATGCAAGACAGAACACAAGCCTCCTCGTTAGGAGCCCCCTCGGGGTCCTCCCTGAATAAAGAATGAAAATATTGTACTGCTTCACCCGAAATATCCTTAAAAGAGGAAAGAGGATCACCAGTGTCTTTCACCAGAATAGAAATTGAATTCCCATGTTGCCTGGCTTTGACATAATTGAAGAAGAAGGCAGTATTCTTATCTCCCTCCTGAAGCCATTCAATTCGTGCCTTTTGTTTCCAATAGATCTCTTCACACAATTCACATTCCTCTAGTACTTTCAGTGCCTTGGCCTCATCTTGAAGTAATTTAGCATTCACACCATCCTCCCTGATCACCCTCGTAATGCTATTCAACTCAGCTTGGGCAGCAAACTTGGCTTGAAAAATATTCCCAAAGCACTATCGATTCCAACGCTTAAGCAGATATTTAACAAATTGGAGAAGCTTAGCAAAAGTATACATTGCCATACCAAAAGCGGGTCTACCATTTCTCCACCATTCTGCCATATAATCATGAAGAGAGGGCTCACGTAGCCACATAAGCTGCAACTTGAAAGGGGGCGATCGAGGCACATGAACTGAAGAGACAACAAGCTTGATAGGCCAATGGTCAGACCCCCTCCAATCCAAAATTTCTGAGCTAGAAGACCACAAGACACCATAAATCGATCAAGTCTTTTGGAAATGCAGTGATCCCCAAGCCTTCGATTGCTCCAAGTGAAAAGACCATTATTAGGCTTAACATCAACAAGATTCAAAGCAGAAATATTGTCCTGAAGAAGCAACGCAGAAGGCTCCAACCTTGCAATACCACCCTGCTTCTCAGCCAACTCAGAGATAGCATTGAAGTCACCAGCCATAATCCATGGATAAAAAGGCACCATACTCTGGACAAATTGAATATGAGCCCACAAAAGTTGCTTACCCTGAAAATCAACAGGCGCATAGATATTAGTGAGGAGGATAGACTCCCCAGTCTCAAAGCAATAAGCAATCATTGAGATAGAAGACTTGTTGGACATCCACCAAAGAGGGTAGATCTTTTGCGGATTCCAAAGGCAAGCCACTCCACCTGTAGAACCTTGAGCACCAATGCATTGGCACTCACCACTTCTCCACAACTTAGGAGATAAACCAAGCATGCATTCAACAGATAACTTAGTCTCCTGCAGGAACAAAACATCAGGAGATTGACTTCTAACCAATTCACAAACAGCCTTTTGTCGAGGGCTGTTGTTCAAGCCCCTTGCATTCCATGATAGAACAATCATTTCAGAGAGCTTGAGAAGTGTGAATCCAAAGTCTTAACCGACCCTGACTCCACCAGAGTTTCCCCAGCTAACTTAATCTTTTCCATATCACTTGAGATTATTTCCTACATCTGAACTTGCATGTAAAGCCAGAAAAGAGTTGTCCCCCCCACTCTTCTTCATTTCCACAGTAGAAACCGGCTCCACCTGGACATCCATTTGAAAGTCGGTCACCATTTGCAAAGCTCCAGAATCATGTGTATCCTGAGTAACCCCAAAAAGAGGATCCTCTTGCCCAGAACACACAATACCCTGATCCAAGTTCACCAAGGCTGGATTCACTTCCTGCTGGCCAAGATCCTCCAAAACCTCGAATCTATTAAAACATTCTTCATCTTGTATTTCATTCAAGGTCCTCTTTTGACCTCGATTTCTATTACGATTCCTAACAGGGGCAAAACCATCTGGACCAACCCCATCCCTGGGAATGGGATCCTTTCCCTTATCTTCCCTAGGTGGGTTGTGAGTAGGTTGAGAAATATGAGGCTCCACAAGCCTAGCCCTTGGGCATCTTCGCTATAGGTGACCATACTCATGGCAGAGACGACAACGAAATGGAATAGTTTCATAATCCAACAACTTCACCCAAGAATAAGGACCCACAGACATATCCAAAGAATCTGGTAATGGCTTACTTAAGTCAATTTCCACATAGATACGAGCAAAAGTTATCACCATTTTAAATTGAGTCTGTTGTGAAGAACCAACTGGCTTCCCGAGCATCGACCCCAACAAATGCAAAACATTATCTCACCAACATTCCACAGGAAACCACGGAAGTCAAACCCACACCGGGACTCGAGTCAGAAGCTCCTCAGCAGGGTTAAAACCAGCATGCCATGGTTTAACAAACAAACCAACCTGGTTATAGAAATAGGGACCCCCTTCAAAAACCTTGTTACAATCCGCCATGCAATCAAAGGTAACCATGAAATAATTATTCGCGAGAAGCTTTATATCCATCTCACCCTCCGGCATCCAAGTCCGTCGGGCCCAAGACTCTAAATATTGCATCGATATCTGCATACCCAAAAACTTGTAATAAAAAGAGTGCCTCGAATAATAATCAATATCCTCCGTAACCATCTCCAATGGGATGACCAATTTTGGCCTCTCCTTGCAATGTTCCAAGCATCCATTGATTTTCGTGATTAGAGCCCCATTAGACGAGCCCACTCCATCTAGCCCCAGTTCCGACAAATACAAATTATTATTGAAAACTTTTGAAGCATGCGTAGGAGACTTCATGCCAATTGCTGATCGAAAGTCCATTTTCGGGCAAGCACCCGAGGCCTCCCCAGGCAACATTAAACCCAAGCCACAACGAGCATCCAAGCCCTCAAAAAAAAAAAACAAAACAAGGGTATCAAAAACCCCAGCCCACATGCACCACTAGACGCAAGCAGAGCACAAAGGAGGCGCCTCCAAAAAGAGGTCGCACAAGGGTGGAAAACCAGGCCCAAAGGGCTGCTCCATGTAGGACTCCCACGGCTCCCAATGACACCAACCTCACCGCAAACAACAGTGAGCAGCCCTCACACGCAGGAAGAGAAAGAATGAAGCAACAGAAAAGAAAAACGCCACCCTGCACCCCCCAAAAGCATGAACAGACCCCCCTCCCAACGCAGTAGCAAGCAGAGAGCAAGAAATGAGCTAAGGCACGGACGCCCTAGCTCGACAGGAAAAGCAGTCAAGTGCCATCCACTTACGTGGTGTTATGTTTAGCATTGTGTTGTAGATAACTATTAATAACCTTTATCTTCAAACATGGTTGATTATAGCTGAAAAAATGGGAGTTCACATGACAAAGCTGCAACTCAGCCTTAAAAATAGGTTTTTGTCGAACTCAACATTAAATCAATGAAAATTCAAAATGCACAGAAATCGATAGAAAATAAATATTTTAATAGTCATCTATAACACAATCCTAAATCAAAATTCTCCAAACATGATTGATTATGGGTGAAAAATGGGAGTTTGCATGACACAATTTCAAGATAACTTTAAAATAATGTTTTCAATAAACTTGACATTAAATCGATGGAAATTCAAGATTCACGAAAATTGATAGAAAATAAAGGTTCTTAATAGTCATTTAAAACACAATCCTCTATCAAAGTTCTCCAAACATGGTTGACTGTGTGTGAAAAATGGGAATTCGCATGACACAGCTGCAATGTAGCCTTAAAATCACGTTTTTCATCAAACTCAAGATTTAATCAATGGAAACTCAACATTCATGAAAACGAATACAAAATAAAGGTTCATTATAATCATTTACAACATAATCCTAAATCAAAGTTCTCCAAACATGGTTAATTATGCGTGAAACATTGGAGTTTGTGTGACAAAGTTGGAATGTAGCCTTATAGTCAGGTTTTCATTCAACTCGACATTAAATCATTGGAAATTCAACATTCACGAAAACCAATAGAATATAGAGATTCCTAATAGTCATCTATAAAACAAACCTAACAAAAATTTCTCCAAACATTGTTGATTATGGGTGAAAAATGCGAGTTCTTTGACACATTTGTAATGTAGCCTTAAATTTAGGTATTCATCAAACTCGACATTTAATCGATGCAAATTAAAAATTCACGAAAACCAATAGAAAATAAATGTTATAAAGTCTTCTACAACACAATCCAAAATCAAAGCTCTCCAAACATGGTTGAATGTGGGTAAAACATTAGAGTTTGCATTGGAAAGCTACAATATAGCCTTAAAATAAAGGTTTAGTTTAACTCGAGATTAAATCGATGGAAATTCAACATTCACAAAAATTGATAAAACTTAAAAGTTCTTAATAGTCATCTACAACACAATCCTAATTCAAAGTTCTCCAAACATGATTTATTGTCGGTGAAAATTGGGAGTTCGTGTGACACAGCTGCAACGTACCCTTTGAAATCACGATTACATCAAACTCAACATTAAATCAATGAAAATTCAACATTCACGAAAACTGATAGAAAATAAAGGTTATTAATAGTTATCTACAACAAAATACTAAATAAAATTTCTTCAAACATGGTTGATTATGTCTGAAAAATGGGAATTCATGTGACAAAGCTGCAACTCAGCCTTAAAATTAGGTTTCCGTCAAACTCATCATTAAATCGGCAAAAAATCAACATTCACAAAATCGATTGAAAATAAAGATTATTAAAAGTCATCTACAACATAATCCTAAATTAAAGTTCTCCAAAGATGGTTGAGTATGGGTGAAAAATTAGAATTTGCATGACACCTCTGTAACGTAGCATTAAAATTAGGTTTTCGTCTAACTCGACATTAAATTGAATGAAATTGAACATTCACAAAAACCAATAGAAAACAAAGATTCTTAAGAGTCATCTACAACACAATCCTAAATCAAAGTACTTCAAATAGGGTTGATTGTGGGTGAAAAATGGGAGATTGTGTGACACAGCTGCAACATAGCCTTGAAATCATGATTTGGTCAAACTCAACATTAAATCCTTGAAAATTCAACATTCACAAAAATCGATAGAAAATAAGGGTTATTAATAGTTATCTACATCACAATCCTAAAAAAAGATCTTCAAACATGGTTGATTTTAGCTGAAAAAATGGGAGTTCACGTGACAAAGCTACCACTCAGCCTTAAAAATAGGTTTTTGTCGAACTCAACATTAAATCAATGAAAATTCAAAATTCACAAAAATCAATAGAAAATAAATATTTTAATAGTCATCTATAACACAATCCTAAATCAAAATTCTCCAAACATGATTGATTGTGGGTGAAAAATGGGAGTTCGCATTACACAGTTTCAAGATAACCTTAAAATAATGTTTTCAATAAACTTGACATTAAATAGATGGAAATTCAAGATTCACGAAAACTGATAGAAAATAAAGGTTCTTAATAGTCATTTAAAACACAATCCTCTATAAAAGTTCTCCAAATATGGTTGATTGTGGGTGAAAAATTGGAATTTGCGTAAAACAGCTGCAATGTAGCCTTAAAATCACGTTTTTCGTCAATCTCAACATTTAATCAATAGAAACTCAACATTCACGAAAACGAATACAAAATAAAGGTTCATTATAGTCATCTACAACATAATCCTAAATCAAAGTTCTCCAAACATGATTAATTATGCGTGTAACATGGCAGTTCACGTGACACAGCTGGAATGTAGCTTTATAATCAGGTTTTCATTGAACTCAACATTAAATCATTGGAAATTCAACATTCACAAAAACCAATAGAATATAGAGATTCTTAATAGTCATCTGTAACACAAACCTAACAAAAATTTCTCCAAACATGGTTGATTGTGGGTGAAAAATGGGAATTCACTTGACAAAGTTGCAACTAAGCCTTAAAATTAGGTTTCCGTGGAACTCAACATTAAATCGATGAAAAAT
Source organism: Sequoiadendron giganteum (assembly GCA_007115665.2). Lineage (NCBI taxonomy): Eukaryota > Viridiplantae > Streptophyta > Pinopsida > Cupressales > Cupressaceae > Sequoiadendron > Sequoiadendron giganteum. Next base: position 508,261,946 of record CM021102.1, read on the forward strand.
CAATATTCACAAAAACCGATAGAAAATAAAGATTATTAAGAGTCATCTACAAAATAATCCTAAATCAAAGATCTCCAAACATGCTTAATTATGCGTGAAACATGGGAATTTGTGTCACATAGCTGGAATGTAGCCTTATAATCAGGTTTTCATTGAAATCAACTAAATCATTGGAAATTCAACATTCACGAAAACCAAAAGAATATAGAGATTCTTAATAGTCATCTACAACACAATAGTAAATCAAAGTTCTTCAAAAATGGTTGATTATGTCTGAAAAATGGGAATTCACATGAAAAAGATGCAACTCAGCCTTAAAATCAGGTTTCTGTCAAACTCAACATTAAATCGACAAAAAATCAACATTCACAAAAACCAATAGAAAATAAAGATTATTAAAATTCATCTACAACATAATCCTAAATAAAATTTCTCCAAAGATGGTTGAGTATGGGTGAAAAATGGGAGTTTGCATGGCACCTCTGTAACATACTGTTAAAATTAGTTTTTCGTCTAACCCAACATTAAATTGAATGAAACTGAACATTCACGAAAAACAATAGAAAATAAAGATTCTTAATAGTCATCTACAACACAATCCAAAATCAAAGTTCTCCAAACATGGATGATTGTGGGTGAAAAATGGGAGATCGCGTGACACAATTGCAACATAGCGTTGAAATCATGATTTGGTCAAACTCAACATTAAATCTTTGAAAATTCAACATTCAAAAAAACCGATCGAAAATAAAGGTTATTAACAGTTATCTACAACACAATCCTAAACAAAGATCTTCAAACATGGTAGATTATATCTAAAAAATGGGAGTTCACGTGACAAAGCTGCAACTCAGCCTTCAAAATAGGTTTTCGTTGAACTCAACATTAAATCAATGAAAATTCAAAATTCACAAAAATTAGTAGAAAATAAATATTTTAATAGTCATCTATAACACAATCCTAAATGAAAATTCTCCAAAAATTATTGTTTGTGGGTGAAAAATGGCAGTTCGCAAGACTCAACATATAATTAATGGAAACTCAATATTCACAAAAATGAATACAAAATAAAGGTTCATTATAGTCATCTACAACATAATCCTAAATCAAAGTTCTCCAAACATGGTTAATTATGCATGAAACATGGGAGTTTGCGTGACACAACTATAATATAGCCTTATAATCAGGTTTTCATTGAACTCGACATTAAATCATTGGAAATTCAACATTCACTAAAACCAATAGAATATAGAGATTCTTAATAGTCATCTATAACACAAACCTAACAAAAATTTCTCCAAACATGGTTGATTGTGGGTGAAAAACGCAAGTTCATTGACACATTTACAATGCAGCCTTAAAATTAGGTATTCATCGAACTCGACATTTAATCGTTGGAAATTAAACATTCTCGAAAACCAATAGAAAATAAATGTTTTTAATAATCTTCTACAACACAATCTGAAATCAAAATTCTCCAAACATGGTTGAATGTGGGTGAAAAATTACAGTTCGCGTGAGAAAGCTACAACATAGCCTTAAAATAAAGATTTAGTTTAATTTGAGATTAAATCGATGGAAATTCAACATTCAGAAAAATTGATAAAAATCAAAGGTTCTTAATAGTCATCTACAACTTAATCCTAATTCAAAGTTCTCCAAACATGATTCATTGTCTTTGAATATTGGGAGTTCCTGTGACACAGCTGCAACATACCTTTGAAATCACAATTTCATCAAACTCAAAATTAAATCAATGAAAATTCAACATTCACGAAAACTAATAGAAAATAAAGGTTATTAATAGTTATCTAAAACACAATACTAAATCAAAGTTCTTCAAACATGGTTGATTATGTCTGAAAAATGGGAATTCATGTGACAAAGCTACAAATCAGCCTTAAATTTAGCTTTCCGTCGAACTCAACATTAAATTGACGAAAAATCAACATTCACAAAAACCAATAGAAAATAAAGATTATTAAAAGTCATCTACAACATAATCCTATATCAAATTTCTCCAAAGATGGTTGAGTATGGGTGAAAAATGGGAGTTTGCATGGCACCTCTGTAACATAGCATTAAAACTAGGTTTTTTTCTAACTAGACATTAAATTGAATGAAATTGTACATTCACGAAAACCAATAGAAAATAAGGATTCTTAATAGTCATCTACAACACTTGATCCTCAATCAAAGTTCTCCAAACATGCTTGATTGTGTTTGAAAAATGAGAGATCGCGTGACACAGCTGCAACGTAGCCTTGAAATCATGATTTGGTGAAACTCGACATTAAATCTTTGAAAATTCAACATTCACAAAAACCAGTAGAAAATAAAGGTTATTAATAGTTATCTACAACACAATCCTAAACAAAGATCTTCAAACATGGTTGATCTTCACGTGACAAATCTGCAACTCAGCCTTAAAAATAGGTTTTCGTCGAACTCAACATTAAATCAATGAAAATTCAAAATTCACAAAAATCGATAGAAAATAAATATTTTAATAGTCATCTATAACACAATCCTAAATCAAAATTCTCCTAAATTGATGGAAATTCAAAATTCAGGAAAATTGATAGAAAATAAAAGTTCTTAATAGTCACTTAATACACAATCCTCTATCAAAGTTCTCCAAACATGGTTGACTATGGGTGAAAAATTGGAATTCGCATGACACAGCTGCAATGTAGCCTTGAAATCATGATTTGGTCAAACTCGACATTAAATCCTTTAAAATTCAACATTCACAAAAACCGATAGAAAATAGAGGTTATTAATAGTTATCTATAACACAATCCTAAACAAATATCTTCAAACATGGTTGATTATAGCTGAGAAAATGGGAGTTCACCTGACAAAGCTGCAACTCAGCCTTAAAATTAGGTTTTCGTCGAACTCAACATTAAATGAATGAAAATTCAAAATTTGCAAAAATCGATAGAAAATAAATATTTTAATAGTCATGTATAACACAATCCTAAATCAAAATTCTCCAAACATGATTGATTGTGAGTGAAAAATGGTAGTTCGCATGACACAGTTTCAAGATAACCTTAAAATAATGTTTTCAATAAACTCGACATTAAATCGATGGAAATTCAAGATTCTCGAAAACTGATAGAAAATAAAGGTTCTTAATAGTGATTTAAAAGACAATCCTCTATCAAAGGTCTCCAAACATGGTTGATTGCGGGTGATAAATGGGAATTCGCGCGACACAACTGCAATGTAGCCTTAAAATAACATTTTTTCGTCAAACTCAACATTCACGAAAACGAATACAAAATAAAGATTCATTATATATAGTCATCTACAATATAACCCTAAATCAAAGTTATCCAAACATGGTTAATTATGCGTGAAACATGGGAGTTCGCATGACACACCTGGAATGTAGCCTCATAATAAGGTTTTCATTAAAATTAGGTTTCCGTCGAACTCAACATTAAATCGACAAAAAATCAACATTCACAAAACCCGATAGAAAATAAAGATTATTAAAATTCATCTACAACATAATCCTAAATCAAAGTTCTCCAAACATGGTTGATTGTGAGTGAAAATGGGAGATCGTGTGACACAGCTGCAACATAGCTTTGAAATCATGATTTGGTCAAACTCGACATTAAATCCTTGAAAATTCAACATTCACAAAAACTGATAGAAAATAAAAGTTATTAATAGTTATCTACAACATAATCCTAAACAAAGATCTTCAAACATGGTTGATTATAGCTGAGAAAATGGGAGTTCACCTGACAAAGCTGCAACTCAGCCTTAAAATTAGGTTTTCGTCGAACTCAACATTAAATAAATGAAAATTCAATATTCGCAAAAATCGATAGAAAATAAATATTTTAATAGTCATGTATAACACAATCCTAAATCAAAATTATCCAACTATGATTCATTGTGGGTGAAAAATGGGAGTTTGCATGACATAGTTACAAGATAACCTTAAAATAATGTTTTCAATAAACTTGACATTAAATCGATGAAAATTCAAGATTCACGAAAACTGATAGAAAATAAAGGTTTTTAATAGTCATTTAAAACACAATCCTCTACCAAAGTTCTCCAAACATGGTTGATTGTGTGTGAAAAATGGGAATTCACGTGACACAGCTCCAATGTAGCCTTAAAATCATGTTTTTCGTCAAACTCAACATTTAATCAATGGAAACTCAACATTCATGAAAACAAATACAAAATAAAGGTTCATTATAATCATCTACAACATAATCCTAAATCAAAGTTCTCCAAACATGGTTAATTATGCGTGAAACATGGGAGTTCACATGAGAAAAGCTACAACATAGCCTTAGAATAAAGTTTTAGTTTAACTCGAGATTAAATCGATGGAAATTCAACATTCACAAAAATTGATAAAAATTAAAGGTTCTTAATAGTCATCTACAACAAAATCCTAATTCAAAGTTCTCCAAACATGATTTATTGTTGGTGAAAATTTGGAGTTCATGTGACACAGCTGCAACGTACCCTTAAAATCACGATTTCATAAAACTCAACAATAAATTAATGAAAATTCAACTTTCACAAAAACTGATAGAAAATAAAGGTTATTAATAGTTATCTACAACACAATACTAAATCAAAGCTCTTCAAACATGGTTGATTATGTCTGAAAAATGGGAATTCACGTGACAAAGCTGCAACTCAGCCTTAAAATTAGGTTTTCGTCCAACTCAACATTAAATCGAAAAAAATCAACATTCACAAAAATCGATAGAAAATAAAGATTATTAAAAGTCATCTACAACATAATCCTAAATCAAAGTTCTCCAAAGATGGTTGAGAATGGGTGAAAAATGGGAGTTTGCATGACACCTTTGTAACATAGCGTTAAAATTAGGTTTTCATCTAACGCGACATTAAATTGAATGAAATTGAACATTCACGAAAACCAATAGAAAATAAAGATTCTTAATAGTCATCTACAACACAATCCTAAATCAATGTTTTCCAAACATGGTTGATTGTGGGTGAGAAATGGGAGATCGCGTGACATAGCTGTAATGTAGCCTTGAAATCATGATTTGGTCAAACTCGACATTAAATCCTTGAAAATTTAACATTCACAAAAACCGATAGAAAATAAAGGTTATTAATAGTTATCTACATCCTAATCCTAAAGAAAGATCTTCAAACATGGTTGATTATAGTTGAGAAAATGGGAGTTCACGTGACAAAGCTGCAACTTAGCCTTAAAAATAGCTTTTCATCAAACTCAACATTAAATCAATGAAAATTAAAAATTCATAAAAATCGATAGAAAATAAATATTTTAATAGTCATCTATAACACAATCCTAAATTAAAATTCTCCAAACATGATTGATTGTGGGTGAAAAATGGGAGTTCGCATTGCACAGTTTCAAGATTTCCTTAAAATAATGTTTTCAATAATCTCGGCATTAAATCGATCGAAATTCAAGATTCACGAAAACAGATATAAAATAAAGGTTCTTAATAGTCATTTAAAACACAATCCTCTATCAAAGTTCTCCAAACATGGTTGATTGTGGGTGAAAAATGGGAATTCACGCGACACAGCTGCAATGTAGCCTTAAAATCAAGTTTTCCGTCAAACTCAACATTTAATCAATGGAAACTCAACATTCACGAAAATGAATATAAAATAAAGGTACATTATATTCATCTACAACATAATCCTAAATCAAAGTTCTCCGAACATGCTTAATTATGCGTGAAACATGGGATTTCTTGTGACACAGCTGGAATGTAGACTTATAATCAGGTTTTCATTGAACTCGACATTAAATCATTGGAAATTCAACATTCACGAAAACCAATAGAATATAGAGATTCTTAATAGTCATCTATAACACAAACCTAACAAATATTTCTCCAAACATGGTGAATTGTGGGTGAAAAATGAGAGTTCATTGACACATTTGCAATGCAGCCTTAAAATTAGGTGTTCATCGAACTCGACATTTAATCGATGGAAATTAAACAGTTGCGAAAACCAATAGAAAATAAATGTTCTTAATTGCCTTCTAAAACACAATTCGAAATCAAAGTTCTCCAAACATGCTTGATTGTGGGTGAAAAATGGGAGTTCGCATGACACAGTTTCAAGATAACCTTAAAATAATGTTTTCAATAAACTCAACATTAAATCGATGGAAATTCAAGATTCACGAAAACTGATAGAAAATAAAGGTTCTTAATAGTAATTTAAAACACAATCCTCTATCAATGTTCTCCAAACATGGTTGATTGTGGGAGAAAAATAGGAATTCGCATGACACAGCTGGAATGTAGCCTTATAATCAGGTTTTCATTGAACTTGATATTAAATCATTAGAAATTCAACATTCATGAAAAACAATAGAAAATAAATGTTCTTAATAGTCTTCTACAACACAATCCGAAATCAAAGTTCTCCAAACATAGTTGAATGTGGGTGAAAAATTAGGGTTCGCGTGAGAAAGCCTCAACATAGCCTTAAAACAAAGTTTTAGTTTAACTCCAATTTAAATCGATAGAAATTCAACATTCAGAAAAATTGATAAAAATTAAAGGTTCTTAATATTCATCTACAACACAATCCTAAATCAAAGTTCTCCAAACACGATTGATTGTGTGTGAAAAATGGGAGATCGCATGACACAGCTGCAACATAGCCTTGAAATCATGATTTGGTCAAACTCGACATTAAATCCTTGAAAATTCAACATTCACAAAAACCGATAGAAAATAAAGGTTATTAATAATTATCTACAACACAATCCTAAACAAAGATCTTCAAACATGGTTGATTATAGCTGAAAAAATGGGAGTTCATATGACAAAGCTGCAACTCATCCTTAAAAATAGGTTTTCGTCAAACTCAACATTAAATAAATGAAAATTCAAAATTCACAAAAATAAATAGAAAATAAATATTTTAATAGTCATCTATAACACAATCCTAAATCAAAATTCTCCAAACATGATTGATTGTGGGCAAAAAATGGGAGTTCGCATGACACAGTTTAAAAATAACCTTAAAATAATGTTTTCATTAAACTCAACATTAAATCGATGGAAATTCAAGATTCACGAAAACTAATAGAAAATCAAGGTTCTTAATAGTCATTTAAAACACAATCCTCTATCAAAGTTCTCCAAACATGGTTGATTGTGGGTGAAAAATAGGAATTCGCGTGACATAGTTGCAATGTAGCCTTAAAATCATGTTTTTCGTCAAACTCAACATTTAATCAATGGAAACTCAACATTCACGAAAATGAATACAAAATAAAGGTTCATTATAGTCATCTACAACATAATCCTAAATCAAAGTTCTCCAAACATGGTTAATTATTCATGAAACATGGGAGTTCGCATGATACAGCTAGAATGTAGCCTTATAATCAGGTTTTCATTGAACTCGACATTAAATCATTGGAAATTCAACATTCACTAAAAGAAATAGAATATAGAGATTCTTAATCTATAACACAAACCTAACAAAAATTTCTCCAAACATGGTTGATTGTGGGTGAAAAATGTGAGTTCGTTGACACATTTGCAAAGCAGCCTTAAAATTAGGTATTCATCAAACTCGACATTTAATCGATGGAAATTAAACATTCTTGAAAACCAATAGAAAATAAGTGTTCTTAATAGTTTTCTACAACACAATCCGAAATCAAGAATATAGAGATTCTTAATAGCTATCTATAACACAAACCTAACAATAATTTCTTCAAACATGGTTGATTGTGGGTAAAAAATGCGAGTTCGTTGACGCCTTTGCAACATAGCCTTAAAATTAGGTATTCATCGAACTCGATAATTAATCGATGAAAATTAAACATTCGCGAAAACCAATAGAAAATAAATCAGAGCTTGCGTAAGAAAACTAGAACATAGCCTTAAAATAAAGTTTTAGTTTAACTCGAGATTAAATCGATGGAAATTCATCATTCACAAAAATTGATAAAAATTAAAGGTTCTTAATAGTCATCTACAACACAATCCTAATTCAAAGTTCTCCAAACATGAATTATTGTAAGTGAAAATTGGGAGTTCGTGTGACACAGCTGCAACGTACCTTTGAAATCATGATTTCATCAAACTCAACATTAAATCAATAAAAATTCGACATTCACGAAAACTGATAGAAAATAAAGGTTATTAATTCTTATCTACAACACAATACTAAATCAAATTTCTTCAAACATGGTTGATTATGTCTGAAAAATGGGAATTCACGTGACAAAGTTGCAACTCGACCTTAAAATTAGGTTTCTGTCGAACTCAACATTAAATCAATGAAAAATCAACATTCACAAAAATTGATAGAAAATAAAGATTATTAAAAGTCATCTACAACATAATCCTAAATCAAAGTTCTCCAAAGATGGTTGAGTATGGGTGAAAAATGGGAGTTTGCATGACACCTCTGTAACATAGCATTAGAATTAAGTTTTCATCTAACTCGACATTAAATTGAATGAAATTTAACATTCACGAAAACCAATAGAAAATAAAGATTCTTAATAGTCATCTACTACACAATCCTAAATCAAAGTTCTCCAAACATGGTTGATTGTGGGTGAGAAATGGGAGATCGCATGACACAGTTGCAACGTAGCCTTGAAATCATGATTTGGTCAAACTCGACATTAAATCTTAGAAAATTCAACATTCACAAAAACTGATAGAAAATAAAGGTTATTAATGGTTATCTACAACACAATCCTAAACAAAGATCTTCAAACATGGTTGATTAGAGCTGAAAAAACGGGAGTTCATGTGACAAAGCTGCCACTCAGCCTTAAAAATAGGTTTTCGATGAACTCAACATTAAATGAAAGAAAATTCAAAATTCAGAAAAATCAATAGAAAATAAATATTTTAATAGTCATCTATAACACAATTCTAAATCAAAAGTCTCCAAACATGATTGATTATGTCTGAAAAATGGGAATTCACGTGACAAAGCTGCAACTCAGCCTTAAAATTAGGTTTTCATCGAACTCAACATTAAATCGACGAAAAATCAACATTCACAAAAACCTATGGAAAATAAATATTATTAAAAGTCATGTACAATATAATCCTAAATCAATGTTCTCCAAAGATGGTTGAGTATGGGTGAAAAATGGGAGTTTGTCTTACACCTCTGTAACATAGTGTTAAAATTAGGTATTCGTCTAACTCGACATTAAATTGAACGAAATTAAATATTCTTGAAAACCAATACAAAATAAACGTTCTTAATAGTCTTCTACAACACAATCCAAAATCAAAGTTACAACATAGCCTTAAAATAAAGTTTTAGTTTAACTCAAAATTAAATCAATGGAAATTCAACATTCACAAATATTGATAAAAATTAAAGGTTCTTAATAGTCATCTACAACACAATCCTAATTCAAAGTTCTCCAAACATGATTTATTGTTAGTGAAAATTGGGAGTTCATGTGACACAGCTGCAACGTACCCTTCAAATCACGATTCATCTAACTCAACATTAAATCAATAAAAATTCTACATTCACGAAAATTGATAGAAAATAAAGGTTATTAATAGTTATCTACAACACAATACTCAATCAAATTTCTTCAAACATGGTTGATTATGTCTCAAAAATGAGAATTCACGAGACAAAGTTGCAACTCAGCCTTAAAGATAGGTTTTCATCGAACTCAACATTAAATCAATGAAAATTCAAAATTCACAAAAATCGATAGAAAATAAATATTTTAATAGTCATCTATAACACAGTCCTAAATAAAAATTCTCAAAACATGATTGATTGTGGGTGAAAAAAGGGAGTTTGCATGACACAGTTTCAAGATAACCTTAAAATAATGTTTTCAATAGACTAGACATTAAATCGATGGAAATTCAAGATTCACGAAAACTGATAGTAAAAAAAGGTTCTTAATAGTCATTTAAAACACAATCCTCTATCAAAGTTCTCCAAACATGGTTGATTGTGGGTGAAAAATGGGAATTAGCGTGACACAGCTGCGATGTAGCCTTAAAATCACGTTTTTCGTCAAACTCAACATTTAATCAATGGAAACTCAACATTCACGAAAATGAATAGAAAAAAAAGATTCATTATATTCATCTATAACATAATCCTAAATTAAAGTTATTCAAACATGGTTAATTATGCGTGAAACATGGGAGTTCGTGTGAAAAATGTGAGTTCATTGACACATTTGCAACGCGGCCTTAAAAATAGTTATTCATCGAACTCGACATTTAATCGATGGAAATTAAACATTCGAGAAAACCAATAGAAAATAAATGTTCTTAATATTCTTCTACAACACAATCCGAAATCAAAGTTCTCCAAACGTGGTTGAATGTGGGTGAAAAATTAGAGTTCGTGTGAGAAAGCTACAACATAGCCTTAAAATAAAGTTGTAGTTTAACTCAAGATTAAATCGATGGAAATTCGACATTCACAAAAATTGATAAAAATTAAAGGTTCTTAATAGTCATCTACAACACAATCCTAATTCAAAGTTCTCCAAACATAATTTATTGTCGGTGAGAATTGGGATTTTGCATGACACCTCTGTAACATAGCATTAAAATTAGTTTTTCAGCTAACTCGACATTAAATTGAATGAAATTGAACATTGACGAAAACCAATAGAAAATATAGATTCTTAATAGTCATCTACAACACAATCCTAAACAAAGATCTTCAACATGGTTGATTATAGCTCAAAAAATGGGAGTTCATGTGACAAAGCTGCAACTCAGCCTTAAAAATAGGTTTTTGTCAAACTCAACATTAAATCAATGAAAATTCAAAATTCACAAAAATCGATAGAAAATAAATATTTCAATAGTCATCTATAGCACGATCCTAGATCAAAATTCTTCGAACATGATTGATTGTGGGTAAAAAATTAGAGTTCGCATGACACAGTTTCAAGATAACCTTAAAATAATGTTTTCAATAAACTCGACATTAAATCGATGAAAATAAAGGTTATTAATAGTTATCTAAAACACAATCCTAAACAAAGATCTTCAAACATGGTTGATTATAGCTGAAAAAATGGGAGTTCACATGACAAAGCTGCAACCCAGTGTTAAAAATAGGTTTTCGTCGAACTCAACATTAAAACAATGAAAATTCAAAATTCACAAAAATCGATAGAAAATAAATATTTTAATAGTCATCTATAACACAATACTAAATAAAAATTCTCCAAACATGATTGATTGTGGGTGAAAAATGGGAATTCGCATGACATAATTGCAAGATAACCTTAAAATAATGTTTTCAACAAATTCGACATTAAATCGATGGAAATTCAAAATTCACAAAAACTGATAGAAAATAAAGGTTCTTAATAATAGTCATTTAAAACACTATCCTCTATCAAAGTTTAGCAAACATGGTTGATTGTGGGTGAAAAATGGGAATTCATGTGACACAGTTGCAATGTAGCCTTAAAATTACGTTTTTCGTCAAACTCAACATTCATGAAGACGAATACAAAATAAAGGTTCATTATAGTCATCTACATCATAATCCTAAATCAAAGTTCTCCAAACATGGTTAGTTATTCGTGAAACATGGGAGTTCGCACGACACAGCTAGAATGTAGCCTTATAATCAGGGTTAAATTGAACTCGACATTAAATCATTGGAAATTCAACATTCACGAAAACCAATAGAATATAGAGATTCTTAATAGTCATCTATAACACAAACCTAACAAAATTTTTTCCAAACATGGTTGATTGTGGGTGAAAAATGTCAGTTCGTTATCACATTTGTAACGCAGCCTTAAAATTAGGTATTCATCAAACTCAACATTTAATCGATGGAAATTAAACATTCTCGAAAACCGATAGAAAATAAATGTTCTTAATAGTCTTCTACAACACAATCCGAAATCAAAATTCTCCAAAAGCTACAACATTCACAAAAATTGATAAAAATTAAAGGTTCTTAATAGTCATCTACAACACAATCCTAATTCAAAGTTCTCCAAACATGATTTATTGTCGCAAAAAATTGGGAGTTCCTGTGACACAGCTGCAACGTACCCTTGAAATCACGATTTCATCAAACTCAACATTAAATCAATGATAATTCAACATTCACGAAAACAGATAGAAAATAAAGGTTATTAATAGTTATCGACAACACAATACTAAATTAAAGTTCTTCAAACATGGTTGATTATGTCTAAAAAATGGGACTACACGTGACAAAGATTATTAAAAGTTATCTACAACATAATCCTAAATCAAAGTTCTCCAAAGATGGTTAGGTATGGGTGAAAAATGGGAGTTTGCATGACACCTCTGTAACATAGCGTTAAAATTATGTTTTCGTCTAACTCGACATTAAACTAAATGAAATTGAACATTCACGAAAACCAATAGAAAATAAAGATTCTTAATAGTCATCAACAACACAATCCTTAATCAAAGTTTTCCAAACATGATTGATTGTGGGTGAAAAATGGGAGATCTTGTGACACAACTGCAACGTAGCCTTGATATAAAGATTTGGTCAAACTCGACATTAAATCTTTGAAAATTCAACATTCACAAAAACCAATAGAAAATAAAGGTTATTAATAGTTTTCTACAACACAATCCTAAACAAAGATCTTCAAACATGGTTGATTATAGCTGAAAAAATGGGAGTTAACATGACAAAGCTGCAACTTAGCCTTAAAAATAGGTTTTCGTCGAACTCAACATTAAATCAATGAAAATTCAAAATTCACAAAAATCAATAGAAAATAAATATTTTAATAGTCATCTATAACACAATCCTAAATGAAAATTCTCCAAACATGATTGATTATGGGTGAAAAATGGGAGTTGGCATTACACAGTTTCAAGATAACTTTAAAATAATGTCTTCAATAAACTCGACATTAAATCGATGGAAATTCAAGATTCACGAAAACTGATACAAAATAAAGGTTCTTAATAGTCATTTAAAAGACAATCCTCTATCAAAATTCTCCAAATATGGTTGATTGTGGGTGAAAAATTGGAATTCATGTGACATAGCTGCAATGTAGCCTTAAAATCATGTTTTTTGTCAAACTCAACATTTAATCAATATAATCTCAACATTCACAAAAACTAATACAAAATAAAGGTTCATTATAGTCATGTACAACATAATCCGAAATCAAAGATCTCCAAACATGGTTAATTATGTGTGAAACATGGGAGTTTGTGTGGCATAGCTGGAATGTAGCCTTATAATCAGGTTTCATTGAAATTGACATTAAATCATTGGAAATTCAACATTCATGAAAACCAAAAGAATATAGAGATTCTTAATAGTCATCTTCAAGACAATAGTAAATCAAAGTTCTTCAAAAATGGTTGATTATGTCTGAAAATGGGAATTCACATGACAAAGATGCAATTCAGCCTTAAAATTGGGTTTCCATCGAACTCAACATTAAATCGACAAAAATCAACATTCACAACAACTGATAGAAAATAAAGATTATTAAAAGTCATCTACAAAATAATCCTAAATAAAATTTCTCGAAAGATGGTTGAGTATGGGTGAAAAATGTGAGTTTGCATGACACCTCTATAACATAGCGTTAAAATTAGGTTTTCGTCTAACTCGACATTAAATTGAATGAAATTGAACATTCACAAAAACCAATAGAAAATAAAGATTCTTAATAGTCATCTACAACACAATCAATCCTAAATCAAAGTTCTCCAAACATGGTTGATTGTGGGTGAAAAATGGCAGATCGCGTGACATAGCTGCAACATAGCGTTGAAATCATGATTTGGTCAAACTCGACATTAAATCTTTGAAAATTCAACATTCACAAAAACTAATAGAAAATAAAGGTAATTAATAGTTATTTAAAAAAGAATCCTCTATCAAAGTACTCCAAACATGGTTAATTATGCGTGAAACATGGGAGTTTGTGTGACATAGTTGGAATGTAGCCTTACAATCAGGTTTTCATTGAAATCGATATTAAATCATTGGAAATTCAACATTCATGAAAACCAAAAGAATATAGAGATTCTTAATAGTCATCTACAACACAATAGTAAATCAAAGTTCTTCAAAAATGATTGATTATGTCTGAAAAATGGGAATTCACATTACAAAGTTGCAACTCAGCCTTAAAATTGTGTTTCCGTTGAACTCAACATTAAATCGACAAAAAATCAACATTCACAAAAATCGATAGAAAATAAAGATTATTAAAAGTCATCTACAACATAATCCTAAATAAAATTTTCCAAAGATGGTTGAGTATGGGTGAAAAATGGGAGTTTGCATGACACCTCTGTAACATAGCGTTAAAATTAGGTTTTCGTCTAACTCGACATTAAATTGAATGAAACTAAACATTCACAAAAACCAATAGAAAATAAAGATTCTTAATAGTCATCTACAACACAATCCAAAATCAAAGTTCTCCAAACATGGTTGATTGTGGGTGAAAAATGGGAGATCATGTGACACAGCTGCAACGTAGCGTTGAAATCATGATTTGGTCAAACTCGACATTAAATCCTTGAAAATTCAACATTCACAAAAACCTATCGAAAATAAAGGTTATTAATAGTTATCTACAACACAATCCTAAACAAAGATTTTCAAACATGGTAGATTATACCTAAAAAATGGGAGTTCACGTGACAAAGCTGCAACTCAGCCTTAAAAATAGGTTTTCGTCGAACTTAAAATTAAATCAATGAAAATTCAAAATTCACAAAAATCAATAGAAAATAAATATTTTAATAGTCATCTATAACACAATCCTAAATGAAAATTCTCCAAACATTATTGATTGTGGCTGAAAAATGGCAATTCGCATGACACAGTTTCAAGATAACCTTAAAATAATGTTTTCAATAAACTCGACATTAAATCGATGGAAATTCAAGATTCACAAAAACTGATAGAAAATAAAGGTTCTTAATAGTCATTTAAAACACAATCCTCTATGAAATTTCTCCAATGATGGTTGATTGTGGGTGAAAAATTGGAATTCATGTGAGACAGCTGCAATGTAGCATTTAAATCACGTTTTTCGTCAGACTCATCATATAATCAATGGAAACTCAATATTCATGAAAATGAATACAAAATAAAGGTTCATTATAGTCATCTACAACATAATCCTAAATTAAAGTTCTCCAAAGATGGTTAATTATGTGTGAAACATGGGAGTTCATGTGAAACAACTGTAATGTAGCCTTATAATCGGGTTTTCATTGAACTCGACATTAAATCATTGGAAATTCAACATTCATGAAAACCAATAGAATATAGAGATTCTTAATAGTCATCTATAACACAAACCTAACAAAAATTTCTACAAACATGGCTGATTGTGGGTGAAAAATGCAAGTTCGTTGACACATTTGCAATGCAGCCTTAAAATTAGGTATTCATCGAACTCGACATTTAATCGATGGAAATTAAACATTCACGAAAACCAATAGAAAATAAATGTTTTTAATAGTCTTCTACAACACAATCTGAAATCAAAGTTCTCCAAACATGGTTGAATTTGGGTGAAAAATTAGAGTTCGCGTGAAAAAGCTACAACATAGCCTTAAAATAAAGTTTTAGTTTAACTCGAGATTAAATCGATGGAAATTCAACATTCACAAAAATTGATAAAAATTAAAGATTTTTAATAGTCATCTAGAACACAATGCTAATTCAAAGTTCTCCAAACATGATTTATTGTCGGTGAAATTTAGGAGTTCGTGTGACACAGCTGCAACGTACCCTTGAAATCACGATTTCATCAAACTCAACATTAAGTCAATGAAAATTCAACATTCACAAAAACTGATAGAAAATAAAGGTTATAATAGTTATCTACAACACAATACTAAATAAAAGGTCTTCAAACATGGTTGATTATGTCTGAAAAATGGGAATTCACGTGACAAAGTTGCAACTCAGCCTTAAAATTAGGTTTTTGTCGAATTGAACATTAAATTGACAAAAAATCAACATTCACAAAAACTGATAGAAAATAAAGATTATTAAAAGTCATCTACAACATAATCCAAAATCAAAGTTCTCCAAAGATGGTTGAGTATGGGTGAAAAATGGGAGTTCGCATGACACCTCTGTAACATAGCATTAAAATTAGGTTTCGTCTAACTCGACATTAAAAATTGAATGAAATTGAACATTAACGAAAACCAATAGAAAATAAAGATTCTTAATAGTTCTCTACAACACAATCCTAAATAAAAGTTCTCCAAACATGGTTGATTGTGGGTGAAAAATTGGAGATCGTGTGACATAGCTGCAACGTAGCCTTGAAATCATGATTTGGTCAAACTCGACATTAAATCCTTGAAAATTCAACATTCACAAAAACCAATAGAAAATAAATGTTATTAATAGTTATCTACAACACAATCCTAAACAAAGATCTTCAATCATGGTTGATTATAGCTGAAAAAATGGGAGTTCACATGATAAAGCTACAACTCAGCCTTAAAAATAGGTTTTCGTCGAACTCAACATTAAATCAATGAAAATTCAAAATTCACAGAAATCAATAGAAACTAAAGATTCTTAATAGTCATCTAGAACACAATCCTAAATCAAAGTTCTCCAAACATGGTTGATTGTGGGTGAAAAATTGGAGTTCGCATGACACAGTTTCAAGATAACCTTAAAATAATGTTTTCAATAATCTCGACATTAAATCGAGGGAAATTCAAGATTCACGAAAACTGATAGAAAATAAAGGTTTTTAATAGTCATTTAAAACACAACCCTCTATCAAAGTTCTCCAAACATGGTTGATTGTGGTTGAAAAATGGGAATTCGCGTGACACAGCTACAATGTAGCCTTAAAATCACATTTTTCATCAAACTCAACATTTATTCAAGGGAAACTCAACATTCACGAAAACGAATAGAAAATTAAGGTTCATTATAGTCATCTACAACATAATCCTAAATCAAAGTTCTCCAAACATGGTTAATTATGTGTGAAACATGGGAGTTCATGTGACACAGATCGAATGTAGCCTTATAAGCTTTTCATTGAACTCGACATTAAATCATTGGAAATTCAACATTCACGAAAACCAATAGAATATAGAGATTCTTAATAGTTATCTATAACTAAAACCTAACCAAAATTTCTTGAAACTTGGTTGATTGTGCATGAAAAATGCGAGTTTTTTGACACATTTGCAACATAGCCCTAAAACTAGGTATTCATCGAACTCAACATTTAATCGATTGAAATTAAACATTCACGAAAACCAATAGTAAATAAATGTTCTTTATAGTCTTCTACAACACAATATGAAATCAAAGTTCTCCAAACATGGTTGAATGTGGGTGAAAAAATAGAGTTCGCCCGAGAAAGCTACAACATAGCCTTAAAATAAAGTTTTAGTTGAACTCGAGATTAAATCGATGGAAATTCAACATTCACAAAAATTGATAAAAATTAAATGTTCTTAATAGGCATCTACAACACAATCCTAATTCAAAGTTCTCCAAACATAATTTATTATCGATGAAAATTGGGAGTTCATGTGACCCAACTGCAATGTACCCTTGAAATCATGATTTCATCAAACTCAACATTAAATCAATGAAAATTCAACATTCACGAAAACTCATAGAAAATAAAGGTTCTTAGTAGTCATTTAAAAAACAAATCCTCTATCAAAGTTCTACAAACATGGTTGATTGTGGGTGAAAAATGGGAATTTGCGTGACACAGCTGCAATGTAGCCTTAAAGTCACGTTTTTCATCAAACATTTAATCAATGGAAACTCAACATTCATGAAAATGAATACAAAATAAAGGTTCATTATAGTCATCTACAAACATGGTTGATTGTGGGTAAAAAATGTGAGTTCATTGATACATTTGCAAGGTAGCCTTAAAATTAGTTATTCATCAAACTCAACATTTAATCGATGGAAATTAAACATTCGCAACAACCAATAGAAAATAAATGTTCTTAATAGTCTTCTAGAACACAATCCAAAATCAAAGTTCTCCAAACATGGTTGAATGTGGGTGAAAAATTAGAGTTTGCGTGAAAAAGCTACAACATATCCTTAAAATAAAGTTATAGTTTAACTCGAGATTAAATCGATGGAAATTCAACATTCACAAAAATTGATAAAAATTAAACGTTCTTAATAGTCATCTACAACACAATCCTAATTCAAAGTTCTCCAAACATGATTTATTGTCGCTGAAAATTAGGAGTTCATGTGAAATAGCTGCAACGTACCATTGAAATCACAATTTCATCAAACTCAACATTAAATCAATGAAAATTCAACATTCACAAAAACTGATAGAAATTAAAGGTTATTAATAGTTATCTACAACACAATACTAAATCAAAGTTTTTCAAACATGGTTGATTATGTTTGAAAAATGGGAATTCATGTGACAAAGCTGCAACACAACCTTAAAATTAGGTTTCCGTCAAACTCAACATTAAATCGATGAAAAATCAACATTCACAAAAACCGATAAAAAATAAAGATTATTAAAAGTCATCTACAACATAATCCTATATCAAAGTTCTCCAAAGATAGTTGAGTATGGGTGATAAAAATTAAAGGTTCTTAATAGTCATCTACAACACAATCCTAATTCAAAGTTCTGCAAACATGATTTATTGTCGGTGAAAATTGGGAGTTCGGGTGACACAGCTGTAACGTACGCTTGAAATCATGATTTCATCAAACTCAACATTAAATCAATGAAAATTCAACATTCACGAAAAATGATAGAAAATAAATGTTATTAATAGTTATCTACAAACTAATACTTAATCAAAGTTCTTCAAACATGGTTGATTATAGCTAAGAAAATGGGAGTTCACGTGACAAAGCTGCAACTCAGCCTTAAAATTAGGTTTTCATTGAACTCGACATTAAATAAATGAAAATTCAAAATTCACAAAAATCGATAGAAAATAAATATTTTAATAGTCATGTATAACACAATCCTAAATCAAAATTATCCAACTATGATTCATTGTGGGTGAAAATTGGGAGTTCGCATGACACAGTTACAAGATAACCTTAAAATAATGTTTTCAATAAACTCGACACTAAATCGATGAAAATTCAAAATTCACGAAAACTGATAGAAAATAAAGGTTCTTAATAGTCATTTAAAACACAATCCTCTACCAAAGTTCTCCAAACATGGCTGATTGTGGTGAAAAATGGGAATTTGCATGACACAACTCCAATGTAGCCTTAAAATCACGTTTTTCGTCAAACTCAACATTCACGAAAAATGAATACAAAATAAAGGCTCATTATATTCATCTACAACATAATCCTAAATCAAAGTTCTCCAAACATGGTTAATTATGCGTGAAACATGGGAGTTCACATGACACAGCTGGAATGTAGCATTATAATCAGGTTTTCATTGAACTCAACATTAAATCATTAGAAATTCAACATTCACGAAAAATAATAGAAAATAAATGTTCTTAATAGTCTTCTACACACAATCTGAAATCAAAGTTCTCCAAACATAGTTGAATGTTGGTGAAAAATTAGAGTTCGCGTGAGAAAGCTACAACATAGGCTTAAAACAAAGTTTTAGTTTAACCCCAATTTAAATCGATGGAAATTCAACATTCAAACGAATTGATAAAAATTGAAGGTTCTTAATATTCATCTACAACACAATCCTAATTCAAAGTTCTCCAAACATGATTTATTGTTGGTGAAAATTGGGAGTTCGTGTGACATAGCTGCAACGTACCCTTGAAATCACGATTTCATCAAACTCAACATTAAATCAATGAAAATTCAACATTCACAAAAACTGATAGAAAATAAAGGTTATTATTAGTTATCTACAACACAATACTAAATTAAAGTTCTTCAAACATGGTTGATTATGTCTTAAAAATGGGAATTCACGTGACAAAGCTGCAAATCAGCCTTGAAATTAGGTTTCCATTGAAGTCAACATTAAATCGGTGAAAAATCAACTTTCACAAAAACCTATAGAAAATAAAGATTATTAAAAGTCATTTACAACATAATCCTAATTCAAATTTCTCCAAAGATGGTTGAGTATGGGAGAAAAATGGGAGTTCACATGGCACCTTTGTAACATAGCGTTAAAATTATGTTTTCATCCAACTCGACATTACATTGAATGTAATTGAACATTCACGAAAACCAATAGAAAATAAAGATTTTTTATAATCATCTACAACACAATCCTAAATCAAAGTTCTCCAAACACGGTTGATTGTGTGTGAAAAATGGGAGATCGCGTGACACAGTTGCAACATAGCCTTGAAATCATGATTTGGTCAAACTCGACATTAAATCCTTGAAAATTCAACATTCACAAAAATCGATAGAAAATAAAGGTTATTAATAGTTATCTACAACACAATCCTAAACAAAGATCTTCAAACATGGTTGATTATAGCTGAAAAAATGGGAGTTCATATGACAAAGCTGCAACTTAGCCTTAAAAATAGGTTTTCGTCGAACTCAACATTAAATAAATGAAAATTCAAAATTTACAAAAATAGATAGAAAATAAATATTTTAATAGTCATCTATAACACAATCCTAAATCAAAATTCTCCAAACATCATTGATTGTGGGTGAAAAATTGGAGTTCGCATGAAACGGTTTAAAAATAACCTTAAAATAATGTTTTCATTAAACTCGACATTAAATCGATGGAAATTCAAGATTCATGAAAACTGATAGAAAATCAAGGTTCTCAATAGTCATTTAAAACACAATCCTCTATCAAAGTTCTCCAAACATGGTTGATTGTGGGTGAAAAATGGGAATTCGCGTGACATAGCTGCAATGTAGCCTTAAAATCACGTTTTTCATCAAACTCAACATTTAATCAATGGAAACTCAACATTCACGAAAATGAATACAAAATAAAGGTTCATTATAGTCATCTACAACATAATCCTAAATCAAAGTTCTCCAAACATGGTCAATTATTCGTGAAACATGAGAGTTCGCATGACACAGCTGGAATGTAGCCTTATAATCAGGTTTTCATTGAACTCGACATTAAATCATTTGAAATTCAACATTCACGAAAACCAATAGAATATAGAGATTCTTAATAGTCGTCTATAACACAAACCTAACAAAAATTTCTCCAAACATGGTTGATTGTGGGTGAAAAATGCGAGTTCGTTGACACATTTGCAACACAGCCTTAAAATTAGGTATTCATCAAACTCGACATTTAATCGATGGAAATTAAACATTCTTGAAAACCAATAGAAAATAAGTGTTCTTAATAGTCTTCTACAACACAATCCGAAATCAAGAATATAGAGATTCTTAATAGCTATCTATAACACAAACCTAACAAAAACTTCTTCAAACATGGTTGATTGTGGGTAAAAAATGAGAGTTCATTGACACCTTTGCAACGTAACCTTAAAATTAGGTATTCATCGAACTCGACAATTATTCTATGAAAATTAAACATTCATGAAAACCAATAGAAAATAAATGTTCTTAATGGTCTTCTACAACACAATTCGAAATCAAAGTTCTCCAAACATGGTTGAATGTGGGTGAAAAATTAGAGTTCGCGTGAGAAAAAAGCTACAACATCGCCTTAAAATAAAGTTTTACTTTAACTCGAGATTGAATCGATGGAAATTCAATATTCAAAAAAATTGATAAAAATTAAAGGTTCTTAATAGTCATCTAGAACACAATCCTAATTCAAAGTTCTCCAAACATGATTTATTGTCAATGAAAATTGGGAGTTCGTGTGACACAGCTGCAACGTACCCTTGAAATCATGATTTCATCAAACTCAATGTTAAATCAATGAAAATCCATCATTCACGAAAACTGATAGAAAATAGAGGTTATTAATAGTTATCTACAACATAATACCAAATCAAAGTTCTTCAAACATGGTTGATTATGTCTGAAAAATGGGAATTCACGTGACAAAGCTGCAACTCAGCCTTAAAATTAGGTTTCCGTCGAACTCAACTTTAAATCGGTGAAAAATCAACATTCACAAAAACTGATAGAAATTAAAGATTATTAAAAGTCATCTACTACATAATTCTAAATCAAAGTTCTCCAAAGATGGTTGAGTATGGATGAAAAATGGGAGTTTGCTTGACACCTCTGTAACATAGCGTTAAAATTATCTTTTTGTCTAACTCGACATTAAATTCAATGAAATTAAACATTCATGAAACCCAATAGAAAATAAAGATTCTTAATAGTCATCTACAACACAATCCTAAATCAAAGTTCTCTAAAAATGGTTGATTGTGGGTGAAAAATGGGAGATTGCGTGACACAGCTGCAATGTAGCCTTGAAATCATGATTTGGTCAAACTCGACATTAAATATTTGAAAATTCAACATTCACAAAAATTGATAGAAAATAAAGGTTATTAATAGTTATCTACAACACAATCCTAAACAAAGGTTTTCAAACATTGTTGATTATAGCTTAAAAAATGGGAGTTCACATGACAAAGTTGCAACTCAACCTTAAAAATAGGTTTTCATCGAACTCAACATTAAATCAATGAAAATTCAAAATTCACAAAAATTGATAGAAAATAAATATTTTAATAGTCGTCTATAACACAGTCCTTAATAAAAATTCTCAAATCATGATTGATTGTGGGTGAAAAATAGGAGTTCGCATGACACAGTTTCAAGATAACCTTAAAATAATGTTTTCAATAAACTCGACATTAAATCGATGGAAATTCAAGATTCATGAAAACTGATAGTAAAAAAGGGTTCTTAATAGTCATTTAAAACAAAATCCTCTATCAAAGTTCTCCAAACATGGTTGATTGTGGGTGAAAAATGGGAATTCGCTTGACACAGCTGCGATGTAGCCTTAAAATCACGTTTTTTGTCAAACTCAACATTTAATCAATGGAAACTCAACATTCATGAAAATGAATAGAAAAAAAGTTCATTATAGTCATCTACAACATAATCCTAAATTAAAGTTCTTCAAACATGGTTAATTATGCATGAAACATGGGAGTTCGCATGAAAAATGTGAGTTCATTGACACATTTGCAACACAGCCTTAAAATTAGGTATTCATCGAACTCGACATTTAATCGATGGAAATTAAACATTCGAGAAAACCGATAGAAAATAAATGTTCTTAATATTCTTCAACACAATCCGAAATCAAAGTTCTCCAAACGTGGTTGAATGTGGGTGAAAAATTAGAGTTCGCGTGAGAAAGCTACAACATAGCCT
Source organism: Sequoiadendron giganteum (assembly GCA_007115665.2). Taxonomy (NCBI): domain Eukaryota; kingdom Viridiplantae; phylum Streptophyta; class Pinopsida; order Cupressales; family Cupressaceae; genus Sequoiadendron; species Sequoiadendron giganteum. The sequence continues at coordinate 508,285,235 of CM021102.1, forward strand.
TAAAATAAAGTTGCAGTTTAACTCGAGATTAAATCGATGGAAATTCAAAATTCACAAAAATTGATAAAAATTAAAGGTTCTTAATAGTCATCTACAACACAATCCTAATTCAAAGTTTTCCAAACATGATTTATTGTTGGTGAGAATTGGGATTTTGCATGACACCTCTGTAACATAGCGTTAAAATTAGGTTTTCGTCTAACTCAACATTAAATTGAATGAAATTGAACATTGACGAAAACCAATAGAAAATACAGATTCTTAATAGTCATCTACAACACAATCCTAAATCAAAGTTCTCCAAACATGGTTGATTATGGGTGAAAAATAGGAGATCACGTCACACAGTTGCAACGTAGCCTTGAAATCATGATTTGATCAAACTCGACATTAAATCCTTGAAAATTCAACAATCACAAAAACCGATAGAAAATAAAGGTAATTAATAGTTATTATCGACAACACAATCCTAAACAAAGATCTTCAAACATGGTTGATTATAGCTAAAAAAATGGGAGTTCACGTGACAAAGCTGCAACTCAGCCTTAAAAAAGGGTTTTTGTCGAACTCAACATTAAATCGATGGAAATTCAAGATTCACGAAAACTGATAGAAAATAAAGCTTCTTAATAGTCATTTAAAACACAATCCTCTATCAGAGTTCTCCAAACATGGTTGATTGTGGGTGAAACATGGGAATTCACGTGACACTACTGCAATGTAACCTTAAATCATCTCTATCAACAATTGTTTCCTTCTACTCAAGGTATCTGTAACTCTATTTGACCTTCCACTCCTATGCTTCAAAATAAAATTATAACTCTACAAAATCTCAACCCACTTTAAGTGCAGTTGATTTAACTTTCTTTAACTATTGAGACACTACAAGGCCTAGTGATCAATATATAAAATGAATTATTTTTGCAACAAATAGTGTCTACATTTCTTCAAAGCCTAAACTATAAAGTGAAACTCCCAATCATAGACAAAATATTTCTTCATAGCATCATTTAACTTCTCACTAAAATAAGAAACAAGCTTACCTTATTGACTCAAAACAACTCCTATGGTAGTCCCATTAGCATCACAATCCACCTAAAAGATCTTATTTAAATTTGGAAGTGCCAAAAGAAGTTGCTCTGTAACTTTCTTCTTCAACATATCAAAAATTTTGGCTGCTCCTGTAGTCCACTTAAACTCTTTTCTATCCCCTCTCATTGCTTCAATTAGAGGTACACAAATACTACTAGAATTATTAATAAAATTTCTATAAAAACTTGCTAGACCATGAAATGATCTTACCTTTGTAACAATCCTTAGGGTAGGCCATTCAATGATAGCTCCCACTTTCTCTGGATCTATTTTAAGACCCTTTGTTGAGACAAAAATTCTTAGATTCAGTACTCCCTCTTCACAAAACTACATTTCTTTAAATTAATCAATAGATTTTCCTCCCTTATCTTCTTAAAAACTCTTTGAATATGCATCAGGTGCTCCTCCAATGTCTTACTAAAATTTAGAATATCATCCAAATAAAAAATAACAAATTTTCCTAAAAATTCTTTCAATACCTCATTCATAAGACACATAATTGTGCTTGGTGCATTGGTTAGCCCAAAAGGCATGACTAACCACTCATACAATCCCTCCTTGGTTTTGAAGGGTGTCTTCCATTCATCTCCTTCTCTAATATGGATCTGGTGATATTCACTCTTCAAATCTATCTTTGTGAAGTACTCAACTCCACTCAAATAATCCATAATATCATCCATTCACTACACATGGACTCAAATTCTCTCTGATCAATCCCTTTCTCAACAACTCTTGCACTTTTTTGTTCAACTCTTCACTCTCTATTGGAGTCATACGATGAGCTACATTATTTGACAAACTGGCTCTAGGAATCAGGTCCATCTGATGACTAATCATTCTTATTGGAGGCAAACATTTAGGTATGTTATCAGAAACAATATCTTGAAACTCATTCAACATATCTAAAACCTCTACAAGTACCTCATTAGTATCCTCTTTATCAACTCTAGGGATCAATGCAAAACACATATGCTCATGCCTCATACCTTCTAGGAACTTTCTTCCATCAAACAAAACAATTCTTGCATTGATGCACACCTTTTCCTCTGCCTCTTTCAAGGGCTTCAAATTATTATGAACTCCATCCTTTGTCAAGGAATAGGTGTTGGCATGTCCATAATGTATTGCTTGCCGATCAAACTACCACGATCTTCCTAACAACATATGATGAACATTCGTAAGCATAATATCACACAATACCTCATCATGGTAATTTCCAATCTTGAACTTTAGCCTTATGGTTCTTCTGCAACCAAGAACTCCAGTATGGATTTAGATGACTTCTTCTCTCCAATCACAACTTACTAACCATCTCTTCTAAAACAAGGTTATCAGTACTACCTCCATCAATAATAACATTGCAAACTTTACCTTCACACTTAAATATGGTGTGAAAAAAATTCTTCCTTTGAGTTGGTTTCTTCTCCTCATTCAGTAAGGCTCTTCTAGTAACAAGAAACTCTCCTCTTTCTACATCCTCAAAATGTGAAGACTCAACATCTTCATCTACATGTGCAACTTATGCATTACCCTTAGGTCTTCTATTTGTCCTTCCTTGATGTTAAGGGCACTCATAGGCTCTATTTCCTTCTTCTTCGCACTGGAAACATGTTCCATGAAAGCCACCTCTTCCTCATTCTCATCCAGATCTTCCTCTTCCTCTTTGGTCTCCATTATTATGATCATGAGAATGATAGGTGTTATCTCCTTTTTGGTTATGGATCCTACTAGATCCTTCACCCTTATTTTGATCTTCATTTCAACCTTCATATGACTATCCACTAGCCTTTCCACCACAACCCCCATCTCTTTGCTTACTTTCAAATCTTCTATTCAAATTTTCTTCTATCTTCAAAGCAAACTAATATGCATCTTCAATGGTAGTCATTCTTACCAGACCCAAATATTCTTGAATACTTGACTTCCACCCATTTATGTAATGAAAAACTTTCTCCTTATTGGCCTCAGAATGGCTTGTTTTGATCAAGACACGGTAGAATTATTCTATATACTCCTTGATAGATTTTCTTGCTTGTTTCAACCCTTGCATCTTCTTCAACAAATCTAGCTCATAATCCATAGGAATGAATTGTCTTTTTGATTTGTCCACCATACGATCCCATCTTGTTATTTTCTCTTTTCCTCTTTGATTTCTTTCTAGTTGTACCTCTTTCCACCAAATATTCACATGACCCTTTAGCTTGGTCTTTGCAAATTTGACCCTCTCAGGATCTTCCACCTCCTCATACTCAAATTATTCCTCCATATTGTTGATCCAATCAATCAACTCTTATGGGCTAAGATTTCTAGAAAATGTAGAAACATCGATTTTTGGCCTTTTCCCAATCTTAGAGATGGCCTTAAATAATTTGACTTGCTCTGGATCTTCTTCTTCTTGTTCTTTGAATTGTTCCTCATTTTTCAAATTCATCTTCACTTTCATTTCCTCTTCTTGGCTCAAACCCTTGACATAGCTCCTCTTGCAGTGCTTGAACTTGTCTCTGTAGGGCTCTAAAACCCTCTTTTGGTACAAAAGAATTCCTTCCACCACCACAGTTTCTTCGCGGACGAATTCTAATCACCTTTCTTAGAAACCCACAACCACAAGTCCTGGTGCAAAATGTCTCACGTTCGATGATCTATTTACACACTTAGTAAAACCTACTCTGATACCACTTGATGAGGGACACACTGCCCAAAACCCACAAAAAACAAAATAATAGATACCAACAAAGAAGTTGTGAGACAGAAAATAACTCACTTTCAATTATTTAAAAAAAATTAAAAAATTATAGATTCAAAACTTACATGCTACAACCTCATGGGCTTGATTCATTACAACAAAATCAACTCTGAAAATAAAATATATTATTCGGAGCCACAATAAGCACTAATGGAGCCACCTTTTATAACCCCCACTTATCCCTTTTTATTTTACCCCATAACCACCCTAAAATGTTCTAGAAAGTGTAACTTTCTGTTTTGTTTTGGCACCAAAATTCTAGTCGTTTGATTTATTACCTAGGAAGATATTTTAATGAAATTCACTTTTTAGTGGGGCAACTTCGTGGGGCCATAACTTTTGATCCGAGTGTTCAAATTTCTATTATAAAATATTGTTGGAAATCTCTCCTAGAGATCTACAACTCCGAACCCATCAAAGGCCAATTTGTCAACTTTTCGAGCTGTTTTGGGGCCTCTAAGGTTTTCATATCTGAATTTGAAGCTACATTGGAGAAATTTCTTGGGATGAAAACTTTAATATATCCCAAACTGTGTAGGGTATTGAGACGATTCTTTTGCAATCGAAAATGTTTTTGAGTTCTACTCGGGGTAAATTTTCAGGTCCATATGAGCCCATTTAGGAAAACTTAATAAAAATAGTAAGTGACTATTTTTTGACTTTTCTAACTTTTGAACACCCTTTAAGTGCCATCATGGAACTCAAAATAACTAAAGAAATTAAGGAAAAATATTTTTTTTGGGTGATGTGAGATTTCCCTACACTCCTAGATGCTCCTGCATCATAGAGTCTAATCCTTTGTTGGGTAGGAGTCACGTACAAGAGCTCCTCTATAATCTATGACACCTAATGAATTTATAGAGTAGCTTTTGGAGGGTATTGGTTTCATAGAGTTACTTTATTCAATATCAATGACATGTCACTGAATCAATCTATTCAACACATCAATGCTACATATATTGGATGAGAGATGTTTGATAGAGGTAGATGTTTTTGTGTAGATTGTAGGGACTTATTTGTCTACATATCTAGATTTGGTTGGAGATGATGTTCCTCTTTGTACAGTTGTGACACAAGTATATATAATTTTTTAAAACAATTTAGTTAAATTTATATTATATAATATTTAAATCATATGCTTCAAGTCCATAATTAAATTTTTTTTGAATTATTTTTTATTTTTTATTTTTTATTTATATATGCACATATGTCTAGGTCTGGGTAGTAGGCAATATTCCCAATTTGAGCATAGGACATGTATGCATGTGTTATTCACTCAATGATAATAGATGAACAAGATAATTTATGTTATATATACATGTATTCTAAAATTATAATCAAATTAAAGTTCATATATACATATTATTATTTAATTATATGTGTGCATTTTGTAGGGCTCCATTCGTCCATTAGAGCATGTTTCACACTTAAGAGGGTTTCTCAACTAGGATTCATGTTGGCGATCATACCAGTTATATTATATTATGTGCATATGACACGTGTTTATTTTATGTTTATATTGACATGAAAATTTATAATTTATATTAGAGTTATGACACATATATCTAGACATGGTTAAGTTTGATAATTGATAGAATATGTACACTTCCATGTAGTTCATGTTTGATGTATGGACATGTAAAACTTTTTTATTTGATGTGTATATTATATGTGTGACATGTTTATATTTGACATATATATTTTGATCTATTTTTTAGCTCATGAATTTGTTATAATAATGATGTGTACATAAATAAATTTAAATAATAAGATAAATAAATATATTTGAATCCTCATTTTTATTTATTTATAACTTTTAACAAGTGAACTTTATGTAATAAGAAGAAATTTTTTAATTTAAATTTATAACTTAAAATATATCTTTCTTCTTTCTAAAGATTGATTGCAATGATAAATTGGATCTAGATAACCTCCATAGTTAGATCAAGTTATTCTCTTGAGTAGGTTTATAACTTGTCATTTAGATATGTTTAATGAATGTGCATGAATAGACCTTAAGGTTGAATAGGTGGTTAATCTCTTCATTTTTCTTTTATGAAAAAGTAATACATGCATGAATTATTCTATGGAAGTGAAAATATTTGAATAACCCTTCATTATTTGGTTAATTAAATAAATAGGTTCCTATACTGCTAGATTTGTCTAGGTTGAGTTAATAAATTGGTAAGTTTAAATATTTCAATGAACTGGTAATTAATCATAGTGAAGATATATGTATGGTATAAAATTATTAAGCTAATATTAAGAATAGAACTTTGTGATATATGAAGTTCTTAATCAAACTCCTATCTTAAACCCTAATATGGGAATTAAAGAAAATAATTACATTGTGCTTTAGTCTATGGAGAGGATGCGATATAAAATATAGAATAAAATTTAGGTAACTTGACATTGCATATTCGACTTTGATATTATTTTATTTATATAAAATATAAATTACTTGGTTAGAGAAGGTGAGAAGTAGTGGGATTAGAGAAGGTCAAAACCATCTCTCCTTTAGCATAAGGAATTTGGTAGAGAGACATTATATATTTTAGTTGAAGTATTTTTTTCTATAAATATTATTATTATAGTTTGTGTAAATTCTACTTTTAACATATTGCCTTTCACGAGGAAAACCAACCACCTACTAAAATACTAACAAATCTAACATTCTTCATAATTCCCTTGTTTAAATTATGTGCAATTTACTATTATTTTGTCCAAGCATGACCAAGACCTAGAAATCTTGATAATTTATGAGGATATTTTAGTATAGATTCAAGAAATTATTTGATCTTATAGCTCCTAAGATTGGTGGACATCATTACCATGCCATTTTTTACATCAATAGCAATGATCCTATAAGCACGGTTGTACTTAATATTTTGATTGTTTAGTGTTTATATTCTCTAATTTTCTTATCTATGATAGATTTTTGATTGCTTGGGATCTATCCTCTTATAATACTTAGAGGTATTCTCATTATATTCCAAAGAATTTTGATAATATTCTCCTCAATTTTTTACCTCATAGTAATTGGTTTGAATAAAAATATATTGTTTTTTCTATAAATCATTTAACTAGATTGGGTATAATGCATGGTGATGTTTCCTATAAGATATTTGTTTCTTCCTTGTTGGTTGAACCTTTTTCATGGTACTCAATTATTTCTTTGGGCTCCATTCATTCATGAAAGGAGATGGTAGACATGTTTTGTAGTGAAAGATATTTTTTGTAGCAATTTACTAAACTCATTCATCTGTAGGTAACTTTTGAGTAGTATGCGAGAACCATGAGGATGATATCTTAGTCCATTTTTATTTTTATTTTAGATTTTCAAGAATTTTAAACATTCTATTATTTCTCTTTATGCCTCCTAAATATATTTTTATGTTTTTTTTAATTTTGATTCATTGGATTATTTGACTACAACAATTATAAGAATGGCCCTTAGAGTGAAAACTATTGTAAATGTATTTAAAGAGGTAATTACTATCAATTAACAACTTATGGCTCAAGGTTATAGTCATGTGTGTGGTCCATGAATTTTAATTTAAAGCTATATTCCATCTCCTATCTCCAAGTGTCTTTAACTAATCGTGATTTAAATTGCAATCCTTTGTTTAAGAATTAGCCTATGTATTCATTATGACCACTATTAAATAAAGAATCCATGATTTGTGTACATTTGCTTCTAAATTGTATGTCCAATATTATTCCTATGCTTGTGATTCCTCATGGTCTTAGCCTAAAACTCATGAAATTGTGAGGTTTTAAATTTCTTATGTCATTGTTCCATGTGATGATTTGAGTGGTTCTCCATTTATGCCTAATGTGGATGATTATAGGGATGGATGTAGTTGGGATTAAAAAACATTTAATTAGTGTATGATGTCAAGGATCTTATTTTTGATCTAATATTATATCTATTCCAACGAATCACTAAAGACACAAAGAAAAACATCTTAAATTTATCACATATTGTGGATTTTTTAAAGTAATTTTTGGTGAATATTTTGGTTTTGTTAAGAATATACAATATTTTTTTCCCAAAATAATTTAGTTTTATTAATCTAAGGTATGTAAATAGATGATATTTTAAATTTCAACATCGATTACATTAATAAGGATAATAATAGTGTTATTTTATGTGTGAGGAAGGAACCTAATGTTTCTTTCTAGAAAAAAATTTAAGGATTAAAATTAGTTTTTAGACTTACTCAAACAATGATGAATCATATTAAATGGTAATCCTAATTAAGTCATATCCTAAATTTGACCCTAAACCTTATAAACCATCTACTTGTGCCTTCATGTATGTTCCTACTTCCCTCTAAACCTCAATAGTCCAAATAATTTTGCTTAATTTTTTGAAAAATAAGAGTAGGAATAGTTTAAAAATCAATATTATTGATTCTTCACTTGTAAAATTTACCTTTAAGATTTTTTAATAAGCAAGCCAACTTTGGAGGCCATTCCTTGAAAATATTAATTTTATGATTTTTTTACAAACCTACACCTCTTAAGGAGTGTCATAAAATTACACATAGATTTCTTTTATTTACCAAATGCTACTAAGAAACTTTACCCATATACTCAAGATTTCAACTGGCATAACACTACCACTCCTATAGTGAATTTAACATATGCAAAATGTTACTCAACAACTATAACAAAAAACACACAATTTTTTTTAAGCTACTAGTTTCACTCAACCCACCCCTTCCATACCTTCACTAGATTTCAATATTTACACAAAGGAAAAGGTCCAATCAACATAATCCGGGCTGACAACATTGGTTATAGTCTTGAAAAAATTGTGCCCTAGTGAGCTTGACCTTGGTGTTTATGTTGCAAGTATGGATGTGTTTGGTGGTGTTGTCATTAATTTTTTCATTGATGTCAACATAGTTTAGAGTGATTACATGTGGTAATTTTATAGTTGAGATATTGTAGATGTTTTTAGAGTACATGGAGCTATATTTATGAAGTTGCAGTTGTGTCTTTGTCAAGTTCTTTTGAGAAAATTAATAAAATAATGAAGACTATGTAGTGTGTGTGTGTTCTGAGTGTGCTCAGGTAATGTGCTCTGCATTTCTTCTGTGTTGATCCTATGCTTGTGTGGATCTATGGTATTGTTCATGAGATTCAAAGGATAATATAAACTAAGTTTTAGCTTCTGGATCGATGGAGAGTGGAAGATATGTTCACCGGTGTGTGAACCAGTTTGGCAAAACTATTTGTTTGTAGACTAGGAGAAATATTTTTGCTCCACAATCTTTTGGTGGCTTGTTTTAGGTCTTGCAAATCTTGAAGATGGTTTGCACTGATGTTTTTAGTGTTATGGAAAACATGCTTGTGATTTGGTGGTCTGGAAGACTTTCTCTAGAGCTCCCGTGTGATGTTGCTTAGTCTAGTTGGACTGTTGAAGAATGTTTTGTGCATTAAGATTATTGCAGTTGTTGTGGATGTATCTGATGGTTTCTTAGAGATGTTAAAATTTTTTATGAAGTGTGTTGGTGATCCACGCATGACCATCTTGTTGGAGATGTGTGTAATCTAAAGATCATTTGTGTTTTCATTAAGTTTGGACGACCTGGTGTCTACACGTTACATAAAGATTTTACATCAAATTAAGGAAGTGTGTGATTGATCCAATATGTTGTTTGGGTCCTAATTAAATATGTAATTGGTCCACTCTCATTCTTATCCACTATAGGAATATTGAGTAGCCAACCTAATTTGAATTTGTAAATTGAAGGATGTATAGCCGACCTTGGAGAATGCTTCTAGGGTTGAAGATGGTATAAAAGCAAGTCAAGATGTTGTGAATTGTGAGAAAATAAAGTGAAGTGTGCGAACAAGTGTGAAAAGAAAAGTGTGTAAGAGAAAATCAAGGTATTAGTACTTTGATGTGTTAGATTCCTGAAAGTAGTGAGCTGATGGTCTTTGCAATCTTTTGATCAAGTTGAGAATGTGTGGAACCTATTGTGGTGGATCTTTATTTATCTTTTCTTTATCTGTAGGTAGTGAGCCTCCTTCTAGACAATGAGTCCTATTGTAGGTAGTGAGCCTTTGTATCTAGGTAGTGATCCCTTTGGCAGTGAGCCTTTGTATTTGGTATTGTATTATTACTATATTGTGAGCTAATCCTCACCATTGTTTTCCCTCATTGGGTTTTCCATGTAAATCTAGTGTCTCTGGTGTTTTCTTTATGTTATTTGCATTTCATGTTTACTCTTAATAATATATTGAGTTAAAGTGGAATTGATTAAGGTTAGAAGTAAAGTAATTTGATACAATTGATTCACCCCCCCTCTCAGTTGTCTTATGCATTTCAACAATTTATCGACCAAGAAGGGGATCCACTAGCCCCTACAAGGAGGAGACATCGTAGGCCAAATTTTGATAGCCATGACCCACCACTTCTTGTTCCACTGTCGCATTTAGCCCCAAATGCTACTTGGAATGGATGAGGACCATTGGGTATCACTTCACCCAAGTTGATTCGAACTGCGAAAACTTGAGAAGAGACCATCCTATTCACCTTATACCTTGAAATACATGACCCAACACCATTTTTAGCCTCTATCACAACTAGGGATTTTGTTTCGAATATATTTTCAAGACGCAGATTAGTGAAGACCCCATTAAAATCATTTACCTAGAATAATGCCAGTTTCATCTTTATTTCGTAGTAAGAATGACCAATCAAGGAGAAAAAACCTCATAAGGACCATGAGCCACCATAGATTCAATGATTTAAACATAATTTACATGATACTTCCCCAACTAAAATCCCACTATCATGGTTACTACACCTTCCTTCGGTCATCACTTTTGTGACTTGCACAAGGGACTCAAAAATATCATGTAAGAATAATGATTACAACTTATTCACCACCATCACCACTAGGCACTTGGGACACTAGCCACATCTACTCATCAGCCTCCTTATTGCACTCCCTATAAATGTGGCCTATCTTAAAATATTAAAAGCTTCTAATAGTTTGAGGCAACCCACCAATGTTTTATTAAACTTGTAGTTGCAAAATTTTCCCATTCTAAAAGCATTAATCATAATGAGAGGATATCCTTCCATGAATAATATTTCAATTCCAATCCTCATGTCTTCATTAAGCCCCATACCATAATTCTTTCATTTTTCACTTCATTATTGGTGCCTACAAGAAGTGAGGAACTAAGTTTTGCAATCACCACTCTATCTTCATTTTTGAAAATGCATCCAACCTCGGATTGACCCAAATCACCTTGTGAGGCCTCATCAAAATTTATTTTAATCCAACCAATCTTTGACGAGGTCCAAGAAGCCTTCAGTCTAGCTACCTTAGTGTAATTAACCTCGCTACCCCCATAAATAGGGGGATATAGAGGCCCACACATGAATTACTCATCAAGTTGTCCAATGAAGAAAATAAATTATCTTAGGAATTGATTTCTAGCAACATTATTTACCACTTATGTTATAGTAACCTCTAGCTTCCTGTGAAACATGTTCAACTTCAAGGATTTATCTTGAAAATTTATTATGTTTCTATCCTTCTATAACTCCCATATAACAATGGAGGGTGAGGCAATCCATAAAATTTTGAAGACTGATCTTTTCTAGATAATAGGCCAAAGGTTGAAGAGATATTTTATATCCACATGAAGGGGCATGAGTAGTTTAGTTTATTCAACAAAATTTTCCAATAATCTTCAACATGCATTTTAATAGGATGTTATTTTTTATTTCCTCTTCATTCTTATTAAAAAAAAATCTATGAGGACCAATAAAACTAATCTTCTTCAATATTTCACCAATGACATTTTTTTTTGTAAAACTACCCACACAAAGGACCCCACTTTAGGTAAACAATTTCTATGCCAATGGAGGTGGGTTGACCAATCAAGATTTTTCTCTACACTTTCTCTCACCACATAGCCCAATTTGACACTATATATTCCTAACTTAGCAACAAACCACCTAATTTCATCCTCTTCCTTAGAGATAAATATTTTCCCTTTGCTCAAATATTTTTTCAAAATTTGGGCTTGCTAATCAAGTAGATCAAAATTATCCAATTATTTCCACTTCCACTTTGTCCTTTCATCTTCCACAATGGTTTAGATATATTCCTTAAGGTATAGACCCCAAATAACCTTAAGTATGAACTAGATTCCATTTAAATATTGTTTGCTAGCTAGGGTTGGGGCTATATCCCAAGAGTCATCCCAAAAATTTCTTTCTTCCCACTCTTTATTCCCACGAAAAATGATCAATAATAATTGATGAGCCATAAGAATACCCAATTTCCTTTCTGTAGTTGCATGTTTTATCTTATTTTTGCTAAAATCTACAGGACACTACCAAACCTTTTTATATACTTTAAGCATTTCAAATCATATAAAGGTGATATATATTATATTAATGAATGTGTGTGTGAACTTTGAATGTCTACGAGTTTAGTAGAATTTCATGTTTAATCATAGTTGTTAGCAATGGAAATTCCTTAAAGAAATAAGGACTAAACCTTGTAGTGAAGAATCTTTCAACCCACAACAAAAGGTTTCTCAACTCTTAGTAGAAGGATGACAGTCCAATGCAGCTAGAGGAGTTAATCTACTACAATATGAGCTTATTTTTCAGAATGAGATGAAGGCAATGATTTGGGGACAAGATCATGGATGGCCAAATATCACTTCATCTTTTTAATAACTTATGGAGGAGAAAGGAGTTTGTTCCAATAAGGAATAACCATATAATAAGGAATTCTCTATGAGGGAATGTTTCTAGTTTATTATGGTTATCTTAAATCGTGCAAAGTCCTTATTTGACTTCTACACTCTTGTTCTTACTAGATTTTTTTTTTTGTTAAAGGACCTAGTCCTCTTCTTGTTTTCATGGGAGATTAGACATCTGATTCTAGTTTTTTGATAGTTTTCAAATAAGTGGACTCTCACAGATCCTATATAAGATGGTATTCTATTGAGAAGTCTAACATATAGATCTTTACATGTATTATATTGAATTGAAGATTTTGTTATATTCTACTTAGAACTATGTGTATGACTGGAATATAGTAAAGTTATTTTGGCATGTTTCATTGAGTTAAGTAATTGAAGAAGATCCCATGGATACAATAGCTCAATAAAGGGCCACTTGAGGTACTACAAAGCCACATTAGTTTAGATAATTAACTAGATAATGTATTGTAATTTTTAGTTTATAGTTTCCAACTTACATTATATTGAATGCTATATTTTATTGAGACTTTTGAATGATTAGTTGAATTAGGACATGCTGTAGCATAAATATTTACTAGTTATAGTCATAAGTGATAAATACCTATAACAATTAATGGTTATTAGTATTTTCTTAGTTGTTCTTTAGGTAGGAGTTATTTCCAGTTAAAAGTTTTTGATGAATTTATCCTTATTCAATCACCTATACTGAGTCAATATAAGATGTCTAGGATTATTGAAAGCATATATGGTGCCAAAATCATCTAAATTCTATGATTTCCTAGTTGATAATTTAATGAAGAACTCTCTTGAATGATGAAATTTTTAGTTTAGGGCCCTGTAGGTCCATTAAGACGTATGTATGATCATCTACATTAGTTAATTAGACATTAGGGGAAGCTCTATATTTTGACACCATTATCGAGGATGGTACTAAGTTAAAAAATATTATTTATGTTTTGAATTTACCTTCATTAATTCTATAGATTAGTAAGTTTTCATTTCTAACATTAGGATTAATAGACACTTCAAATCAACCAAGAACTATCACTAACAATGTGCAAGGACCACTATTTAAATATTAAAGAACTATTGTATGCAGACAAGGAGACACTCTGAGAAGATTTCTCCCCTCAATCCATGAGGAATTTAAAGATATTGGTGTAACTAAAGAACCTACTTAAGGAATCGATGAAATAGAATCACCCCTCACACTAGAAGCTACTCCAAACATAGGGGAGACTTTCAAAAGGCAACTTAACACCATGGCTGAGGAAATGGTGCAAAATCTAGTAGAACATGAACATGTGATATTTGAGTTTCCAATAACAAACCAAGAAAGGATCGTTGATCTTAAGAATAACACCCTTCGACCTTGCCAGTTTTCTATGGATTGGTTATTGAAGACCCAAACACATTATTATTTGAATTTTATGTTCTATATTGATGCTATGATTATACTATGGATGCTCACAGACTAAAACTCTTTTCAGCCACATTAAAAGATGCCACTTTGTGATGTTTTATGGGGTTGGGAAGAAATGTAATACCTGTATGACCATAAATGAGGATAAAATAACATGAATCAGAAATAGCAACCACTAACTATAATATTCAAGTAATACAAATATAATCTAACAATAAAGCACAATCAAGCATAAGAAATCAATAATACCAAAGCAATACCTTCCTCTTATGCTAAGATTGAATTATCTTTATTGTTCTTCTCTATTTTTCATTTTCTCTCAAAAATTATGTGTGCACTATTATTCTTAAGCTCAAATGAATATGAATATGATAATGATAGCAAAACATTGAAGATGCATAGTTAGCCTTCAAATGGGAATGGAGGTCTATTTTATAGAAAAGGTTAATTTGGATGGACGATCAAGATCAAAAGAAGAATTGAAGAGATCAAGGATGGAGAATTGTTGAGAGGAATTGATTGAACAATTAACTTTCTATAATTGGTTGCACGATTTTAGTTAACTATTTGCATGAGGAATTGATTGATTAGTTAAGGGATTTGATTGATCTGTTAACTCAGATTGAGTGGGAGTGAACTAAATTGATTAATTAGTAGATTGAAATTGATTATTTAGTGGATTGAGAGAAATTCTCAATTAGGAATGAGGTGGAAATGCATGAGATTTAATAATTAATTAAATTAATTAATTAAAGGAACATGTGTAAGTGGAATTAAATAAATAAATTGTTTTATTAATTATTTATGAAGAGTCGATAATGTTGAGAGAATTTATATGGATAATTAAATAATTAAAGTAATTGTTTAATTTAGAAAGGGATAATGGATGATTAATTAAATAATGAGAATTTATTTAATTAATCAAGGAAGATTAAGATTAAAGTGAATTACTAATGGCATCTCAACATGTGTAATCTTTGTGTAGTGTATCTACTATAAAGCCTCCGTACACTTCGCACATTTTTGTAGAACGGGTGTGAGAATGGATGTTCAGGTGGCTTGATTGTTTGAATTCTACAAAATAAAAGCTCACACGAATCAATGCAATGGAAAGGGAATTTTACAGACTTAGCATGCTTAAACCAGTATATTATAATTAAATTTTGCAGAACGGGTGTGATGTCGAATGGATAGGTGGCAAGCTGTTAATCTTCAAGATAGATTAACACATGAATCAATGTGTTGGAAAGGATTTTACCAGCCAAATCTAATCCTCATTATGCTTGACCGTAATAAAGGTATGTATTTTGTTAACAGGTGTCGGCTGTATGCAGGTTTATGGTGGTGTTTGTGGCTCGGTCATCATGAAAAACATCCTCAAGCAGATATAGGCAGATTTCCAGCCAATTTAATTTGATCTCGCATGTGGCAGACTCCATACCGACTGTTCAAAATTTCAATATTTTTAAATATCCGGGGCTATTAAAAGGTATGAAAAAGGTGTTCAAACAAAATGCAATTTGTAGACAAAGAAACGATATCTTTGATGGCACAAGGATAGTTGAGCATTGATGGTTGCAAAGGATGGTTGCAGAGGTTGGTGAGCTTTAAAGTTTTACTACAGACCCACGATCCACTTGCTTTTGTTGGTGAGCTTTGACACTAACTGCACTACTCAATGCACAGATTAGATTATTTACTTGCTCTACTTTTTCAACCTTGTAGCTCCTCAATGCCTTCAATGCTCGACGGCTCAAATCCACACCATCATTGGGAAATTGGGGAGGATATGGAGAGGAACTTTAAAGCTAAATATCATGCTTTATCATTTCTCCTTACACACCATTGCCATCAAGTTGATAGTGACAATAAACAACTATCCAAAAAGAAGGAGGTTATGGAT
Organism: Sequoiadendron giganteum; assembly: GCA_007115665.2. Lineage (NCBI taxonomy): Eukaryota > Viridiplantae > Streptophyta > Pinopsida > Cupressales > Cupressaceae > Sequoiadendron > Sequoiadendron giganteum. Next base: position 508,301,147 of record CM021102.1, read on the forward strand.
TCTGTAGAGTCTCAAGATGAGAAGGCTATCATACAAGTACATCACACAACAAACCACAATAGATTCCAGATATGAACATCACAACAAAGTCACATTCCTCTCCGCCAACACAACAGTTCATGAACAAGGGAGAAAAAGAGAGTTCATCAATTGGGAATATCTGATATAATATGCTTAAATCCATATTTTATGGTAGTAGATGTCCACATATTACATCATACAGGCTGCGAATTTCATATCTTCAGCTCATTTTCTGTCAATGTAGCTAAGTTTTTGTATATAGCCTTGTCAACATATAGATAGTTAACACATCGATTTAAATTTTTCTTATGAAACATTTTGTAAATATTTAAGTTATGATAGTAGGAGCTATAGGAATAGTTGCATAACATAATGCTAGATTTGACGATTCCAGTCTTGAACTTTGATATATTGTAACCTCTTTATTATATTAATATATTATGTCGGCCAAAAGCCTTTTACTTGAAAAAAAGAAGATTAAAGTGAATTAATTTAATAATATGAAAATTTAGTTAATAGTGGAATATGAAATTAGATTATAATTAAATAATTAAACATTAATTAATCATCAGGAATAGGACAATTATTAGTGTAAAAGTGTTGCTTGCAAGCTAGGTCAATTTCAAGTATCTACATTTTGCCTCACTTTGATATAATATGATTTTGAGTGTTGTTTCAAAGAAAAATTTAAAAAATACGTTTAGGACCTACCCTAGTATGCCTCGGTGACAGTGGGATAGTATGGTGCTCCCTTTGTAAATTTGGTAAAATTCTTTAAAAAATTGAAAAAAATTGGTAAATTTTCCAACAAGCTGATTTGATGTGTTTAGGTATGATGATAGCAAAAAATATGATTTTAGGGCCATTTGTCCAGCCATATTAGTGATTTGTTGACATGTCCAATGCATCCAATATAAAATAGGGTTCCATTATGCTTGAGAGGTCTATAAATAGGCCTTTGGGGGGGACATTCTCCCCATTTGTGCATTGAGTTGTTGAAAATTTGAGAGGAGAGGAGTGAGATTGAGTAGCAAAGTAGAGAAGCTATGGCGAGAATTCTAGAGGCCAATCATCAAGGGTGATGAGTATGAACATACAGGTGGCCAAAGGGCCTGGGTGATGTGGTACATATGATATCTTGATTTTACAATTTTACCATTTTTTTAATAGATTTTAGGGCTCAAAAATTGAGCAACGAATGTAATGCAAAATTTTGCATCACATCTGTAGTCACAAGAATCTCTAGTATCAAGTTTAGTGTCGTAATTGTAATTAAACACAATTGTCTTATGGAACCATATTCTTTATTGCGGGCTGCAAGTGTTTTTAGCACCATAATTATATTATGGCAACATAACTGTAGGTATGTGCACTGTATTTGATTTCCAACGATGCAATTGTAGAATTATGCCATGTATGTGTTTTCCAATGACACATCTGATAGTTGGTCAATTAAATGTATTTGTAGGAAAAACAATTTGGGTCCCAATGGTCAAATAGGTTTATCCAGGTGTCATTATTGATGTAATGTATTGTATAAATGTAGGTGATATTGCTATCATTGTATACTCGAGAGAGTCAACCTTCTTCCATGGTGCTTTGCTATCATTTGGACGTGGGAGAGAGAGATACTTTGTATGCTCTAGAATTATACTATGTTACTTTCATTCTCAAAATTAAGTCTAATTGGGGATTGATTACTACGTTGGTGAAGAGATGGTACTCCAAGATGAGCTCATTTCATGTGTTGACTAGCAAGGCGATAATGACTCTAGAGGATGTATGGCACATCCTATGCATCCCAATCCATGGGGAGAGAGTTATATATGACCTAGACTCTGGATTGGCTATCATGCAATGATGTTTCAACATTGATGATCTAGGTGTGGAGTATGAGATATATTGGGATATATTGGTGGATTGTTATGAGTGTCTGATTGTTGTGGTTTATAGTCTGATAGATGGTGTCCTAGTACCTGATCGACATAGCTATGGATTTCTAGTAGGATGGTGTCAGATGCTAGAAAGGATGATGAATGAGGACATAGTTTATGCATGGGCCCATGTGTCTTAGTTATGCTATATTTCCAGCTACATGATATTTCATGCAGGGGAGCTTGTTCTATTGGTTGCAGGGTCACACTGCTCCATGTATGGGTGTGGGAGCATATTACTATTTTCAGACCAGTGGTTGCGAGGGATCTACCTACAAGACTACCCTAGATTTTTATGTATGGTGGCACTATCACTTAAAGACATGTTGGGGATGTGGGATATTGATGACATGAGATCGATATACTTGTTGGTTTCACTTGGAGGCCATATAGGCAATGTGCGACTTGGAATGATGATGCATAGCATCTTTCATATTGCCAATAGACTAGGTATTTAATTGGATGCACAATGTAGTCCCTCTCATGTTACTGATACATTATGATATTGTTTTGTGTGTGTTTTGATATTGTTTGGTTATGTTTATGTTTTGATGCATACTTGATACTTTGATAGACATCTATTTCGTCATTTTGTTTGGTTGGCGAACAATCCTGCTTCTTTGCTTATGATATGTGGACACATGTGTTGGATATTTATGCTTATGTTGTTGTTACTGATCGCCTTATGAGGATGATGTTGCTTAGATTTTGATTACTGTTTGTGATTCGAGTGAGAGAGACGGTGTTACATCGCTCATCTGTGAGTGCTCTACCTCACTGCAATTCTCTTTCACGGTGAGCTTGATTATGAGTTTATATGTATATGTATATGTTGTTCAACATTTGGTGTTATGCAGGACTATAGGTACTAGGTGCCGACTCCACTTGCATTGCTAGGTCTGAGCGCACCCTACACACCCAATGTTTTTTGATGTAGTTAGGGAGTTGATAAGAAAGTACCCCCGTTTGTGTCTGTTATTTTGCCATTGTTTGTCAATGCCCTCTATCCATACCTCGTTCGTGTGGGTATTGTTTTATTTTGAGTTATTTATTTCCATGGTTTTAGTAATGATTGTTAAAGGTTTTGAATATGGCTATTTTGATATTGTTAAATAAATAGCTTCAGTTAAATGATATTCTTTGAAGAGGATAGTTAAATGATTAAATTGTATTTGTTGTGAATGTCATTAATTCTTTTAGAAAATAAAATGTGCTAGATAATGTTATTTATTTTAAGTGGACATTAATTGCCTTATTAATATTACATATTTTAAATTATTGATGGGAATACCATCTAATTTAAATATATGTAAATTAATAAATTATTTTATTAGATATTTAATTAAAGAAATTTGGAATTATTATTATTATGATTAATTATCACATTGAGTAATTAATTTAATATTAAATCGTAAATTTAAATGTTGCATAGTTTAAATTGTTTATTGATTTATTTTAAAAGATATTTATTGTCTTAGAGCTAATTATATTTTAGCATGAAATTATTGAAGAAATAGTTGGAAAATAAAATTTGGGTGAAAATGCCTATTTTGAAATTGGGAAAAATGGAATTGATTGCAAGTGGCTATTTTCATGCGGAGTAAGTTTCAAAAATTGATGGCAACTTTCCGATTTTTACTTTTTCTGGATTTTATATCCAATTTGGGGGCTTTTCAAAAAAAAGGAACAGAGGAAAGCAGATTCTCTCTGCAATTTCGTATTTGGAGTTTTTCTGGAAAAAATGTAACTCTATATTTTCAAAATAATAAAAGAATAAGAATAAAAGTTTTCTCTGGAAATTTGGGGGTTTTCGAATTGGATCCATAAGTTGTGGTGTTCAAAAATTGGTGGAAGAACGTAGCTGTCTGGAAGTGCTTGACTTAGCATATCGTCTCCGATTATTTACCAAGCGAAGGACTCCAGGTAGCATCGAAGAATTTTTATCCTTTGTTTTGATTCAAAAAGAGATATATTCATGAGCTTGTATTAATTTTTTTTTTTTTAAATTGCTTTGAGAATGTCAATTTTCTCTGTGAGTTATGATCTGTTGAACCGTCCTCATATTGGTTTTTCCTATGCAAATTCTATTCTTCATTTCCCCACCGTTTGTTTGAATATTGTCTTATTCGTTGCATTTAACTATTTCCAGTAGTGTGATTTCTTTGGCAAATATCTAAAATTATTCTTTTTCATGTAAGCTTGCTCTTGCTGAGTTTCTCTTTGTTTTACCTCGCCTATTTTGTGTCATCTTTGGTTGTCGATCCAATCATTTCTTTGTTAGGCGATCTTTTGATTATTGCTATGTGTAATGCCCTGCCACGAAACCCTAGAGGAAGTTGCAACACTATGGAAGCGTACAATTTTTTTCTTTAAAAGTGTATTATTAACATGAAAGATGCACAACACTTTTGGAACAACCTCTAAGGCATGCGACAAAGGTTCCATCTAAATCCATCACATATACAATACTCACATAAAGCATTTAACTAATTGCTAAACAAGAATTAAAGTGTATTCATTCAAAGCATTTAAATTACATCAAGATCCAGATTACATTAATTTACAATTAAGGTTTACAATGCTCATTCCTGGAATGAGGTAGATCGTGGCTGACTAATATAAATTATAAGAGTTCTCCTCGAATACAATTAAGGAGTAACTTAAATACAATTTCCAACTAAAAGATTACATTAAAAGAAATGAACATATCCACTAGAACCACCATGAGCTCTCCAACTGGAAGATCTCACCATCACGAACTGAAGATAAAGGGGACCCGATGGTGAAGAGTGCACGTTCCTCCCAACCAAGTGGTACCCAAAGGCCCACCCCTCGAGCTAGGAGACAATAACAAGGTTTCCTAGGCAAGACCATCTACCTCTAGACACAAACTAACACCAACTAAACTTAAAAAATACCATTACAACACAACTCAAAGGGTACAATGCTACCAGAGTTAAATAAACAATTACACCAGTGAACCATACATACTGCTGACCTAGGAGAAGTATCACCACAAAGGTGCATGGGTTACTTGACAGATATTTGCAGACCTCAACCCCCATCGAGAATCACTCTCCTATTGTCAACATGTGGAACAAAACCACTCCAAACTTAGGAGGAAATACAAGATAAATTTCCATTCCTATTCTAGGAGGAAAAAAATTCTCGTTTGAGGAAACTGGATGACTCACTGAGTTCAACAGAACACACTACCCAAGGTTAAGTAAAGGGATGAAACAAAGAAACACAACATCCCCAAACACAAATACTACAACAACAAGAATTACTAATGCGACTAACTAGTTTCCCATTGAGGTGAATAGAAGAAATCATAAACACACTAAAGAGTCACAATAGATTATGGTTCACGATACTCTAATTTAATACCAAATTACTTATAGGCAATAAAGCAATTAAATTTAATTGTAAATTCCAATTCTTCCAATTTAACTGATTTAAACTCAATTTCTCCTATTAAAATATTTCATTTAACATTGTCTACTTGTTCAAATCACCTTCCCTACTTCAACTAATTTTAAAATCAATTTCCTTAATTAAAATAATACTTCAATTTTCAATTAACTCAACTGTGCATGAGCACGCACCTAATAATTAAAATTATCAAATATATATTTAATTATATATATACATGGAATCTATATACATAATCATATATATATCTTTATATATAATTACATATAAACCAGTGTATATACATTAAATATATACAAATGTATTTTATCAAGAAAATCCATTATTAAATATATATATGTATAAAATATTATCCAAATATATATATAATATAAATTAAACATTATTTATAAACATCAAAATCAAAACCCATTCATATGCTAGTGGATGAAATTATCAAAGGGTTCAAAAAGCTTATGTGCCAATTAATTGGCTGAGCTCCACTAAATGGAATTGTCGGTGGTTTCTTTGTTGCACTGGCTATACCACAACCGGCTCGCAAAAGTGGGGGCGTCAGCTACTTCCACAATCGTCTCCCCACTCATGGGGGTTGGCTGGGGCAGCCGCCGACTCCGTAATATTAATTTTATTTTGCCTTAAAAAATATAAACAATGACCAAAATAAATCAGCTTCCACCTCCGTACAACGATTAAAGAATTTACCAAAAAATTTAATATTTAAACCAGTATATATATTATATGTATATATATATATATATATTAATATAAAATTTAATTAAGCAAATAATATAATTGGGAAAATAATTTTCCCAAAAAGAATTCTACAAGAAACCTTTTTCCAAAAACTTCCAGAAAGCGACATACAAGAGATAAGATGAATTTTCTCAAATAAACACAAAGATTTCTTAAATCTATCCAGATAATGAATCTTAAAAGAAAGAATCAATAGAATCCATACAGATAATTTCACAAGAATTATCTGGAGAAGCTTTCAACCTACAGGAGAATTTTTCCTACAAAAACTAAATTTCTTCCAAATCCCTAAGTGTTTCCTTCTGGATTCCCCTAAATTCACTATAATACCAATTTACCATTTTGCTATTTTTTTCCACAGAGAATTTCAATCTACAAAGGAAATGATTCTATAGAGAAATTTATTTACAACAATACAATTCTTAACACAAAACAAAAACTTAAAAGTTTGCATAGGCAATCTTTCACAAAGAAGATGTAATCTAGAAGCTTTTCAATTTAAAACAACAAAATATAAAGAATGAACCTATAGTCCAATGCATGTGAGTTTGTAAATCTGAAGCAGTGCCTCCTCCACAGCTCCAAGCAATTATCCCAAATAGACAATAGCTTCCTTCTGAATAACGCAATTTCCTGAACACAGCAACAATTTTTGAGAAAAACATTTCAATAGCATAAAATCTCTTTCTACAACAATTCCTCAAATATTTTCCAAAACCCAAGCAAATCACAGAAAAACTCCCTTCAATCAATTTCCCAGCACACCAAAAATATCCCCCATGCTTCTGTCGTGAATAAGCTTCCAACTTCTTCAGTCAAAGCCACAATCTTCTCTCGTGAATAAATTTTCCAACAAACTCATTAATTCCTCTAACACATGCTAAAAATCACAAAATATCTCTAAAAACCCATTTTGCATAAAATCCTCCAGAATTTAAAATTAAAATATTTAATAATTACAAAACCTTTCCCTTTTCAAATTTAACTTAATTAACTAATTTAATTAATCGATAAACAATATAATAGTAGGATTAAACTATTTATCAATTAAATTAAATTTATTTATTTATTAATTCAAAGCTTCTAACATTAAAATAAGATTAATCTAATAATCCACTTTAAATGATTAAATTCATTAAATTCCCTTTTAAGCATTTTAACATAATAATTCAAAGCATTAATAAACAACTTTTAACAAGAAAAACTGAATAGACCAGACAAAACACTGAGACTAGGGTAAAAACCATGTTATTCTAAATAATCATAATGCTAATCAAAGGCATGCCAAATGATAACATCAAAGTAGAGAATCATCACATCATAACATATAATCATCCTCGCCCTATAAATAGCAATAAAAAATAACAAAGCATCGTAATCTAAACATAAGAGAAAAACAGAGGGGTGTTACACTATAATTTGGCTCTATCGTTAGGCCATTAAGATTTCAGAGATTGGTGTAATTGTTTGAGCATGGGCATGTTGATTTTCCATTTTCTTACTGTATTTTGGTTCGCAACCCTCATTATTTTTATTTTCTTTGTCTTGGCAGTTGTAGCTATCCATTTTCCTTGGCTGGCATAGGGCCAACCCTCTTCTTGTGTTCCTCCTTGGGGACCGAGTCAATGATGGTGCCCAACGCCATACTTTGTGCACCTGGCGCATGAGAAGCATTGAGTCTACCTTGTCTCCATGTTTTGTTGTATATATATATATACGCACGAGCATGTTTGTTATGTTTGTTGTGTTTTGTACTGCAACATCTTCCTTGTATGTGTCGTTTGAGAGTTTAAATTATATGTGTGTGTGTGTGTGTGTGTGGATAATATTTTGAAAAGCGACATGTTGATTCCTATGTAATTCCATGCGAAATTATCAGTAGGATCTTCCATGTGTTTCAATTTTGGAAAAACATAGGTATATATATATATATATATATGTTTGTATATATATATAAAAAAAAAATTAAAGTTGGTTTCTTAGAAATAAGGAAAACAAAAATAAGTATGCAGATTTGTAACTGAACATTATGTTGTTGTTTTAATTTTATAATGGTAATACTTTAGGAAATAATTATGCAAAATTAGAGTTGGGGGAATTATTTTGATTTATATTAAGAGTGAGTTTATGAAATATACACTATATATATATATATATATTTATTTATTTATTTTCAAAGTTTAAGTCAAAGTATTTAAATTCCATAGTGTATTTGAGAGTTTGAAAGAATTGTATAAATGGTGGTTTAGCTGTATTAACTAATTTTGAAATGATGAATTATTCTTCGATATGCCATATGTTGATTTATGTTAAATTTTATATTGATTGGAAACATTATTTTAATTGGAATGATGTATCGTTTAAATGTGTATTGTTTATAAATGAGAAAATTGGTTGATGGTCTATTTATTTAAGAAGAGTTATATGTTGCTACGTTTTGGAATTTTGGTTTAGTTGTTTTGTGATGACTTTGAGATTTCAGGGAAACATGTTTCATTTCTGTCCTTGGGAAGATTTTTATTTACTTCCAGAGGCTAGGGGGAAATTGTGCTTTTGTGCATGTTTGTATTTATCTATTTATCTTGAGGATGTGTGCATGGGTAGTACCTCTCTAATTCATGGTTTTTGATACATTATGTATTCACGAGATGGTCATGCCTCGTGTGTTTTATTTAAAGAATGGCTTTTATGTTTTGAGTGATGCGGTACACCCCTTTGCTTGAATTTGGTGTTGGGTAAACGTAGGGAGATTGGCTCTTCATGGGGGTCAACGCACAAAGGGGTTGTCAGGATAACCCATGGAAGAGCTCCCTTAATAACTGATAACCTAATTAAAGAATCTAGTGGGTTGGGTTAGTTAAACTCATAACAAGACTAAACATGTGCCTCACTCATAACATTAGTGCTCTCAAAGGCTAAAATTGGGTGGGAAGACCTCATTGGTAAGATCATTTCCTTGTCTCCACGAAAGGTAAGTGGCTCCACATGAGTCACCCTATGGGGCGACGCCTTGAGATAGGATGTCAGGTTAACCATAGATGGAGGCAGATCCTAGTGTTAGGTAGTTTGGTGAATCCATGTAAGACGATGCGATGACACTCTCCCACTGTGCTCGTTGTCTTCCCTTGCTCATATTGCCTCTAGAGTATTATTGTTGTTTATTTTTTATGTAGTTTTGTGTTGGGTGGTGTTAGTCTTTTCTATTTTGACCTTGTTGGATGTGGGTCCTTTCTTATCGACTCCTTGCATAGGGGGTGGACCTTCGGGTTCACAAGGTCAGGTGGAAAATGCTACGCACCCTTTGGGTTCCCAGGTGGTGATTATGATGCAAAAGCAGATGCAGTAATCTCAGAGCCTCACACAGAGGAAGATTGTACCAGATTATGTATTCAATTCTATATTGTTGTATTATTTTGGATTATGATGTACACTTCCCATTATTATAAGGGAAGCATCTTTGTAATGTAATATTGGTTTCTTAATGTGTTGTATCTATGGAAATATGTTCCACAAGTGTAATAAAGAACTTGGAAGTTGTAATGCAATAATATGATATTCTTATATTTCTTTATCTATCTTATTTATGATTGGATGTATGTTATATTTATGTCATTTCTTATTCATGCTTCTATTGTTTATTTAATGTGGTTTTTGTTTAATGATGTTGTTGGTTGGGTTCGTTACAAGTAGCACAACCATGTAACCGCATGGGACTAGGTTGATGTCATATGGATTATATTATGTTGATTAATTATTTAATTATGAATGTAATTGGTGTTACTTCAAAAAAAAATATTTTGTTTATTGTTAGTTGTTGTATCCTATGGGGTTTGCGTGGTGGGGCATTACACACAATCCAATCACAACACATCATAGAGAGGAATTTATTAGAGTGGGTGCTTCAAAATTTTAGGGAGCGGTGGGGTGTGTTTTTTGGTATAACTATGTTTGATCGGTCAGGTTGGGAGGTGAGACATTAGGGTCCTACTATCAATACACATGTAGCCTTGTAGGAGTTCAATCAATTGCAACCTATAAAATGGGGTGTCAAGCTAGAGGTTGTAGATGCAAGTACAATAATAGAGTATGATGCCTCATGGTTAAAACATACACCTACATCATTCACATATTTTAGGGTATGAATTCCTTAGGAGATATTGGGATGAGGACCTAGAGGTCGAATGAGGGAGGGGAGAGGGAGAGGTGGAGGCAGGGATGGAGGCAAGGGTGATAGGAGAGGCAAAGGTAGGGTTCCAAATATGGCTCTCAGATAGTTACCACCCATTGCAAAGGAGGAGGAGGTGTAGGAAGATGAGGATGCATAGGAGGAGGAGATGTGGGATGTGGGGGTTCATGATCAAAGGAGGAGGATTTTTAGGATATGGTAGTCAATGAGGGGTTAGAGGATGTCCCTGTGAGAGAGGCTATCCAAGATGTGATGGAAGAGGAGGTTTAGGCCAAGGGAAATGATGGTGTACAAGCACAGATTCTAGCATTACAAGCTTAGGTATACAAACTTTAAACATAAGTAGCATTGTTGACCGCAAAGAGAGATATAATGGTGATCAAGGCACATAGGTTTGAGCAATGATTGTTGAGTTTTATCAATATTGTGAGTGGGCCCAATGTCAATTTTGCATGCATGTTTTATCTGGTGGGTTGGGAGGCCTAGTATTATAGAGATCTTTATGAGGATGTGGTGCCACCTTCATAGAGGGAACTTAATTACATGTAAAGCAGGTCTTAGATAAAATAACACTTCTAGAGATCAATGAGTAGTGGTAGAGTATTTGGACCTAGGAGGTCACCTTATCCACCACCACAAACACATAGAGAGAATGATCAACTTGGACTATTTGGATTGAGATAAGATATGCCATCCCTTGGGATATCATTGGTAGAGGATAGGGGCAGCTTCAGTGAGTTTGATTGATTTTATATTGTAGACACATATATATTTTGATCAAGCCTGCAAGCTCCATTTTTGATAGACATTCTAGTTTTGTACTTTGACACAATTTTGATATATATATGAGATGCATCATTTTTGGTAGAGACTATATGATGTCTATTTATTTCACGTGCATGTTTCTATGTGATGGATCTAATGTTATACATTCTATTTTTATATGATGTGCATATGGGTTTATGATGTATGCTTATGCTAATGGATGCACATGATATTGATTTATGCTTGTATGTAGTATGATCCTGGTGAAATTGAGGAAGAAAAGCAAGAGAGGGATAGGAAAAATAAAATCAATGCAAAGTTTCAAGGATTTGTCAAGCGAGTAAGAGAGCTATGGGATCAACCTCATCTAAAATATTTTGAACTAAAATTTGATATACCATTTAGTGAGCTTGGTTTTCATGGAAGAAGAAGAAAGATGATTACTTTGCTTCATTTTCATTTGCATAACCATATCATGGCGTGGGAACCAAGAACACCAAGGATGTACAATTTTATGTGGAGGTAATGGATGTGGTCCAAAATTTAGGAGGGGAAAGAAGTTCAATGTATGATCCTAATAAAATTGAGGAAGAAAAACAAGAGAGGGACAAGAAAAATAAAATCAATGCAAAGTTTCAAGTATTTGTCAAGTGAGTAAGAGAGGTATGGGAGCAGCCTCATCTAAAATATTTTGAACTAGAGTTTTTATATACCATTTAGAGAGCTTGGTTTTCATGGAAGAGGAAGAAAGATGATTACTTTTTTTCATTTTCATTTGCATAACCATATCATGGCATGGGAACCAAGAAGACCAAGTATGTCCAGTTTTATGTGGAGGTAATAGATGTGGTCTGAACTTTAGGAGGGGCAAGAAGGTCAATGTATGATCCTGATGAAATTGAGGAAGAACAATAAGAGAGGGATAGGAAAAATAAAATCAATGCAAAGTTTCAAGGATTTGTCAAGTGAGTAAGAGAGCTATGGGAGCAGCCCCATCTAAAATATTTTAAACTAGAGATTGATATACCTTTTAGAGAGCTTTGTTTTCATGGAAGAGGAAGAAAGATGATTAATTTGCTTCATTTTCATTTTCATAACCATATCATGGCATGGGAACCAAGAAGACCAAGGATGTCCAATTTTATGTGGAGGTAGTGGATGTGGTCCAAAATTTAGGAGGGGAAAGAAGGTCAATGTATGATCTTGATGAAATTGAGGAAGAACAATAAGAGAGGGATAGGAAAAATAAAATCAATGCAAAGTTTCAAGTATTTTTCAAGTGAGTAAGAGAGGTATGGGAGCAACCTCATCTAAAATATTTTGAGCTAGATTTTGATATAACATTTAGAGAGTTTGGTTTTCATGGAAGAGGAAGAAAGATGATTACTTTTCTTCATTTTAATTTGCATAACCATATCATGGCATGGGAACCAAGAAGACCAAGGATGTCCAGTTTTATGTGGAGGTAATGGATGTGGTCCAAAATTTAGGAGGGATAAGAAGGTCAATGTATGATCCTGATGAAATTGAGGAAGAACAACAAGAGAGGGACAAGAAAAATAAAATCAATACAAAGTTTCAAGGATTTTTCAAGCGAGTAAGAGAGGTATGGGAGCAACCTCATATAAAATATTTTGAACTAGAGTTTGATATAACATTTATAGAGCTCGTTTTTCATGGAAGAATAAGAAAGATGATTACTTTGCTTCATTTTCATTTGCATAACCATATCATGGCATGGGAACCAAGAATACTAAGGATGTCCATTTTTATGTGGAGGTAATGGATGTGGTCCAAACTTTAGGAAGGGAAAGAAAGTCAATATATGATCCTAATGAAATGGAGGAAGAACAATAAGAGAGGGACAAGAAAAATAAAATCAATGCAAAGTTTCAAGGATTTGTCAAGTGAGTAAGAGAAATGGCTGAACTCCATTGATGCCATTTCTCAATCTTCGCTTGATGGCATCAAGGAATGGCTGAAATCCATGGATATAAATTATTATGAAAGTAGAATGAACTTGAACTGTCGACCAATTTTGAAGACAATTACCGATGATCTAGACAAATTTATTGAAGATGGTGGTTGGGAATTTTTGAATATGGAAGCTAGTGATTCTGATTTTGATAATTCAGAAGAGTCAGATCAAGGATATGAACCCTTTGATGTAGAAAAGGAATCAGAATCAGATGAGGAAGGTTCAAAAGATGAATCTCTTATGGAGTTAGATAAGGACAAAGAAGAAGAAGAAGAAGATTCTGAAGGGGAGGAAGGTAAAACATGGGATGAATTAGAAGCCAAAGCCAAAAATGCAAATAAGGAAAAAGGAGATGAGTCTAACAATGAAGAGGAAAGGCATCGAAAAAAGGTAAAAGCTATAGGGATGTCTCAGGCACCTGATATTAGAGATTCAAGAGGCATAAAGTCAGGTGAATTGAGTTCATCTACATCCTTCTACTATTTATTCATGCACATAAATGGCTTAGTTGTTTATGCAAATGATGCATATATGTTAACTTGATCAGTGTTGTTAGTTCGGTAGTTTGACTTCTATGACAACCAGCCATTAGGCCATTTTGTGCGGGAGCACATTTTTGTTTTTAGTTAGATTTTTTGGATAGACCTACTTGGTGTTAAGGACATTCCATTTATCTTTTGAATGTTAAGAAGTCTAGTATTACACGCTTCTCTATGTTGATCAAATCAGGTTGTAGGTTTTTTACTGCTGATTCTTTATTTATGGAGCTTTTTTAACTTGGAAGGCAAGAATTTATTGCCTTTTTAAAATTAGATGGACAAATTAAGTGGTTGGTTAGCTACGCCAAGTGATGTAGACTACAACGATGTGTTAGATCTATAGGATGCCTACCAAGATGCATCAAAACATTCTTACATGTTAAAATAATGGCAGAATTGTGAGGAAGGATGGAAAATATGCGTGTGGATCACTTAGTAGAATGGCTACATGAATTCAAGGAAGCACTCCTTGAGATACCATGTTTGAAAGAAAAGAAGATAAATCAAATCAACATGGGACTAAATTTCTCAAATTATACAACTCATAACTTAAATGAGGACACTTAGGAGATATTAAAAGACAATGGTCGTTAATTAAAAGATGCGATGAAAATAATGCATGAATGTCAGCCACTACCCTTTAAGGCAAACAATATTTTTTCCTCGACATGAAATAATGGGACAATTGAGTGGGATCTAGGGCCAACATAGAAGCACTTTAGAACTTTTTCTACACATCAATAAACAACTCAACACAAGAAATTCAAATTGACATATTAAAACAACAATATCCAACTAAGTTATTGAAACTGAAAGTCAACTATTGATACCTCATTCTCCATCTAGATTAAAAAATCAGCCCACTTTTTTCTTTGTAACTTTTCCTTTTCAAATTGCTTTGGATGTCGGCCATATTTCTCCTCCTATCAAAACATGGCACATGGACTAGTTAAACTAATTGATATGCAATCATTTACTTTTTCCTAAGGAATTAAAATAAATATCATTTAACATATTAAACATACTTACAAATTTACAGATCAAGGCTTGTAAACCTTTTTGGCCACTTTGATGTGTGGCACAAAGTTTTTGAAGCCTAGCCTTGGAGGCCTTGTCCTAAAAAATATACTAATTCAATTTAACTATGCACAAATAAAATTTAAAAATCGTTTAATAAATTTGATATAATCTTATGAGAAAATTCAAATACCCGCGTACTCTCCTCACCAGACTTCCTCTGTGCTTCATACTTCTCATATGCTTTTACAAGCTCTTTCCATACTTTGACACTTGCATCAAGTGGCTTTTTTTTTAGCCTTAGCTTGGGAGGGATTTTTTTATCTTCTTTATTTGGTTGCACTGAAATCTCTTGCAATTTTGAGACATTTGTAGCTTTACCTTCTTCACATACCAACCTATGCTATATTCAATCTCCATGTCATTGAAAACTACTTTTTGCAGGTGTATGGGTATCTTTGAGAATGGAAAATGTAGATGGTATTTGGGGTAAGTGCACCAAGATGGTTCCCAAAAAGGGGGCTTAAGTGGCCACTTTTTTTTTTTGAAATCAAGAAATACTGACCTTGGACATGAAATTGAGGATACTTACACTCAAAATTTTGAGATGGAACAAAAAGAAGGATTCAAGTGCTCTGAGTCTACTTTCTAAACTACTAATTTATTTTGAAAATGGTTGAGATTAAGGGGTTCAAATGAGGGATGTACACAAATTGGTGTTGTTTTTGTCAGAAAAAAACATAACATAGAAACTCTTGTACGACCCTCGTACGGGGAAGTTTTTTTTAGTATTTTTAAAATCGCTATGGTTAGAAGTTAGATAATAGTATGAAGTTGATGCAAGATTTTTTTGATAATTTTTTAATGAATATTTTATTTTTTACTAATTTTCAAAGTGGACACTTCCTGAAAAACAGAATTTTGGCCGTGCTACCCCTACAAATTTTGGAAACTGATTGAATTTTTATTTTTTATTTTAAAAAAAATTGTAGAATGGAGTCTAGTTTCTAAAAATGTAATTTATTTGAAAATTTTATGAATGGTTAATTTATAACGAAAAAAAAAACCACACATTGTTTTTTCCAAAAAAGAGACATACAAACAAAAGAAATTATGGATGAACGGCTTAACATTGTCAGAAAGTGAAAAAATTTACATCGTTGGATAGCTAATAAGAGAGAATCTAACATTAACCAGATGTTTAATTTATTTGATATTGAACCATGTGCAATCTTGATGGTGAGCACGAACCCAATTATGTGAAATATTGTAGAAATTGCAAAAACACCTCTTTGGTTGTTGGGAATGCCCTCCAAGCCTTTGGGTTGGTATTCCAAGGGAAATACCAATCCCAAGGCTTGGGGATTCCCAAAGAAATATATAACGTGAGCGCGTTTTAATGAGCTCACATTATAATACGCTCATGTTATAATACGAGCGTGTGATAACATGCTCACGTTATAAGTCAGTTTTGACATGGTTTTTTTTTGTTTCTGGGAAGCATGTCTAGCAAGACATAACGCGAGCACGGTATAGCGTGCTCATGTTATATCTTGCTTTATGTTAAATGCATATTGAATGTATGTTTATATATTTGTATGAATATGTATGCTTGTATGTCATGTATGTATGTATGTATGCTTATATGTATCAATGCATGTATATTGTATGTATGTAAGATTGTATGTATATATGTATTATGCTTGTATGTATGTATTTAGAGGGAAGGAGAATTTTAAGAGAGAGATCTAGAGTTGTCTAGGTAGGGTGGGAGTGGGAGAGGGAGAGGGAGTGGGAGAGAAGGGGTTGGAGTGAGAGGGACTTATCTAGGTAGGGTGGGAGGGGTAAAGGGAGTGTGAAAGAGAGAGGGGGGTGGGAGAGAGAGAGGCAGAGAGAGAGGGGGGAGAGAGATAGACAAAGATAAAGAGAGAGTTATGTAGGTAGGGTACCAAAGGGAGAGACTTGAAAGTGTGAGGGGAGGTGAGAGGGATAAAGGGATAAAGTGAGAGTTTAAGAGAGAGGGAGTGGGAGAGAAGGGGTTGGAGTGAAAGGGACTTAGAAAGCTAGGGTGGGAGGGATAAAGGGAGAGAGAATTGAGAGAGAGGTAGAGAGAGAGGAGGGGGAGAGAGACAGAGAGAAAGAGAGAGTTATGTAGGTAGGGTGCCTAAGGGAGAGACTTGAGAGTGTGAGGGGGGTGAGAGGGAGAGACTTGAGAGATAGGTAGTGAGAGGGAGTGTGAGAGTGACAAAGTGGGAGAGAGAGGGAGTGTGAGTGAGATACCTAAGAGAGGGAGAGGTTGTGGGAGGGTTTATAGGGTAGAGAGGGTAGTGGTTAGAGGGTTTAAGGGTTGAAGGTTTAAGGTTGAGGGTAGAGGATTGAGTGTATAGGGTTGGGGGATTAGGGTCGAGGGTCGAGGGTTGAGGGTAGAGGATCGAGGGTATAGGGTATAGGGTCGAGGGATTAGGGTTGAGGGTCCAATGTATAGGGTGGAGGGTATAGGGATTGAGTGATTAGGGTTTAAGGGTTGAGGGTAGAGGGTTGAGAGTTTAAGGGTTGAGGGTTTATGGATTAGGGTAGGGAGTTTTCTTGGATTTAAGGGTGTAAGGGTTGAAGGATTAGTATTGAGGGATTAGGGTTTAGGGTAGAGGGTATTGTGTTGAGGGTAGAGGGTAGAGGGTTTAAGGGTTGAGGGTCGAGGGTCGAGGGTTAGGGTTGAGTGTTTAAGGGTTTAAGGGTTTAGGGATTAGGGTAGAGAAGGATGGATGGATGGATGGGTGGATAGAGAGAAGGAGAGAAAATGAGGGAGGGAAATAGATATATGAGGGTTGAGGATCCAATGTATAGGGTAGAGGGTTGAAAATAGAGGGTATAGGGTTGAGGGTACATATGGTTGAAGGATTGGGGTTAAAAGTATGATGTATAGGGTAGAGGGTATTGGGGTTGAGGGTTTAGGGTTTAAGGGTTAAGGATTGAGGGATTAAGGGTTGAGGGTTGAGAATTGAGGGTTGGGTGTTTAATGTATAGGGTAGAGGGTAGAGGGTTTAAGGGTTGAGGGTTGAGGGTTTAAGGTTGAGGGTAGACGATTGAGTGTATAGGGTTGGGGGATTGGGGTCGAGGGTCCGTTGTATAGGGTAGAGGGTATATGGGTTTAGGGATCAAGGTTGAAGGGTTGAGGGATTAAGGGTCAAGAGGGTTGAGGAATTAGGGTAGAGAGTTTACTATCTGGGTTTAAGGGTTTAAGGGTTGAGAGATTAGAGTTGAGGGTAGAGGGTAGAGGATTGAGGGTAGATGGTAGAGGGTTTAAGGGTTTACGGGTTGAGGGTTTAGGGTTTAGGGTTTAACGGTTTAAGGTTGAGTGTTTAAGGGTTTATAGGGTAGAGGGTAGTGGGTAGAGGGTTTAAGGTTGAGGTTTTAATGTTGAGGGTAGAGGATTGAGTGTGTAGGGTTGAAGGATTAGGGTCGAGGGTCTAATGTATAGGGTAGAGGGTATAGGGGTTGAGAGTGGGAGAGAGTGGGAGAGAGTGGGAGAGTGGGAGAGAGTGGGAGAGAGGGTGGGAGAGGATGGGAGGAGTGGGAGGAGGTGGGAGAGGGGGTGGGGAGGGGGTGTGTGAGGTAGTGGGAGAGGGTGGGAGAGGTGGGAGAGGGAGGGTGGGAGAGGAGGGAGAGGGAGTGGGAGAGGTTGGAGGATGGAGGGAGGGTGGAGAGGGTGGAAGAGGAGTGGGGAGAGGTGGGAGAGAGAGTGGGAGAGAGGGTGGGAGAAGGTGAGAGAGGAGAGAGGGAGGGTGGGAGAGAGGTCAGGGAGAGAGGGAGGGAGAGAGGGAGTGGGAGGGTGGGAGAAACATGGGAGAGAGTGGGAGGGTGGGGAGATGGGTTGGGAGAGAGGGTGGGAGAGGGGTGGGAGAGGTGGGATATAGGAGGTGAGAGGTGGGAGAGGAGGGGTGGGATAGAGTGGGAGAGAGTGGGAGAGAGAGTGGGAGAGAGAGAGGGAGAGGGAGAGAGAGGAGTCAGAGGTGGGAGAGAGGGGTGGGAGAGGGTGGGAGAGAGGGAGGAAGTGGGAGAGTGGGATATCAGGTGGGAGGGTGGGAGAGGGGTGGGATATAGTGAGAAGTGGGAGAGTGGGAGAAGAGGGTGCAAGAGAGTGGGAAAAGGAGGTGGGAGAGAGAGGGTGGGAGGGGTAGGAGAAGAGTGGGAGAGAGGGTGGGAGAGAGAGTGGGAGAGAGTGGGAGAGAGGGTGGGAGAGAATTGGGAGAGGGAGAGTCAGGAGAGTGGGGGAGAGAGTGGGAGAGAGGGTGGGGAGAGAGAGAGAGAGTGGGAGAGAGAGGGTGGGAGAAGTGGGGAGAGAGGGAGTGGGAGGTATGGGAGAGAGGGTGGGAGAGGGTGTGAGAGAGAGTGGGAGAGAGTAGAGAGGGGTGGGAGAGTGGGGAAAAGAATTGGCAGAGGGTGGGAGAGGGAGGGAGTGCAGGAGAGAGAGGGTGGGAGAGATTGGGGAATAGTGGGAGGTGGGAGAAATTGCAGAGAGAGAGAGAGGGTGGGAGAGAGTGGGAGAGAGATAAAATGAGTGAGATAGTGAGAGATAGGGGGTTGAGAGAGGGAGAGGGTATAGGGGTTGAGAGATGAGGGAGAGACTCAAGAGAGAGAGAGAGGGAGGGAGGGAGTGGGAGAGAAATATAGGTTATAAGGGTTAAGGGTAGAGAGTAGAGGGGAGAGAAATAGAATTAGGGTATAAGGGTAGAGGGAAGAGAGATCTAGAATCAGGGTATATAGGGTATAGACAAAGAGAGAAAATAAATCTATTAAAAAACCAACTTTCTCATAGTGTGAGCACATTTTGAAGAAGTAGAGATATGGATGTTTTAGGAAGAAATAACGCGAGAGCGTTATAACGCGAGAGCGTTTTGTGTTGCACTAAAAATGGTAAAAAAACTCAATATACCCATGATCTCAAGGCCCACATTCTGCATATTCTCCTAGTTCTATGTGTGCTCCGACAAAAAGTAGCTTTTTGATGATGTTGTGAAGTGTGCAAGCATGTATTTCACATTCCACCACCTTTTCCATGATCTTTCTACCACCTTTGCATGAAATAGAAGAGTTTTCACATTGAAAGACATATAATATAAATTCAATTTTCAATTCCATTGAAAACTGATACACAATTGAAGTTTGGAGGGGAACAAGCTTTTGAAAAAGTCAAATTGTTGAGGATTTTGAAGAAATAAGAAGCTAAGGCTACATAATTGGGTTGAACTCCCCCATTTGAAAGTCTAGTTTTTTAGGTATGTGAAGTCTCTACACATTTTCTTTCATTCTATTATGGCTTGCTTTCATTTTTGTTATTTTGCATATTCCATGTTGATCATTGTTTGTTTGTCATTATAACCTTAGGTTGTCCATGCACATTTTAAATTACACAATTCTATACAATTGCCAATTACATTTTTAAACCACATCTCTTTGAGGCATTTTGTTATTTAACAATTGACTTACCTTGTGTATGCTTCCACATTTTGTATACACATATATATGACATACGTTTTAAGGAAGTAAAATAAAACATCATTTTTCAATCCTTTATTATGGAAGTACATACCACTCTCTGAAGCTTTCATTGAGGTATTTTGTCAAACAATTATATTCCATGTTGATCTTTCTTTGTTTGTCATTATAACCTTAGGTTGTCAAAAAAATGGAAGCATGGACAAAGAATTTGAATTGTGGTGCAACCAGGGGAGGTCCTGCAACATAACTAAACACAAAAAATCAACCAACAACAACAATTCATAAGTCACAATTCTCAAAACTCTTCACTTTTCACCAAATCAACACTCTTCCTTATACCATTGCCAACTCATTCAATCGGGTATTTCTTCTCGATAAGATTCTTTCAGACCAAGACTTGAACCATTTCAAGGACCCTTCAGGGTACACAATCACATGCCAACAAACCACTATTGGTTACTTTGTAACAATTTTTTCAAATCAGGCTTTCTATGCCAACTAGGCCTCAAATTAGGACACTTTAGGAAAAAAACTTATCTTGAAACTTAACCAAAACCTCCAAACACATGAGGGTAGAAATTTATATGTATTCAAACCAAATAATTCACAATTACTTCTCAAAAATTCTTCCACCAAGATTCCAAAACCAAAAACCCTCTTTTTAAGGAAAATAACCTAGGGCTTATTGGAAAACACACTTCCCAACCTTATCAAAACATGCCACCACCTCAAACAAGTCTAAAATGGCCTGAAAAAACTTAATTCAAGAAGAAACAATGCTGCCCTAACATAATACTCACTTTATCATGTCAAAACCTCTCAAATTCACATGGAAAACACAAAATTTCCCCAATACACACTCAACATTCTCACACCTTTTTAGTGATGTTGCAGACCCATTCCTCGAGTTAGAGTGGCCACAGTGAGAGGAATGGGTCAATACACCATTTTAAATGACTTTCAAACCTTAAAAACAAACCCTCAACTTTCATGCAAATAACCTAGGGTTTATTGAAAGTCTTGACAACCGGGCTTAGCAAACCTCACCAATACCAATAACACTTCAAAAATGCCTTGCACAAGCTCAAACAACCATTACATGGAAGGTTCCTTCAACATTTCATCAAAACCCTTCTTTAACACCCCATTTACACAAGGAAAACAATTTAATTCTACCTATCTTGTGATCATGGCATGCCCCTGCATCACCTTTGTCTATGCTAGAAATAGTCTTCTACAAGATGATTGTAAGCATTTTTTATGAAGCCTTGAATGATATATATTTCATTAATTTGAATGGATAAATATTTTAGGAACTAATATTTGTCTCATTGCCATGCTATAGGTAAAATTATCTACCATGTCGAAGAAATGAAGAAGGAATAAACTAACAGATGAAGAGTATGAAACCTTCAAAGCAAAGGTGAGAGAACAATTGAGGGCATATCATGAAAAGAAGAAATTGGGTACTATTAACGAAAACAAGCTAACTAAAGAGGAACCTCAACCATCAAAAAGAGAACAAGATTGGACAGCACAAAGGGCACAAATGCAAAAGCACAGTGGTAAGACAGATTCGAATACCATAGTTGGAGACACACCCTCTACGAAAAGTGAATACGAAGGGACACGATTAAGCACAAGTGAATATGGAGGGACACCAACTACCACAAGTGAATATGGAGGGACACCATCTATCGCAAGTGAATATGGTTGGACACCATTGAGCCCATCTCAAGTTGAGAGTACATCATCACTCAGATTTGATGAAGAAGGTATGCCATCATCCCCATGAGACCTCAAGGTATGTCTTCTACTCCACCATCAATTGAAGGTACACAATCTAGCCCACCTCAATTAAATATTGATGAAATTCGGAATATTGAGATGTATGTACCTAGGAGAACACCACCTAGAATTTCACGTAGAAAGCCAAATTATTTGATTAATATTGATGAGGATATTTTATAGCAAATGGAAGGTAAGATTCCAGCATGCACTTGTAGAAGATATGCTGATAAGATTTGGAAATTGTACTTTGAAAGGCTAAATGACACCGCAAGATGTCA
The DNA here is from genome assembly GCA_007115665.2 of Sequoiadendron giganteum. Lineage (NCBI taxonomy): Eukaryota > Viridiplantae > Streptophyta > Pinopsida > Cupressales > Cupressaceae > Sequoiadendron > Sequoiadendron giganteum. Next base: position 508,323,343 of record CM021102.1, read on the forward strand.
ACTATTTGTTGAAATGATGCGGGGTATAAAGTATAGAGACATCATGAAGACTCTTGGGTTGAGAACATCGAATGCATCTAGTGAAGACTCATGTGACCAGTCGAACTATCCCAATGTGTCCAAATAGGTATGTTTATGCTAGGCATGGTCCTCTTTCGCACCCAAACACGTGGAATCGATCCAAGGTACGTTCAACCAGATCAATCCATTAAGAGTCCAAAGTGCTAAATGGCTACAAACTTCAGCATGTTGTTACTCGGATACCATGATGCTTAGAAACTTATTTTCTAATCCTACAGGATCATGTTGGGCCCCTCTACAAAAAACTATCAAGTTTTGGCTATCTCAAAGTGGTTTTCCCATGGCAGTGGATTTTCACTTGATGGAAAAAGTGTCCAATGCAAGCAGTGCAAAGTTGCAAAGTGGTGCAAATTTCATTCTACAACTCGTGTGACCAAGTAGATTGTTCCAACGCATCTAAATAGGTATGTTTACACTAGGCATGGTCCTCTTTCACACCCAAACATGCAGAATCGCTCTGAGGTACGTTCAACCGGATCGATCCCTCATGGGTCCAAAGTGCAAAATGGTTGCAGACTTAACATGTTGTTACTCGGATACCGTGACACTTAGAAACTTCTTGTCTAATCCTATAGTATCACATTGGTCCCCTCTCCAAAAACCTCTCTCAATTTTGGCTATCTCAGAGTGGTTTTTCCGTGGCGGCAAATTTTCACTTGATGGAAAAAGAGTCGAATGCAACCAGTGCAAAATTGCAAAGTGGTGCAAATTTCATTTTGCAACTCGTGTGACCAAGTGGAATATTCCAATACATTTGAATAGGTATTTTTACACTAGGAATGGTCCTCTTGCGCACCCAAACACACGGAATCTCTTAGAGGTACGTTCAATTGGATCGATCCCTTAAGAGTCCAAAGTGCTAAATGGTTGCAAACTTCAACATGCTATTAATCGGATACCATAAAGCTTAGAAACTTCTCGTCTAATCCTATAGGATAGCATTGGGCCTCTCTACAAAAACCTTTCTCAATTTTGGCTATCTCAGATTGGTTTTCTCGTGGGGGTGGATTTTCACTTGATGGAAAAAGTGTCCAATGCAAGCAGTGCAAAGTTGCAAAGTGGTGCAACTTTTGTTCTGCAACTCGTGTGACCAAGTGGACTATTCCAATGCATTCAAATATGTATGATTATGCTAGGAATGGTCCTCTGAGCTATGTTCCACAGGATCAATTCTTCAAGGGTCCAAAGTGCAAAATGGCTGAAAAATTCAACATGTTGTTACTCAGATACTATGATGCTTAGAAACTTCTCATCTAATCCTATAGGATCATGTTGGGCCCCTCTAGAAAAACCTCTCTCGGTTTTGGCTATGTCAGAGTGGTTTTACCATGGTATCCAGTTTTCAGTTGATGGAAAAAGTGTCAAATGCAAGCAATGCAAAGTTGCAAAGTGGTACAACTTTTGTTCTATAACTCGTGTGACTAAATAGATTATTCCAACGCATCTAAATAGGTATTTTTATGCTAGGCATGGTCCTCTTTCACACCCAAACACGCGGAATCGCTCCAAGCTATGTTCAACCGGATCGATCCCTTAAGGGTCCAAAGTACAAAAGGGAAGCAAACTTTCATGGGCTATTACTCAAAAACCATGATGCTTAAGAAATCTCTATCTAAGCCTATGGGATTGTGTTGGGGCCCTCTACAATAACCTCTCTCTGTTTTTGTTATCTCAAAGTCATTTTCCTGTGGTATCAAATTTTCACTTGATTGAAAAAAGTGTCAAATGGAAGCAGTGTAAAGTTGCAAAGTGGTGCAACTTTCATTTTGCAATTTGTGTGACCAAACTAACTACTCCAATGCATCTCAATAGGTAGGTTTAAGCTAGGCATGGTCCTCTTTCACACCCAAACACGCGGAATCAATCTGAGTTGCGTTCAATTGGCTTGATACCTTATGATGGCATGCAAAATAATGGAAAAGAGAAACATACACACGATGGTTGAGAAGTCCAATTATTCCACACAAAAAGTGTATGATCATTGGTGTAGAGTAGTTGTTCCTCCATTTAATGAAGAAGCTCTAGTTCAGTGGTTTTAGTCATTATAATGTCAAATAAGGCCATGTTAGCCCATTCTATAATCTTGCTTTTATTTTTGAGTAAGTGTGGGGTCATTTGAGTCAATTATGTAAGTAAAAATAAGAAAATAGCATTGTTAAAGGCATTGGAAGAGATTACTAATGTTGCCCCTGTTCAAAATTTAGAATTTAGGCCTTAAAAGCAAGGCTAGACGAGGTATAAAAAAGAAATTGCTTGAGAATAAGTTAGAATAGGTTGTAAATAGAGAGAGGTTGTGGAGTTTGATGTGTTCAAATGGTCCAAAAGGACAAGGGAGGTCAAAATTATGTTATGGCATGATGCCCTAATTGGGAATAGAGGGGTTTTGAATGAAAAAGAGAGGTTTGAGGGAGTAAAAGTGGGTAAAGTCTAGGGGCAGCATAATTTGGTGGTCAATTAAGTTTGTGTAGGTAGAATGAAGAGTGTTGGAAGATTTTTTAAGGTTGTATGACATCTAGATATGGGGTTTTCAATAAACCCTAGTGAAATTTGAGAAAAGTGAGGGTTTAGAGGATAGTGGGGTTAGGGGGCCAATCACGCCCTAAAAATTGTGGATTTGCAGACTAGTAAATGCTGCCCAATGGTGTTTTGCAATTGGAAGAGTGATTGAGAGTGTGTTGCTTTGTTAAATAGACATATTCAGGGGTCTAGGACAGCGTTGAGTCCATTTCTTATTTGTATTAAAATTATAACTTGCTTTCTCCCGAGTCCATTTCGTATAAAAGAAATAATATTGCAAAAATTTGACATATAAATATTTTGACGTGTTTATATGGTGACGCATCAAGAACATATTAGAATATTTTTATGAATCATTTCATGGAATACCAATTGAAAACTTGTTTTTTCTTTTAGATAAAGTTGTTTAACATCAATCAATTAATATTCAAGACAAACCATGAAGGACATTAATGATCAATGCTAGGGCTAACCAATTAATAAGTATACATGTAAATAAGTCAAGCATCTACATGTGAATAAGGGAAGCACAAGTACTCAAAAACATGTAAGCCTTGAAGTATGCACACGAATACATAGTATACACAAATTAATACAAAGTATATGTACGAATACAAGGTATACACATGAAAACACATAAGTCGAAAAGTATGCATTGGAACACACGTAAGTCACAAAGTATACACCTAAGTTGTAAAGTATACACTTGAATACACACAACTCATATCTATTGAACCATCAATTTAGAATGCAAATATGGACACCATCGATAAAAAAATATTTGTATTAACCAAATAGCCATGTAGGAATACATCAATATATGTCAATACAAGTATGAAATATATGTACAAAATAGCCATATAGGCTTATGAAAATAGCCATATAGGCTTATGAGAATGCCATATACACATACAATGTCAAATATGTCCAATACAAAATATGTACAAAACTGCCATGTAGGCATACAACAAAGGGCTTTGGAATCAAAAGTCATTGCTCTCCATGCTCTGGAAATAAATTATTTCCCTTTGCTTGTCAATCGAATGGCCATAGGTCTATCACTCATTTGTGTTGCACTCGAGGAGTGCTCCTGCTCCTCCTCCTAGTGTTTAGTTCATGGTGAAGTTTTAACTATTACAATAAGAAGTAAAGACATGAATATCTAGAAATTAAATTATAAAAAATGATATATTTGAAAAAATAATCACTTACCACCATCTCATGATCTCTATCCACAAGGGAAATATTCACATGCCCATGCTCATGCATTCTCAATCCTTGTCTAAACCATCCAAATAGAAATTAAACTACGAATCAATAATGGTTTTATTTTTCACTAACTAACATCTATAACAACGAATATAAATTGAAATTTATTAATTTGCCTCATACCTCCCCTATCAGAGCCATTGAGGATTGTATAGCATATGAAACACCGATCTTCATTTCCCTCGTCACATTCAGAGGCGTTTTGGCTTACAACATCTGAAAATAAAACAACAAATTATTCAACGTAATCAACGATGTGCATATAAAATACACAAATCTATTAAGTACAATTCATTACTTAAACTCTTTATTCTATTACCTCCGTGTAGGTTTGAGTAGATTCACTGGCACTGGAAGGTGTTCCCTTGAAATCTCCAATATTAGCTTGTTCAACATCCAAAATCACATATTAAAATACCATTCGTAAAACAATGCTATTAACATGTAATAAATTTATAATTGTTTACTAGTTACATACCCCACCAATAGGTGTACTTTAGAAATAAGTAGGTGGAGGGCCGGTGTATCCAGTCTCAACACTGTGACCCTGTAATTTTATTAAAATCATAAAACTAAATTAGCTAATCTTGCATTTCAAAATCAAAATTTAATAAACTAAATTCAATGAACATGCTAACTTTTACCTCACTATCAATGCAATATGCCTCATGCAAAATGTCAGTTGCCCTCTCCATCTCCATAGCTCTAGATAGATCCTATGTAGCAGCCTCGTGAGTGTTGGTGGAGCCATATGAACAAGTCACCTTGCAAGATTGACACACATGGGTTCGAAGGCCACCACTTGAAGACTCCCCTAGATGGCATTGTAGAATAGGGCTAGTATGATGGATGACACTCTGGGTCAAAGTATTGATCGCATGCAATATCTCTATGTCAGAACTCTCCTTCACAACGAAAGGCATAACAATGTGCTCATGAGGCGGACTAGCGAGATCTTGTCTCCCTTACCGCATAGGATCCAACTATGCAGTAGGTCTATCCTGACCTGACCCCCCACCTCTCCCCTGGAAGTCCCTCATATAAAAATAATTTGGGATTTTGTTCAATATGAACTCACTATATAGTTTCCTAAGGAAATATTGTAGGACTTCACAATTGTTGCACAGTGGGTAATCAAAGACCATGTACCACCTATCATAAAAATGGTTCCTAATTTGTTGGTGGTGGTACCAATGAATAGGAAACCTCTTTGCATTGAGGGTAATATTTTGATTTGTGCGTGGGTCATTGGATAATAAGCACAAATCACCTTTTGTAATTTTTAAATCCTTTACATCTTTATATGATAGTTTATCCGCACAATAAGCCCTAGCTGGCTGCCTCCTATCTTTCCATTTAGTTATTTTTTTGCTAATTGAATCTACATTTTTTAACATATCTTTCAATGAACTTGCTAGGGTCATTCTTTCTGTAGTTGAACCATTTGGATCACTCAACCTACTGATTAAATCCTCAATTTTCCTTTTGTTGTTCTTAACTTCACTCATTAAATTTTGTTGAGTGCGAGGAGGGGGTTGAGTGATTGGTGGAGGAGGTTGTTGTTGTGGTTGATTTTTTTCTTGAGGATTTTGTTGCTCTTCTTGTTGAGGATTTTGAGGGTTTGTAGGTTGATTTGCATCTCCTAAAAATTCAAAAAAAAATATATCAAATACAACCTAAAACTAACAAATTCAAAACAAGAAGAAAATAATCCTTACCTCTCACACCTCCTCCTCATCGTGGTGCCATTGTTGCGAAGAAATAGCAACCGTTGCTGAATATTTTTGTACAATGCCTCCTCCTAGAATGCGAGTGCGAAAAATGGGGGTTTTGGCCGTGGGCACAATAAAAAACACAGTTGAAATGAAGAATGTATGAGTTTCACTTCTTTTTTTTTTCTTTTAACATGTCATAACGCAAGCACATTATAACACGCTCGCATTATGACTTTTCAAAAAAAAAAAATTGAAAGTGGCCAAAAACTGGCTACCCATCTCAATGCACCTGCCCTTTGAACCGTTGAAGGCATGATTCCTTCAACCTATGAACAAACCCTTTTCCAGCAGCTGTCATTCAGACTTCTCCCGAAACCACATCATATTCTATCTTGCTATTGAAGGTACCAATGCAAGATTGAAAATTTGCCATGGTGGAAGAATTTTTTGTCCTAGGAGTGGGTGGGACAATGGAAGCCTGTGCTCCTTTTTCTACATTCCTAGAGTTTACTATTACTGATTTCCTCCCGAATATTTTTCTCAATCCAGGACTACTTGGGGAATCAATTGGTTCCCTTTGACACAGTTGATTTGCTTGCAATGTTTGAGGGGCTTCACTAGATCGGTTTTATCTGTATTTGGCAAGCATTGTCCAACACACATCATCCAATTTTTTCACTACCTCTGCCCCCAATATGGAAGCCAATGCCTCTTTATCTTTGTCAATCACATGTCCTTATATATATATAAAATAAATTTCTTCTTAAATTTAAAAATAAAAAACTAAAAAGTAAAAATGAAAGAAACAAGGGAAACATTTACAAATCTATAAATTGACAATGAATTACCTCATCATGGCTAGAGTATGCTCCCTTTGTTCTCTTCCCTCTATTGCTTGACATTTTGAGGCGACCTAGAGAAAATTATTTTCATCCAATCTGTGGAGGCAAATGAAGTACACACTATCAGGTATAAAAGTTTTCGTCCAGTTTGTGGTATGAAAGTTTTACCTTGAATGACTCTCTTTTTAGATTTAAACACCTATGAATCAATTGCTTGTGCACCTATATAGAATATAAATATATTTGAAAGGATATAAATATATGCAAAATGAAACAAATTTATTGTAAAAAAGTCAACGCTTGCGCACCTATATAGAATGGTAATCTTTGGGGGATAAAAAGGGCACAAAGTGTGGTTTTATTGAGAGTTAACATAGATAGGTCCCATGCTTGTAACTGACTGATGGTAGCTTGTGCCTATGCTAAATGACTCTGAAGAGTCTGAACCTCTATCTGCAATTTTTCCAACTGTCCCTGTGATGGAGCTCTAATAGTGATACGTGGAGCTGAAGTACTTGCCTGGTCCACCACTTTGGTTGTGCGAGGTATCGTCCTGAAAGGGACGTTGAAGTAGAATCTTTGTCCACTCCCACCACCTTCATCATCCTCGTCATCACCACTGTCCTCTGAACTATCTGACTCCTCCTCCTCCTCATCCACCTCCATCACCACCCCACCTATATCCTCGGCCTGTGCTTGTGCGTGTGGCTACCATCGTGCATGTCATATCACTAGCCCACCTAACAATGGGGTAGGCTCATACGAACTGGTAAACCTCAAAAATGGATGTGCATAAAAATAGGTGGCATAGTCATCTGTCATATGTGCATCTGTAACCTCAAGATGAATAGCCCAAAACTCTGGCTGCAAATCCAAATACTCAGCCTTGGCTGCCTCAAAAGTAATAAATAAACCCCACTCTTACGCATCCTCCCGATGCCTAGCATAGTGTGCCACACCCTGCAGCATCATCTGTACCCAACCATATTGTCTCAATACTCTCTAAACTAGAAACCACTTGATGATGAAGGGAGTCCGGACAATCATGAACCTGGCTATCCCGCAGTAAGGAATCTCTATGTCATCCTCATCCCAGGCCTCACAATCAAGATATGGTCTCCAAATGATGGTATCCATGTCATCCAATACCCTCTGCCAGTACTCTAACTTGCCTAGCATCGGTTAGACAAGGGGACCTATGTAAGCATATACATAAGGGTGGCCCAACGAGCAATCTCTCCGAACAATGGGGTGAGTAATAGCAAAACGCTCCCATGCCCAAATCTGTAAAAGAGTAACTCTTGTTGAGATACTCTTCCCATCCGTGTACACCACCTGATGAAGATCATGGTATAGATGGGAAAGCATGCATGATCCCCATGCATATCTAGTCTAATGGAGAATCATGTCCTCCAGAATCCGACCCCAGCCTATCGATAGTCCCTTTGACCTACGATCAGGACAAAGGAATCCACCAATGAAGCCTGCTAGAACTGATGGCAGAGGGGAATATCCCTGCACCATATCTCTCCAAGCAATCTCATACCCACCCGCATGAGGATCCTGAAACACTCTTCATAAGGCATTTGTCCCCCCAATCTCCTTGTGATCATAGATCACAAGCTCACCAACTACTGGGATGCTTAGAATGTTGTACACATCCTTGGGTGTAACAGTAATCTCTCCAGTCGACAAGTGAAAGGTATTATGCTCACTATGCCATCTCTCGGCCAATGCAGTCAAAATTGCCCTATTGACCCTATACTGTGGGATCCTAAGCAAACAACCCAACCAACATCTCGCAATAACCCCTATCTCTGCCTGAGATAGTCTGGGAATCATATCCCATGTATGGGGAAATCACTTTCTGATTTGAAAGATATTAAAATCCTCCTATAACATCAAGCACATCAACATAAAATCAATCAGCAAGGAATCAAGAAAGCATCAAGCAAATCATACAAACATCAACTGCAACAAATCAATAATCAATCATTACTATTTGTCTTTCAAGTAGGAAAGCAAATTTATCAACATATCTACTATTTGTATTTCAATCACGAAAGCAAATTTATCACATCATCTATAACTATTTTTTCTTCAAGCAAGAAGGCAAATTTATCATTATCTACTATTTGTTTTTCATTCACACATGGAAACAAATTTAACAGTCAATCGACTCAACATCCTATCATTACTATTTGTTCTTCAAGCAAGAAAGCAAATTTATCAGACTTATTACTATTTGTTCTTCAAAGAACGAAGACAAAATTATAAAATCAGGCTAATCTATTCTTGATGTTATTCAAAAGCATAAAATTAGTTGGCAAATCTAGCAACAATCATCAATGCGCCAAATCATGAATGCACAACTTTATCCATGGATGCGCTAAAACAAAGGTTCAATGAGCTATTTCATCAAAGTGTTAATCTATCCAGTCTATGCGCTACTCTATTCCATCTATGTGCTATTCTAGCCTATGCACTATTTGAACAAGGGATGCGCTATTCTATCAGGTCTGGTGTGCCATTTTGGACAATGCACTAATCTACTCATGAATGTGCTACTCTATCCGTCGATGCGCTAATTTGGGAAGCTATGCGCTAAATCAGAAATTCTTTGCGCAGGCATATATGCGCTAAACTACCTAATCTATGCACTAAACTATGGATCGCATGTGCAAAATTTAAATCCTATGCACTAAAACAAAACGTTGAAAATTGAAAAAATCCAAAAAAATTGAAAAAATCTTCAAAAATAAGATTTCAAATTCACGAAAGAGGATCAGATCAAATTATCGGAGGTCCATACGTAGCTAGTCTCTGACGATAGTGGGCTCGCTCGAATCAATGGCACTCATAATGGATTGGCATCTCGAAATTTTTTCTCAGAGCTCTGAAAATTACAAATGGCTACTACTCAAATGACAATGAATTTTCACCTTTTCCACCTTTTAAGGGGGTAAAAATGGGGAGTTATTATTATTTTTACTATGCAACGTGCTATTTCGAGAGATAAATCGATGTTTCTTTCCAAAAATCATCTTAATTCTTTCAATCATCATCAATATCATCTGAATCACATGATTTATCTTTCGAGGGGCATATAGCATCAATCAATTTTCAAAGTCAGGGGCAAAATTCTTTGAAGCAATGCGTAAAACACATCACTTCAAGGAGGGGAAAAATGTATACATCTAAAAATGGTCACAGTTAATCAAACCTGATAATTAATTAAATATGAATTATTTAATTAATATTCTAAAGTCATCTACATATAAATAAATTTAATTATTTATTTATATCGTTCATTTTTCTAATTCTTCTAGTTTAAATTAAATAAATAAGTTTATTTAATTATTGCTATTTTCCTCTTAATTAAATTAAATAAATTTCATAATTTATTTATTTAATTATCATTTTATTTCTAAAAGTTTGAATGTTTAAATTCAAATTACGGAATATCCTTCTAACACTTCACATTTAAATTAAATATTTTAAAATATTTAATTACACATCTTTTTCACCATTCACATAATTAAATATTATAAATATTTAATTACATACTTTTTTCACCTCTCACATAGTTAAATATTAATTATTTAATTATGGAAGTTTCCAAAATACATGTCACATATAATTAAATAAATTTATTTATTTAATTAAAATTTATCCTCAAACTTCAACTAACTTTTCAATAAATGAAAAGACAAAGAGCATGTTTGTCTCCATTTTTGAATGAAGATAGTTTCGTGGGTTTAAAACATTCTCCATCTTTCTCTCAACCTTCCATCTTTCTCTCAACCTCCTGAATCTTACACCGTTCATCTTGATAGGTTTGAAACTCAACCGTTGATCTTTGCCAACTAGATTCATGCCTTACGAAAATCTATAAATACATCCATTTCGTGAGTAGATTTCATCCTAGATTTTATGTGTAATTACTATAGTTGCGTTCGAATCAGCATTTTAGCAATTTTATATCATAGCATTTCAAGTTCATAAGCATAGTTTAAATCATTAGCGATGGACATGCATTTTGTATCAATCTTGTTCTCCTAAGTTGTCATTCTAACAAGCTGCTACTTAAACCAAATGAGAGCCAATATCTTGAATTGAATCCTTGGAGATAAAGGACAATGGGACGCATTTGAAGGAGCTGTTGTATTTAGAGTTTTGCATTTGTCTTTTCTAAATTAGCTTCTTTCAAATCTAATGTTTCATTGGTGTGTTATTTTACTTTCTAATTAGTACCACATATTCTAACAACACAACTACCACCTAAGAAATTTGAAGAGCTGATGAGATCTGCATACACTGATGAGGTGCCACCTAGCCTTAATGATACTGATCATGATAGTGAAAATGAAGTGCATGAAGGAGGATTGAATGAAATGCTTGCAGGTTTCTTTGGGGATGGAAACAATGATGACAATAATCATCATATGGCTGACAATAACGATGATAGCAGGGGTAATTACCACCAATGTAATGTTGATGATAACAACCTAAAAGACTCCATCAAGCAAGCAACGAAGACACCCGTGTTCAAATTATGGGCAAGTAGAACCTCACAACTGGCTTGCACATTAATATTATTAAAAATCAAGTCACTATTCGGTTGATCAGACAAAGGATTCACTATCCTACTGAAGTGAGTTGAAATCTATTTCTTACTTTCCATTTTCAATTGGTGTACACAATTCATAAACATCCATCGTCTTCGTTTATATTTCTTTAAGGGGGTTTTAAAACCATATATTGTATATAAGTAGTCCTAGTATAGATTGGCATATCAAACATGTTCATCATAAGTCAAAGATTCAATTGATTTAATCTCTAGCAATCTTACAAGGCACTAAAAACTAAAATATTCCCTTAAGAGAATGTGTTGCCATCAACTTGCAGAGAGGCACGTCTATTGTTGGTTGAGTTGGGGATTGAATATAAGCAAATTCGTTCATGTAAAACTAATTTCATTTTATACAGAGATGAATATTAGATCAAGGTAGAATGCCTTGTATGCAAAGAGAAGAGATATCGTACAAATGTACAAGGTCCTACAATTCCAAAGAAGGTTTTACATCACATGCCAATTATACCTAATCTTCAACGAATGTTTCGTTGCAAGTCATTTGCACAATTGATGGACTGGCATGCAAAGAACAAGAGTAAAGATGGATTCATGTGAATTCTAGCCAACTCCAAAGCAATGAACACACAGAGGAAAAATGGCCAATAAAATTAAAAGATGAACCCCGTAGTATCAAGTTTGGTCTTGCAATTGATGGAGTGTGCCCATTCTCTTTCCTGAGCTCAAATTATAGTGTTTGGCCAATCGGATTGATAGTATACAATATTCCCCCATGGATGAGTGTTAGAAAGGAGCACCTTATATTGACTCTCATTGTTCTAGGAAAACATCAAGTTAAAAACATGGATGTTTATCTTGCACCTTTTATGGATGAGATTCAACTGCTATGGAAAGGCATAAGAATGTATGACATATCATGTACTCCATCAAATAGGTCCTTCATGTTGTATGGTGTGCTATGTTGGACTATTCATGATTTCCCAGGACTTGGTGTTTGTTCTGGTAAGATAAAGTATTTACGTATTTACACATAATTTATTTTCATCCCAACTTTCATACTATTTTTTTGATGTTATTAACATTACTTGTTGAATTGTAGGGCTTCAAACAAAGGGGATATTTTCATGTCCAAGATGTGTAGAACAATTTCAAGGGCGGTATTCTAAAGATCTACATAAATTTATTTACACAAACTGTTGGAATCTGCCTCAACTTTATGGTCGACCCATTTGAAGACTTAGTCTTTTTCTCTCTATTTCGGGCCTTTACCACCATACCGCAGGCCACCCTATTCAGCTGTAGGGCGGTGTTACCACCTTACCATGGTGGTCTTGTTCTAGACTGGTGGTGGTGTGGTGAACTAGTGGTGGCTTGGTTGATAGTTACCTCCTTACCGCAGAGGTGGCTCAATGGTGGCGACGTAGTGTGGTGAGCGGCGGGCTAACAGAGTATTGGCTTACCGCCTTACTACTAGGTGGTCCGTTTGGTGGCGAGGTATCACGGTAAGCGGCGCAGTGGTGGCGGGTTGGCAAAAGATGTTTACCATTGTACCACGGGCAGTGTTTGGTTAAGCCGTGATGGTGTGGTTGAGGGTGACAAGTTGGCTAGCGGTCAGCATTGGCGATTACCGCCATACCGTGGGTGGTGAGTTGTCTCACCATGGTGCCATGGTAAGACCATTGATAGTCTGCCTGGCGGTCACTGCCCTACTGCGGGGTGGCACTGGTGGGCCCCATAGTTGCATGGTTGACTATTAGCAATATGAGCTGGCGGTGTCACCGCCTTACCACGGAGGTTTGGCGATCTGGGTGCGGTAGCACAGTGGAGCTGTGACGGTTAGTGTTGATGCCTACCACCCTATCGTGAAGGCTTGTTCCTTAAGCCGCGGTGATGTGGTTTGAACATTGACGGTCTACGAGGCTGTTACTGCCATACTGTGAGGCGGGCCTGGCCGGGTAGCGGTAGTGCGGTGAAGTGAAGGGTGAGCTCAGTCGAGCTCACCGCTTTACTGTGGTAAGGTGGTACAAGCTTGGTGGTAACATGGTATGAGCTCAGAGGGGCTCGGAGATCGGTTGACGGAGTTCGACTTGACTATCAAAGCAACTAGCGAATGGATGGTGGACACATGGCTTAGCTTAATAGGTTGATTGGCTAAAAGCCAAAAGTAGTTATTGCTGCTAACTCAGGGTAGCGAACAGGAACCTAATTAAGGCAAGGAGTTATTTCCTGGGTGGCTCGAGGAAAAGGAGATCTATGCAGATCAAATGCATGCCTGGTTGTTTGATGCATGAACCTGAGGGTCATCATTTGGTTGGGACATTGAATGTGATGTGTATGGCTCCGTCAGAGATATACTTTTCTAAGGAAAACCAAATGGTGACATGAGGAGGATGAGCGATTGAGAGGTAGAGGCATGAACTGTGTTCGAGCAGTATGCTAAGGCATTGTAATTGTGAACACTCTACCTCTTGGTTCTGAAACAATGTGAACTTGCTGTGAGGCTTTGGGTTTGGGGTTGTGTTGGCTGAGAGGTTGGCTGAGACACTTATTTCTAAGGAGCTGAAGGGAATCTATATAGTATGTCAGATGTATGACATTGCAACTATGTGAAGGTTCTGGTTTTTGTGTTGCCTCCCTATATTCTTTCTCCAGATGGACAAAATGTATTATCTGGAAGAGCATAGCTCTATTTTTGTATTGTAACTAGTTGTTGTTACTGAATAATACAAGTGAGTTGAATGTTTTGGAGGTGGGTTTTTTTACTTGAAAAGGTTTTCCCCACGTATATTTGTGTGTTCATATGTTTTATCTTTCATGTTATTTGATTCATGTTCTTGAATCTATGCTTGTGTTGAATCTGGTATATGTTAAGCATTTACTTCTCTCATAGGATCAATGGGGGATTCACTGTGCCTGCTTCTGCTTTATGGCATAGTTGTTTTGTGTCTTTGTTGTGATTTTGAATTGAAATCACTAAGGCACTGCTATCTTAGACATCTATCTTGATGACAGACCAGACTCCTTATCCCCAACAAATGGTATTAGAGTTGGTTGAAGGAGGTTGAGGCTTCATGATACTAACCATTGGTATCAAAGTTTTCTCCTAGTTGCTGAAGTTCTGAGTTTTCTCTTGTGCCAATTTCTTAACCTGGCAAGCTTTAGGAAATCTAGAGAAATCGGTTGGTGATTGATTCTTCAATGAGTGGAAGTGTGTGCTTCTTTAATTCAACACACAGTTTGAAAGATGTTGGAAATGACTGGAGTTGGTCATGTTGTGGCAACATGGTTTGAGGCTCCTGGCTCGCAGCAAAGTTCCCGATGCAAAGGGCGTGATATATGTTCATGGCTATGTTGCAGCAAAGCATGGTGTTCATACTGAATGTTTGTGTGAGAGGCTCCTTGGTGGTATGGACTTGCTTGTGTTGCTGATTAGCTATAGAGAGTTGTGCTTGTGTTGGGTGTTTTTTAACTTAGCATTGAAGGCGTTTTTCTCCGTTGTCCTGATTGCATGGTGGCTATGGAGTGACCTTGTTAGTCTACAACTTCTGGATAGCCTGGTTCTCTCTTTTGCTTGTGCATGACTATGGTATTGGAACTGGCTTGAAATGGACCTATTGTTCCTGTGTGCCTATCTCTTTCACTTTCATGGTTCAGATTCATGTCTTTGGCTCTGGAGGTTTTGTGTAGATTTTCCTAAAAATTCTATCATGCATTTTCATGTTTCTTTTCATTGTTCTGGTTAACTATGATGGTTGTGTGCAGACTCCTAAGTCATCAAGATGAGCAATGAAGATGGTGATGTGTGGGTGTTTTATAAACACTGTGGTTTTGCAAGTTTTACACGGTCAAGAGAAAACTTGCATTGTGTGGAGTTGTTGTCTGCTATTTTCCAGTTCCTGGCCTTTGGGGTGTGACTGGATGAGATAGTTACAGTTTGACTGGTCATGATGAGGGTGTCTTCTTTGCATAAGAATGTTGGTATGCGTTCATTCATTCAACATTTCTTGTGGTGTTGCTTGTGGGCTTCCTAGACTATGGTGCTTGTCTTGTGGACGTATTTGGCAAGTCAGATTTGTTATTGATTTGGTGTTTGAGTCATGGTTGTCTACATGGTTGTTCTCTTTGGGATCTCAGTTTTTCAATTTTCCAGTGTGATAATAGACTTGTAGGGTTGTCATTTGAAGTGGATCTCTGAGTTATGTGGTTGATAGATTAGCTACCTATTGACTGTTGTGAGACAACTCAGGAGTGGACTATCTATATCCATGTGATTGCTTATGTGTTGTTGCAGATCTATTAGCTGACCTTGTCTGTGGTCACTTGTGCATTGGCGTAGTTGTTTTGAGATGAGAGGATGGATGGCGTTGGAGTACTTGAATAGTCAGTGATGGGAACCTATAGCATGTGGGTCACGTTGTCATGAAGAGCCTGTTACACTAGTTAGTGTAAGCTTTTGGCAGTGATTGTGTCATTAGTCATGGTGTTTGGAAAGCTTGGTATCACGTTGCAGTGGGACCTTTAGCAATGACTGGTGTTCTTCTTTGGTGTTGCAGTTGTTGTGTTCTTTTGAATTTGCATGTTCACTACTTGAAGGTGTGCAACATCTTGGGGCCATGGAAGACATTGTTAGTTTTGGCTGAGTTGTTGGTGGTGCTTGGCAGGTGATGTTGGTTTTGGTTTAGAGTTTTTTGCTTTATTTCATGATTACTCTTTCTTAGAGTTTTGGCATTTTTCTGTGCTCTTGAGACCATAGCTTGTTCACTTGAAGCATGGTATCTCTGAAGGGGGATGTGTAGATCATGGTGTCATGATAAGTCTTGAAGCTTTGACATTGGTCTGGGGTTTCTCTATGTTTTGAGTGCATTGGTCATATGTTGGTAGACTTCACGGTTGTTGCAGTATTGCAGATTGGAGTCAGCATGAGATGACAGGTTGCTGATACTCATGGATGCATGGAGAATAAGGTGAGGCTGGAATTCTTATGAGAATGTTGTTGTTACAGCTGAAAGTTTGAGAAGCTTGCACCTTGGTTGAATGTGAATTCAATAGAGACCTTGAAGGATAATCCTCTTGAGTAAGTCACGGTGACTTGTATATCTTGAAGGAGCATGTGTTCTTTTCTCCTTGGTTTGCTTAGCAGTGTTCCTATAAAAGGTATTTGCCCATTATACTTTTCAGGTGTGTTATGCTTTATCTTTCATTGGTATGAATCTTGAGTTGTTAATTTAAGATTCTGGAGGATTCATAATGGAAGATGGATAGCATTGAGTATCTCCTTGTGCTTTTGAGGACTGACAGGAGATGGTGTATGGGTTAGTATAATCTTATTGATGATTACATTCATGGTGTTGTTGGGTGTTGTTAAGGCTTTCCCTTTGGGATGAGAAGAAGATCACTCTTGTCACAGTTGGAATTTAGAAGTGTTTGTAGAAGGGCATGTTTTGATTTGTTGTTTCTCTCTAATTTGGTCTTTTCTTCCTGATTGTTCTTGACTTAAGATGTAAGATGTCTTTGTGGAGTCGTGGTGGTCTTTTTTGGCCATGTGCTATCACTTCGGTGATGATGTGTAGGTTCCTGTGACCTCTTTCTTTAGTCAGATTTGGAGGACTTTGGAAGAACGATGGAAGTTTGTTGAGAGAAACATTTCTTTTAGTAGGTGGTTGCAGATTGTGCAGATCAGAGTGGGTGTCCCTTGTATCTACATGGTTACTTTTTTCTATATGCAGGGGCTGGTGGACTTGGTATGCCTAGATCATTTTTTATGGTGCTTCGTTTGCACTCATTTGGACAGTTCCCTTGCAGTGGGAGTACCTGGATGTGTTTGGTCTTTTGACTGGTTGACACAGGGTACTTGTTTGCTGTTGAGATGGGTAGTTTTGTGATGGCATGAGTCTGTTGTTGGTTTTCATACCTTTGAGGTATGGGTGGTTTTATGGATTAGCACGAGTTGTGGGTGTTATTTTCAACCGCGTGGGTTTTGGTCAGTTGGATGAGGATAGTCAGGTCATTGGTTGTTGTTCTGGTTGATTGATGTTCTTGTTCTGGAGAATTGCGGTCTATGTCATGTTTCATGTGCTCATGTTGGTGCCTTGTTTTTTGTTGTTGTGTTGCCTTTACCGCCTAAAGGGTCATTTTCTTTCGTTCCTGAGATTGGTGCATTTATGCCTTGTCTTGTTCCTTTTCCTGTGTCAGATGTTTGGAGCAATTTCCTGAGATGGTGGAAAATTTGAATGTCGATTGCAATGGTCTTGGTTGGAGTGTGAGAGCATGTTTTGGTCCTTGTTTGGGTTCTTGGAGGATTCTTGAAAGTCTTCGGCAAGTGGGAAATTGTTGGAATCTACCTCAACTTTTTGGTCGGCCCATTTGAAGACTTAGGCGTTTTCTCTCTATTTCAGGCCTTTACCGCCATACCGCGGGCCACCCTATTCGGCTGTCAGGTGGTGTTACCACCTTACCGCGGTGGTCTTGTTCTAGACTGATGGTGGTGCGGTGAAGTGGTGGTGGCTTGGTTGGTAGTTACCTCCTTACTGCGGAGGTGGCTCAATGATGGTGAGGCAGTGCGGTGGGCGGCAGGCTGATAGAGCATTGGCTTACCACCTTGATGCTGGGTGGTTCGTTCAATGGCAAGGTATTGTGGTAAGCGGCATAGTGATGGCAGGCTGGCAGAAGATGTTTACCATTGTACCACGAGCGGTGTTCGATTAAGCTGCAGTGGTGTGGTTGATGATGACAAGTTGGTTGGCGGTCAGCGTTGGCGTTTACCACCATACTTTGGGTGGTGAGTTGTCTCACCACGGTGCCACGGTAAGACCGTTGACGGTCTACTTGGCGGTCATTGCCCTACTGCGGGGTGGCCTGGCGGCCCCCACAATAGCACGGTTGACCGTTAATAGTCTGGGCTGGTGGTGTCACCGCCTTACCATGGAGTTCTGGCGGTTTGGGTGCGATAGTACGGTGGAGCTGTGATGGTCAGTGTCGGTGCCTACCACCCTATCGCAAAGGCTTGTTCCTTAAGCCGCAGTGATGCGGTTTGACCACTGACAGTCTGCGAGGTGATTACCGCCATACCATGAGGTGGGCTTGACTGGGTAGCGATAGTGCAGTGAAGTGAAGGGTGATATCAGTCGAGCTCACCGCTTTACTGCGATAGGTGGTGACAAGCTTGGCGGTAATGATTTATAAGCTCAGATTGGCTCAGAGCTTTGTTGACCAAGTTGGACTTGACTATCAGAGTGAACAGTGAATGGATGGTGGACGCGTGGATTGGCTTAATAGGCTAATTGGCTAAAAGCCAAAATCAGTTATTGTTGTTGACTCAGGATGGCGAACAAGAACCCGATTAAGGCAAGGAGTTATTGCCTAAGTGGCTTGAGGAAAATGAGATCTGTGCAAATTAGATGTGTGCCTGGTTGTTCAATGCATGAACCTAAGGGTCAACGTTTGGTTGGGACATTGAATGCGATGTATGGCTCCATCAGAGATATACTTTTCTAAGGAAAACCAAATGGTGATGTGAGGAGGATGAGCAATTGAGAGGTAGAGGTGTGAAGTGTTTTCGATCAATATGCTAAGGCATTGTAATTGTGAACACTCTACCTCTCGGTTCGGAAACAATGTGAACCTGCTGTGAGGCTTTGGATCTGTGTTGGTTGAGAGGCTAGCTGAGACAGTTATTTATGAGGAGCTGAAGGGAATCTATATAGTATGTCATATGTATGACATTGCAACTATGTGAAGGTTCTGGTTTTTGTGTTTCCTGCCCATATTCTTTCTCTAGATGGACAAGATGTATTATCCTGAAGAGCATAGCTCTATTTTTGTATTGTAACTGGTTTTTGTTACTGAATAATACAAGTGAGCTGAATGTTTTGGAGGTGGGATTTTTTACCTAAAAAGGTTTTTCCCACGTGTATCTTTGTGTCCATATATTTTTTCTTTCATGATGTTTGATTCATGTTCTTGAATCTATGCTTGTGTTGAGTCTGGTATATGTTAAGCATTTACTTCTCTCAGAGGATCAATGGGGGATTCACTGTGCCTACTTCTACTTTATGGCATAATTGTTTTGTGTCTTTGTTGTGATTTTGAATTGAAATCACTAAGGCACTTATGTCTTAGATATCTATCTTGATGACAGACCAGAATCCTTATCCCCAACAAGGTTTTTCTACCACTAGATCATAGGTTTAGAAATCACCTGAAGAATCAATTTGATGGAAAAGTTGAAAATAGAGGCCCTCCCATGATTATGGGTCTAGGTTGGCTTAAAAAGTATGAAGATGCTGAATTGAAAGCTTGGGAGGATTTTTTTGATCGGGATGATTCAATTCAAGAACCCGAACAAGTTCTACTCAATATTCTAGAAGGAATGAAAAGGAAATCCATATTTTATGAGCTCCCTTACTAGAAGGATCTATTAATATCTCACCTATTAGATCCTATGCACATCTTCAAAAATGTCCCAGATTCTATATTTTGACATATATCAAGCAAAGAGATGGACACCTTGTCTTCGAGGAGAGATATTTCTCTTTCGCATACCAAATTAGATAGAAAACATTTGTGGCCAAACAAGAAAAATGAAACATATGCAGAAGCTCCATGGATTTTGAAAAAAAAAAAGAGTTGGACGAACTAAAAAATGTCATCTGTTCAATAAGGACACCTAATGGTTATGGGTCATATTGGCTAAATCTTTTACAATTGATGGACATATCACTAGATTTAAAACACATGATTTTCATAATTTTATGAAGGTATTATATAAGATCATTTAACATTTACTGGTAACATTGATTAACTACTAAATATATTTTGATATTTTGTTGTGTGAGAAAAAATTACTAATGACCTTTTCATAAATGTGTTTGATATCATATCATGCCATTGGAAATTAGGTGGGATTCATGTCTTACAATTTACTTAAGGAATACCATAAGTCAATTGTCGGCATTTACAAGGTATGTGCTTATATGAAATGTTCATGTGTGAGAGACATAGAGATATTATATTGCATTTTAATTTTTGACTAAAGGTTCATACTAATTTAATATTCTTATATTAGGTGGGTGACCTCCAAGGAGATCCACGAATCTAAAGTGCCAAAGTGGAAGAAGGAAACTACAGAAATTGTATGTGTATTTGAGAAGGAGCTCCCTACAAGTTTCATGGACCTACAAGTCCATTTACTTATACACCTAGTCGATGACATTGAATTGGCGGGTGTCGTATCAACAAGGTGGATGTTTTTCTTTGAGAGGTATATAAAAACTCTTAAAAGATATGTCTGACAAAAGGAACATCCAGAGGGTTGCATGACTAAAGGGTATGTATTGAATGAAGCATTTTTCTTCCTGTGTGAATTCCTTGGTAAGGATTCTGAAGATGGGCCACACATCTGGGATAAAGAACGAGCATCAAATATTATTGATGGAGAAAAACCAAAATCTAATGGTGTTCAAGTACAAATTAGTAAGTAAATTCATGATCAATGTGGTTTTTTTTCTTGCAATCATTAATTTACTCTGTAATTTATTTGTCAAATTAACAGCATGACATTTGGAGTTTGAAATAAACATGTTGACATGTAATAGGTGTAGAAAAAAATTCTATACTCGACAAGTTCACTCTGTACCACATGGAATTTATGAACAAATTGATTGATTTGTATGATAAAAAGAGAGAAGTGTTAGAATCAAGGAGACAGTTTAAGAGATTGAACCCAAGGACTACTCCACTTCCCATGATCTACTTGGGGAATGGAGCAAATATTGCACACTAGAATGGGTTACTGAACAAATTCAAAATCAACTAGAAGATGTAGGTATAGATTAATACATAATAGAAGATGAAATCAACATGTCTAGAGGATGTGAAAGAAAGGTACTGTTGGAATTTTACAAAATGTTGTTTCCTTACAGTTTTGACACTCTTAACTATTTTAATATTCATCATTATATTTTTTTTCACTAAAATAAATGGTCTTTCACAAGCACAGAAAAAATCCAGCAATGTGAGCATATGGTCGACATTATCATGTAGAAAGTGTAGATGTAAAGAGATGATCCTCTGATTGTGGCATCATGGTTGACTTCAAGAAATCCAGTCGATCAAGCTCAAAAGATAAGAATATAATTGAAGGGAATCTACAATATGTTGGGAAAATATAAGAAATTATTGAGTTGGATTACCACTCTTTCAAATGTTGTATTTTTAAGTGTAGATGCTATGAAGCATTTGAGAGGACATGAAGACATGATACCCATAGTGGATTTTTTTGTATAGATTCATCATGCTTCCTACTAGAGGATAAGGAGCCTTATGTTCTACCAATTCATTGTGAGCAAGTATTTCTTTAACTCAAAAAAGAAGCAGTAGTGATCATTTATCTATTAATTCATAATTTAATATGAATATATACATGTGTTTATTAATCAGTAAAATTGTTATAACATACGTTTAATATATGTATTCCATTCATGTGCAGGTATTTTTCTATGAAGATATTTTGGACCCAAAATGGATGTTTTTCATATATTATGATCCAAGATTAAGGCATGTATTTGACGATGCATTAGCGGATACTGAGCAAAACAATGATGGCCAACAAAATGAGAGAGAGGGATTAGAGAACATCGAAGAAATTGACATCCATGATGATGTTGAAGATGGTTATGTTCAAGCACAAGAAGACAACAATCTAGAGTTAGATGATGTTATGGAAGACAACAATATGGATGGTATAGAAAATGATGATCCAAATACATCTGGTAACAATATAGATGGTCTACAGTCAAATTTCAATGATGATGAAGATGATGTAGATCAAGATGAGGATGATGATAATATTAATTACTTCAAATAACATATGAACATTGACAATGATACACTGGATGACATTGTAGCAGACAATAATGTTAATGACTAAGACTTCTTAATTTTCAAAATTATTTTCTAATTTTCAAAATTATTTTCTATCCATGTTTAAAAAAGGATGATTCTTATGACCTAAACTTTGAAATGCTTCAGTAATATTATTTGTGTCGATACAAATTACCTATTGTAATATCCTTAAATTGTTCAATCTTTGGTATAAATTGTTGGCATAAAAAAATAGGATTACTTGGATGCCTCTTCCATTCATTTTGTATCAACACATGTTTGTGAAGACACAAAAGTTAATAAAATATTAATGCATGTAACTCACAATTATTGAGATAAGCAACTTTGTTAACTTTATTATTTTTAAATAGTTTCCATTTTTATGTTGAACATGTAACAAGGCAAAATAAGCTCAATTTTTTTTATAAAATAGAAGCTCTACCAACATCCACAATAAATGATTTACTGTATCAGCATATTCATTCACATAAGCACAATATTGATGCTCAATAATTGATATTCAATCAAAAATAAGAAGAAATAAGTATGGAAAACATAAGAAAAATACAGAATGATGACACAATCATGGATAATATCTGATAATAAGATGTTCTCCATTATATTGTTTCAATTTATATTACAATTCTCTTCTTTAATAAGCCCAGTGTTATCCCCTCAATTTATTGTGGAAGTATGCAAGGAATTTTAATTCTTAAGTTGATGGAGCCCAATCAAAACAATTTCTCTAAAAGGACTTTTAATCCTTAATAGGAGCCAATTAAAGTAAATTATTTGAAAGGACTTTAATTCACCTAACTAGAAACCAATCAAAGCATCCACACAGTAACAAAAAATGTGCCCTAATAAATCTTGCAGACTTAAATAACTTTAAAATATCACTTTGGAGACAACAAAGCAATAAATAAGCATGAAAATTTGACACAACAATTGAACACTGAAAATGGATTATGAATATAATTAGTCATCTCCATTAGATTTCCTTTTAAATATGCATTATAACAAATAGTTATGATTATTAATGACAAATAGTTAATTAACATAAATGAAAACATAACACTTCAACACATGAATGCATTGATCCATTAATCTTCTAGCAGGTGCCCGTGACCACTCAAGATCTGTTCAAGGCTCCTACTCCATGATAATGCACCACCTGCAGAGTGTATCTTCCTTATGATGTTGGTTGGTCTTTAAGCTTCAATGGTTGCCCCTATGTATTTTTTGCATCTCTGGTTTGGCTAATGAACAAGTTGATGGTGGAAAGATGATGAGTGTATTCCTCCTTAGCATAATTTTCCACGTTGGAAATTACACCCTTCATATCATATTCCACATACATCATATTTTCAAGTATTTTATGTGTATTTTGTAACACCATCTCTTCATCATTTATTTTTTGCAATGCAGTATGTAGATACATGGTGAGCTCATCCTTCCAATCATCTTTCTCCCTAGGATTGCCAAGGCTATCATGGACTGCAGGATGCAAATCAAAATAGTCAAGGTCCTCTTTGAGCCTATTGTCATACTTGTTGTGTGATTCCACCAGCTTATTGTATGTCTGCAATGTCTGACCTTTCATTACTTTCTCATTTTGGAGCTCCTCCCTTTTTTCAATCATTCATCTTTGCAATCTTTCATTTCGAAAAGTGGTGAGTGTGTTTCTTTAAACAATTTCCAATATTCATAAGCACGATCCATCATCCTATTGAATGTTTCTTTGATTAGCTCAAACACAACATTATATTTAGTGGTTTTGATTCCTGTTTCCAACTCCTTACATTTCTCTTGAGACTTCTGATGATAGTGTTTCTAGTAAGCTACATCTGCTAATGCATCCAATATTCTTTTGTCACTCTCTAACCATGGGGAATATAATTTTGATCTGAAAGAGGAATATGTTTTATCTCTATTACTAGCCACCTCCTTCCTTAATTTATCATTTTCTTTTACCAGTTTTTCAATTTGTGCCTTAGTGAATTTTGCAACATTTATGTTTAGCTCATCTGTTTTAATGGGGTTAGTGTTCCCTACCCTGTGGACCAAAATATGTCCAAACACTTGGTTTAGATTATTGATGAGAGCAGACCTTTTATCTTGAGGATACAATGCCCAAATTAGTAGGGTGGCTTCATCTGGGTTGTACCCTGATCCTGAGTACATTTTATCACTTGCCTCTTCCGTTAGATGCATTGTTTTATCTCCTCTTTTCCTAAAATGGTTGAAAACTATTGCAAAGCTGATATCCCATCCTGATAAGAGTAGTACCCCAGCCTCTTGAAGTAATTATTTTTCCCTTTTGGAGGTGATAGATTCTAACTCTATGTCTATTTATTTTCTCAACTCTTCCAAGGTGACTGCCTCCTGCTCAAGAGTGATATCCTTCATCCTCTATCTTATCATTTTTCCTTTATGCTCATAAAAAAATGATTTAAATTTAGAAGTGTTGACAAAATAATTGTCAAAAATAAATTCTTGCGCAACCTTGACTCTCACGTCATTAGAGAGTTCATCTGATGCTTCAAATTTAGCAATGTTATGTTATGGAGGTGGCTCATATTGTGTAACTACAGGGGCGCTTATCTATTCAACCTCATCATCCTCCTCATCACTCTCTTCTTCATCTTCACTCATGGTTGTATCTATAGAGAAGTTCATTTTTGGAGTGGGTTGTGAGGGTATGTAATCACGAGGCTCTATGTCCTCAACCTGCATTCCTAAATAAGTTGTCTGAGGTGCTTCAAAGACATCTGGGGGTACATATTTTATTATCTCATCCACATGAGTGATGAAGTGCTCAATTCTTTCTAGAGGATCATGTACTTCATTAAATGCCCCTGAATAGGATGGGACATTTCCTTTCTTCCAAGTCTCAGCAAGCACAAATTTTTTATATGCAGTCATCCTATATTTTGTTGAGGCCTCATCATAATTTCTTATTACATCATCAACAGAGAATTGGTGTTCATACCTTGATATTCCTTGTGACAATTTTTCCTTGTGAATAAAACCCAGGTATCAAAATTCTTTCTTTCATTACCCAACGGTAAATTGTATTTTGCCAATTTTTTATCAATTTCTTCATACCCTTCACTTGTGACTATTGTAAAATCTCCAAAGCACAAAGTGCTAGGCATGATAGACTACTTACTATATCTTTTAAGATGTTTTGCATCAGATTTAGCCAGTTGTCTCACAATTTCCAAATAGTCTATTCTGTTTGGAATTGGTTTTAGCAATATATCTGGGGCTCCTTCAAATCCATAGACTCTAATCACAGTGCAATTAGGAAATGCATACCAATCCCCCTAGTTATGATTTACCTTTTTCCTGGGATCCTTTTCCTTTGGTCTTAAGAATTTCTTTATTTCAGGGGACAGGTTATAATTACATGGATGTTCCAACAATTTCAACAATGGCTTGATAAAATATTCCTTAAAGTACAGATAGTGTGATCTACCATATCTGCTATCCCATATGGAAGTCCACATTTGTATAGGTTTATAATTCCAACTTTCATCTACATATCTTATCCTTAATTCTTCTCCCCAAAACCTTCTAACTTGTCCTTCATGTAGAATAAAATGCATAAACAAAGAGTAATGTTTGAAATAATGAATGCTATCACTGTTACTTTTCATCCTTCCCATCCCCTAGTTCAAAGCATTGGCTAAATAACTGGCATAGTCAAATGGTATGACATCTTTGCTTTGTATGTCTATAGACAGGACCATTGGGGCAATTGACATGAGGGATCAGACCTCTACTCCTAATACTTGTCTAGCTGAATAATATGTATATTGAAAATATTCTTCAAATGAATCCTCATGAAATGGAGGGTTATCATTACTAGAAAACCTTTTGAGTCGGCTACCTTCATCCTTGGGCCTGTGTAGTGGTAGCTTCCATCTTTTATAGCTTGTGTCCATGTGATGGTACTCTGTTAGAAGTTCTTTGATTGTAAATGGTAAATTCAGAGAGCATTCCAATTGAAAAACATTAGATATGAGATCTTTGGAGATAATGAGAATGTCAGACCCATCGTGTGATTGAATAGCTCTTCATTTAGGGTCATATGTTTTGGTGTATTAACATGAATTTGAACCCCTAGTGCAAATCCCCTTTTTTCCCTTTAACACCTTAGAGAATCAAAAGCGAAAGTTTAATTCCACTTAAACTCACTACTTGCATTCCACTTGGTGCCTAGTTTGTGTGTCGGTGGGGATGTTTCTATTGAGGACACCTACACGGTGTGTAGATGTCCACGTGGCACGCTTATGTCCCTAGCAGATTCTTGTGGCTAAGACTGTAGAGGCATTACGCTTTCGATTGGAAGTCGAAGAGTAACGCCCCTCTTTGGCTAGCTAACCTGAATATGGCTATTTTTTTCCTTCTCCTTCATAATCTTCACTCTTTGATCCATAGCTCTCTTCAACAGAAGTTGGGACAAAGTTTGGCAAGATATTGAATCCATAGTTTCACCATTTTCAAGAATTTACCAAGCTTTGTAGTAGCATCCTTCACTCCACTGCAACAACTCAATACTCCATCACTCCAACAAGGCAAGTACAGGACATACACCATGGCAACAAAGGCTTGAGTCCCTCTCGTTCACTCCTCCACAAGCCTTAAGCACTTTGGACGAAGGCGATAAAGATCCTCCCTTCTCTTCTTTTTCTTTTGATTGAGTAAGCATTTACTATTTTGAGGTGTTTCTTGCATATGTAGCTTGTAGTTCTTTCCTTTATCATTTCTCTATACTATTCCAAACTTGGTTGTTCATGGAGGTGGAAATACCAAGATGGGGCTCTAACTAGGGAAGGCCCCTATACAGCCCCAACAATTTTACCCTTCCTTATGTGAAGGTGGAGAGTGTTTGGAGCAATTTGGAGAGGAGAGCATTGTATGAGATCAACTTCGTCACCTTGATGGTAATACATTTCCTTTATCATATTCGCATTTTATTTTCTTTCCTCTTAATATCTTTCTATCACTCTAAGCATTCCTATAATAGCCTAGTGGTCTTCCTTTTTGAGTAATAATCTTGTCTCCTTGATTCTCTAGCCATTCAGACACCACCATTTCACGTTGTCATCTTGCAACTGCACTTCCATCCTCAGACAGAGAGTTTCCTGAGACACAAATCTAAATCTAAAGGCTAACCCATCTGGTCCCCTTCCTACATTTGGATTGCAAAGTGATCGAAGGGTTCATAATCCTCATCATTCTCATCCTCCTCATCCTAACTTCCCTTTAAACTAAGGTGGGTTTGGGCAGCCTTTCTGCTCTTGGCCTTTTGTGACCTAGGGCCTTGCAGTGGGTGGTCCCCCTCTCTCACATTTTTGGTGAACCTGACATGAACCATTTTGGTTTTGTTCTGTGATACTGAAAGTTCCTTTCCTCGTATCCTAGGAGTGTTGAAGGTGTGAGTTTTGTGAGGCCCTCACCTCACAACCCAACCTACGACCCCTATTAGGCGTAGTTGGAAGGTTCCAAAGTATTGCGTAATAAAACCTTAACTGGGTCACTACCTTATCCTGTAAACCCTAGGAGGTTTTGTAGAAGTGCCATCTAGTGTGCACGATGGCCTCTTTCCTTAATCAGCCTATTCCCTATGCGTAGACTATGAGTAGTAGTACTAGCATACCCTTTACTTCATAGGACTTGCCGATGGGCTTCCATAGAGATCCATCTCTTTACATTCCTACAAGGATAAATGGGAACACTGTAGCAAGAGTTCTCATTGATCTGACATCACAAGTGAATATCATAATTGAGGAGATTATGTTGATTAACTTCCTGCACAAGGATGGGTATGATGCACCTAAAAGGTACGTTTGCACCCATGACAGGCTTTTCCTACCTCCTATAGGGAGTATTTGTCCTATCGGTCCTTGTTGTACCTAAGTCCATAAGCCTTAAGTTTGACATTATCCCGAGGTCTGAACTCTTCAGAGTGAAGCTAGGTATCCCCTAGCTAGTAGCTATGAATGTAGTTCCCTCAGTCATACACAAATTTTTGATGTTTGTTCATGGAGGTTTGATACATGTTGTCCATGACACCGATTATAGACCACCAATTGAATGTGGTAGCTATACCTTGGATTACTTTTAGCCTACCTCCCTTGGTCCTCTCCCACCTAGGAAGGATCTCTTACACCGCACTTATCAGAACTATAAGAAGGGTCACTCTAGGCCAAAAGTGAGGTACCCTCCTTCACCTTATGTTATCTTGCATAGAGCTTGCTTAAAGGTTGATATTGATGTTGTGAAGGCACGTAGAAGAGAAGAAGAGAAGTGGTTCTAAGATCCTCCTTCTTCCTCTTTCATGTTCCTCTCGCCCTGTCGTGGTACCATCTATTTATGTCTCATTTTTTGTGAGAGAATCCCATGGTGCCTGCTTGGCGAAAGGCCAAGTATCCTGCATTTGAGCTTCCTCTCTTACCCATGAAGCCCAATCTCATTCAATATGGAAGATAGAGTCTCCCATGGAGATTCCTCCTTGTCTCGACCTTTGTGGCCTCCTACTATTCCTATTCTTAAAACAGTGAACGAGAAGAGGCCCACCACAGAGGTGCTAGAGGTAACTCCTCCCATCATTTCCGAACCCATTCCTCTTTCTACCATTCAAGAGACTTCCCTTCCACTAGAGAAATTTGTGGAGTACACCCCCATGGCTAAGCAGGATCCTTTTGTTTCTTTACAAGTTCCAGCTTCTGGTGCGAAGAGTTGTAGAAACCACCTTGCACACGAGTGTAAGCATCGGCAAAAGGATCTCCTAGTTGAGAAAGCCTCCTTACAGAAGAATAAGGAGGAGAAGACTCCATCTCCTATTGTGTCTTCCTCTCTCCCCCCTTCTGTCTCTATTTGACCTTGTCCTGAATTTCTTCTAGCTCCCGTTGTGAGCACACCTACACTCGGAAAGGTGCAAGTGTTCATCGCTCCTTCTGCAGAGCTGCCCTTGTTAAATTTCATTTTGGATGTCTTGCCTTTCCCAAAGCCTATGGATATGGTGAACACTTCGATCATATCCACTGTGATTCTTTCATATTCTCCCTCGATCCTTGCTTTTTCTATGGGGATTTCACCTCCTCCAATGAAGAAGAAGGTAGAGCGTGGTCCATCTAGCGATGGAGGATGCAAGAAGAGCCCACCTTCCTTGAAAGGTGGCCCCACATTGACTTGTTTTGTCCTAGTGATGGAACTAGCTGCAGCCTCCCCTAGTTCGTCACTACTCCCGAGTTCCTCAGTGAGCCTAGCAGTGAACCTCGGGTGTAGACTCCTCTGTCTATCGAGGAAAAACATGGCACTCCTATCAAGTGAATGTTTAACTCGTTGGATGAAGTTTTTGCCCTGCCAATGATCTTTGCAAGATTGTTGACCCTAGACCCACAAGAGTTGAGCGACGGAGACCTTACAGATCCATCTTCCTTAACCCTTGTTGCGGGAGGATCGAAACCTCCTCCTCTTAACATTACACCATTGTAGGCTTGTCTTCCTTCCTACGATGATCTAGAGTGGGAGGCTAACGACCTCTTGGTCGACCAATATTAGGGGGAGACCCTCTTATTAATCTTTAGATTAGACATATGTGTGTTTTGTGACATGTGTTCCCTGTGATCGTTCTCTATGTGCCTAGATGACCCACGTTACCCCTGTTGGTGCTTGGATACAGGCATGGTGTATGTGTTGTAAATCCTCCTCTATATGTGTCATCATTATTCCATGTTTGTTATTGACTTTCGATAAATTAGGGATGATGCAAAGTGTTGTGAGCATTTAGGCCTCCTTCCATGTTGACCCAATTTTTATTTTACTTTGTCTTTCATACATTCTTCTTGATCTGGTTAGGGATTGATGATCTTTCGCCTCTTGCCATGGTTACCTCATATATATAAATAAAGGCATATCTGACCCTGCGAAACCAAATCACCCTATTCCCTCTGTGTGTGATCTATTCTCTTTACTTTTCACTTTATCTTTCTCTCGTCTTTGCTTAAGTTTTCCCTTTCATGTGTGACAACGCCTCTTCTATGTTACTTGGTCTCTAGAAAATGCATTCGTGGCAAACAAATCTTTCCTCAAAGACCCTTCACACACTTCCTTCTTAGAATTGTATTCTCAACTTAGAACCCTAACAAAAAGTGTTTCCTTCATCATGGGTTCATAAAGAAAGGACTTGGAAATCCTCCTCTGAAGTGGGAACGGTCTTAGTCTTCCCCTCACATGAGCACATCTCCTTCCTTTCGAATTACTTGATGAAGTGAACATCTTTCAAAAGGATTCCTTGGTGATGAATCATTTTGAGAAGGAAGACATTAAATTTGGAACAATGCATCCCTTGAGTGGACCCCTCCTCTTCACATTGGGTTCCCAAGGGACCCCTTCACAAATTTTTAAATGATTTCTTGGCATCTAGACTAGGGGCAACCCAACTAGACCAATTTCACATCTTCATGTCTAGTCTGGGGGTAGCCTAACTAGACTTCACTTTACATCTTTGCATCTAGCTTGGGGGCAGCCTGACTAGACTTCATCTTTCAAACAGTGCATCCCTTGAGTTGACCCTCCTTCCTTTTGAAGGGTTCTCGAGGGACACCTTTGAAATTCTTACAACTTAGTGATGGTCTGCGTGACTGTCTGTTCGTTGGCCTATGCGGTCGCTTCCTAATGTGTTATATCTGCAGGTAAATATGTCACCACCTTTGACTCTAGGGAGTCTACTTTCCTCAGTCTCCCTTATGTGAGAGTTCTTGGGGGATACCTCCCTTGTAGGCCTGCAAGTCTGTAAGTTACTTTTCTTGGTTTCCTTAATGTGAGAGGTCTTGGAGGGTAACCCCCCTTCAAGGACCATGAGCTTGTAAGGTACTTTCATACTTCAACTTTGTAGTTCTACATAACTACAAAGTCCTCTCCTGCACTTCCAGGTTCGCCAGACCGTGCTCTACTTCCTCATTGGTTCAAGTATACATCTCTTACTCTACTACTTCCTTACTACT
The DNA here is from genome assembly GCA_007115665.2 of Sequoiadendron giganteum. Classification (NCBI taxonomy): domain Eukaryota; kingdom Viridiplantae; phylum Streptophyta; class Pinopsida; order Cupressales; family Cupressaceae; genus Sequoiadendron; species Sequoiadendron giganteum. Next base: position 508,354,262 of record CM021102.1, read on the forward strand.
CTACTTTACCAAAGCACTCATCAATACTCATGCTCGCTAAAGTGGGGGCAAAATGTATTAACGTGAATTTCCACCCCTAGTTCAAATCCTCTTTTTTCCCTTTAACACCTTAGAGAATCAAAAGAGGAGGTTTAATTCCACTTGAACCCACTGCTTTCATTCCACTTGGTGCCTAGTTTGTGTATCGATGGGGGTATTTCTGTTGGGGACACTCGCACGGTGCGCAGACATCTGTGCAGTGCGCTTATGCCCTTGGTAGATTCTTGCAGTTGAGACTATAGAGGCATTACACTTTCGATTGGATGTCAAAGAGTAACGCCCCTCTTTGGTTGGCTGACCCGAATATGGCCATTTTTTTCCTTCTCCTTCATAATATTCACTCTTTGATCCATATCTCTCTTCAGCAGAAATTGGGACAAAGTTTGGCAAGATATTGAATCCGTAGTTTCACCATTTTCAAGCGTTTCCCAAGCTTTGTAGCAACATCCTTCACTCCATTGCAGGAACTCAATACTCCATCACTCCAACAATGCGAGTACAGGACATACACCGTTGCAACAGAGGATTGAGTCCCTCTCGTTCGCTCCTCCATAAGCCTTGAGTGCTTTGGACGAAGGAAGTAAAGCTCCTCCCTTCTCTTCTTTTTCTTTTGATTGAGTAAGCATTTACTATTTTGTGGTGTTTCTTGCATACATAGCTTTTAGTTCTTTCCTTTATCATTTCTCTATACTATTCCAAACTTGGTTGTTCGTGGAGGTGGAAACACCAAGAGGGAGGTCTGACTGAGGTAGACCCCTATACAACCCCAACAATTTCCCTCTTCCTTGTGTTCAGGTGGAGAGTGCATGGACTAAGCTGGCGAGGAGAGCATTCTACGAGATCGACTTCATCACCTTGGTGGTAATACATTTCCTTTATCATATTCACATTTTCTTTTCTTTCCTCTTAATCTTGTTCTATCACTCTACATATTCCTAGACTAGGCTAGTGGTCTTCCTTTTTGAGTAAGAATCTTGTCTCCTCGGTTCTCTGGTCGTACAGACGCTAATGCACCACACTATTGTCCTAGAATTACGCTTTTGTTCTTAGATAGAGAGCTGCCTGAGACATGAATCTGACTCTAAAGGGCAACCCATTTGGTCCCCTTCCTACATTCGGATTGTAGAGTGATAGAAGGGTTCATAATCCTCATCATTCTCATCCTCGTCATCCTAACTTCCCTTTAAACTGAGGTAGGTTAGGGCAGCCTATCTGCTCTTGGGATTTTGTGACCTAGGGCCTTGCAGTGGGTGGTCCCCCTCTCTCACAGTTGGCTAGAGCTTTAACCAGCCCTGTATTAACAAAAATATTGGTTACCACTAATCTTCCTAGATTCAATCTCCATGAGTTGCAGACTGGTTGAAACCTATACTGTTTCCTATAATGGTATATGAATAGGTCATATCCTCGTCGTGGTGTCCACATGTATCCTAAACCTTTGTGCTTGTCCCATAGCTTATCCATGGAAGGATTTGTTAGTTCACTCCTTTTAGCTCTCGGCCCTAACCCCGGGCATTGGTCAATTAAGTCTTGGTTTAGAAGTCTTTTCTCTTTTTTTTTTGTTTCTTAATTTTCGGCATTTTTGAGCTTTCTTCCATTGTTCAATTTTCTTATAAGTATTTATAGAAGCAACTTCTTCGTTAGTTTTTGTATACTTACTTGGATTCACTTTCACTAGTTCTGAGTTGTGCAATAATGGTGAATTCCCAACCTCCTTTACTTTGCTCCTATGTCCAACGAATCCTTTTCAAGTCTTAATGAAAAGATGTGATCAATTTGAGTTATAATTCACTTAGCTCTAGCTCATAAATGCTCCACTTGCTATCAATCTTATCATCGTGAAAATATTTTTTTTTAATATCTCAACGATATAAATGAGATGTCACATCATTAAAAAAAAATCATTATCGTTGCATGGACGAGACCATGATTTCATTTTCACTGATAGCCACCTTCTTCATCAATGAACTTCTTCCTTTCAAGGTATTGGTGGGATGCTAGATAATGTCTCCCTGATGTGCCCTAGTTCCTCTGATATCGTTCCTTAACATGTAAATGATGGTTCATGGTCTTATCGGGTCATCAGGGAGACTCTTGTTAGCCTTCCACCGATAAGTGTCACTTCCTCTGATGCCTTCAACCTTTTATCATTGCATCGAGGGAACCAAACTTTATGTTGAACTAATAGCCTTCTGCTCCCTCATTATACTTTCACCACATGTTGAACTTCGTTACTATATAATGTATTGCTCCATCGGTGGGATTTTGTGTTCTCTTCCACCAATATGTTATAGTGTTGCTGATATTATTTATTTAATATGTTCTAATCCCTAAGATATGAACATAGGACCAATCAATCATGAATCTAGCCTTAAAATAGGGTGTTACACTCGGCGCTAAAGTACACTCCAAAATAGGTGCATAATTAGGTGTTAAATTAGGCGTTATTATCGGCCCTACACTCAGGAGCTAAACTTGGAAAAAACACAGTGCTACGATTGGCAATAGACTCAATGCTAAATTTGGTGTTGAGCTTGGTGTTGAACCTGACGTTAAACATGGCATTAAAGGCAGTGCTACTTTGCACCAACTTTAGCTTCTGCTTGTTCTGGCCAACGCAATAAATGCCAAAAATAGCACCGACCCGACAAATAGCACCGATTTTTTTAGAAAAATAGAGAAAAATACATTGAAACAGTGGGTGGAAGAAAAAAAGGGAGCTAATCACAGGGATTTATTGTAGTGAATCCAAAGGTTACATGGTTATAAATATTTCCACAAATACAACACCTCATAAGTGCAATGTATGCAAATCAAAGATTACAACACCATACCCATACGTGGAATGAACAATACATAATAGTACAATCATCTCTTATAACAATGGGAAGGATTCCACATTTACATAATGAGATACATCAGAAAGGAATATAGAACATAACACCAAAACTGTCACCAACATTGGAAAGCTCAGGAGCCACTGCAGCCGGTACAACACTACACATCACGATCCTCGGTGGAAAACCTAATGGGTGCATAGCATGTTTCACCTAACCATGTGGACCCTAAGGTCCACCCCCCATACTAGGAGATGAAAAGGGAACCCACAACATAAAATAGTCAAGTGTTCAAGGTTGAATGCCTCCACAATACAAATGGCAACAAGACAAAACATAAGAACAACCACTTCCAGAGGTACCAGAACAACGAGGGGGAAAATACAAACATACAAGGTTGCTAAAGGGAAATGTTTCATCACATGGATCGATATGAGTTACCTAATGTGGGTCTTCCTAGGTCCTGGCCCCTATCCTAGATTACCCTGGTGACCTCAACCGATCCCCAGCCCCCATTCTTGCACATGTGGAATCAACTTACCTTTCTTGAAGACAAGGCAGTTGATTGGCCATTCCAGGCCTTCTCGTCTCATCTCAAGCCTAAAGAAGCACTTGAACCATGAGAGAGGCATCCATTATCTTTTGTTAGTGTAATTTCTACCCACCCCCTAACTATTTATTAGGTTGTCACTTAATTAACTCAACTTTCACACGAGTTACCTTGGATACCACTTAGGGTTCTGGCCCCTATGGAAATCCACACTCCCTATTAGCAATAAAAAAAACCTCATAATCATAAACAGGTAAGCCACTGCACAACTATCAAAACCAATAAGAAAATGTACCAAATGTGGCATGCTCCATCTCATGCTAGATCGCCATAACAAGGCAACTCCCAAGTGCAAGGCTAAAGCCACCTAGTCAAGTGTAAGATCACAGTTCACAAGAACCAACATGAGCAACCAATTATAAAAAGTCATTTTTCCTCACCTCTGGAATCCTAAAATCGACTACCCATGAACTCCCAACTGAGGGTATCTCAAACCATTTCAAGTTCCAACAAAACACCAACATGACTATGCATAAAATCTCCTTAATTTGAAATTAATACAAGAGGAAAATACAATCATCATGGAACCATTAACATCAATCTTTAATTTCATTACACATTCAAGTAATAATTTCAAGAACATTCTAAATACTCAATTACATTTTATTTAAACATCCATTGTGAAAACATTTAAATAATTAAGGAAATCGTATAAACATATTCTCCTTCTATTTAAACATGCATTTTTACACATCAGATTTCTCTTTATTATAATTAATGATATATACATATTTACACATATATAAATATATACCTATATATATAAAAATAAATTTATTTTAAATTAACTACAATTAATAACAATATTGAATGTACTTAACTTGTAACAATTTGTTGTTGTAAACAACATAATAAATCCATAATAAATACAACAGATTAACCAAACATATATATACAATAAATTTAAACAAGGAATGACTGTAATAATAAAATGTTGAATGTCATAAGTGATTGGTGGTTGCTGACCATAGAGATCATCCCCTACACAAAATTACCATATCTCTACAGTGCTTACGGTTCTGTTGAAGCCACCCAAAAAAAAACATTCTACAGAGCTAATTAGAAGGACAAGAATCACACCAACTTAAACCATCGATTGCAAACTAACAAAATCATTGATTTAGAGATAAAAATTGACACCCTACTCATTGCAGATTTCACTAAATATGTGCAAACAAAGGCAAGAAAACACAATGTTAAGAGACATGATTATTTATAAAAATGAACTAGCTAGAAGTAAATGCAATAGCATAAGAAAATGGATTTGACAAAGAATTTGAAGGACTTGGAGATAAAATCAAATGTATTTCCAAAGGAAGAAATTGAAACCTTAAAAAAAATGAAACCTAATGTCTAAGAGTGAGATTGAATGTTTCATTAACATGAAATTGGCTTACAAGGTCAAGGAAACTTCAACCAAATTTCCATGTGGGGAGAAATGTAAATGCCAAGCTTAGGAAATCTCTTGGGTGCACAAGGTTTGATATAATATCAGGAACTAACGATTGATAGAAATAATAAGGAAAGTCGACATGGTAAAGAAAAATCAGTCTAGGGGAGACAACACTAATGGGTAGACTTTGGTGATACAAAACATGAAAAGAAACTCTAGCACACGGAAAACAAACAACAAGAACCCCGAATTGTGTACAACATATAGTTGCAAGAATTACATATTAAAATCAAGCCTTTCATAATAAAAAAGAAAATCAAATTGGTTTCCTCACTAAAGTGAGTACCTTCAACATAAATTTGAATGGCTTGTATAAAAGAATCAAATGGCTAAGACGATAAATTCCATATTTATATATGCATACCTACTGCAATCTCAAGCTTTTCAAATAAAATCATTTTCAGAAAAACTATAAGGGAAGGATCATTCACATAAATGAACAAATGATACCAGGGCAACAACGATGCCAACTTGGAATCCAACGTTTGAATATGGAGGAGATGTGTTGTAATAGATTTCTTTCGCAGCCAATATTTCATTCTCTAGAAGAATTATTCTCCTTTGAACAACATCATTACAAAACTATATTGTTTTCGGAGTTCTTATTTTAGAGTAAATTTTTCTCTTTCGAAAATGAAAGACTAACTCCCAAAAATCCAAAACAAACACTATAAAACCAGAGAAGAGTTTTCAAAAACAAAAATCAGCAATAAGGGCAAGTTTTCGATTAAAAATCGGTTCAGAGTTGTGCATGTGCACGCACCCCATTTTTTCCTATTTTCATTTTGCTTTTAACCCTCAATTTAAAGTAATATCTTCCTTATTTATTTTAATATCAAAATACTTTCCCACATTTAAATAATTAACCCATTTGATAATAAAATTATCAATCAATAAAAAAAATATAATTTAAAACATAATTTTTTCATATTTAAACGATTATCTTTTCATGATAATAAATTATCAATTATTATTAAATACCATTTAAATAATAATTTTTAACAAAACAATTTAATTTAATTATTTATTAATAACCATATACTTTATATTTCATAACATTATTTTATTTAATTATTATTTTAATTTCCAAATTTCTTTAAATTGCCTTATAATCAATTTTTAATTTAATTAACTAATTTAGCAATGCCATTAAAATATTAAGTTCGCCACAAATTCAATAACACAATAAACAACGAAATCAAATGACATAATGAATAAACTACTTACTTGAACGTCACGGAAGGCCAAAATAGAGGGACACTACAAGACTTTACCAAAGAAAAATCTAGACTAACAACATTTCTCTCAAACCTCAACCAGAAAGAAAACCACAGCTCACAACTGGTGAACATAACTCACACTATACAATGAATCAACAATGAAAAATCTAGATATAGAATCTTCTAAAACCTAGAGCAACCACTGAACACCTACAATATTTCTTCAATACAATTTTCTCAATATCCTCGACATATATAGTCAACAACAACTAATTGAATAGTTGATATTAATGACAAAACCTTCATTCTTTCCATTCTTGCAATAATCTCCCCCTTTTTCATTGATCAACACATGATGTGAAAAACCATCAAAGACACCATACTAGCTCTGAATACACTTCTCAAGATTTTTCTTTATATTAGTCTCCCTTAGTAGATAATCTTTTATATTCTTCCTCTTTCTCTTTTACACTTTCTTCCTCTCCTCTTTTGTTTGTTTTTTTATATTCTTTCTCTTCTATTTTTCACATGCTGCCTCTCCCCCTTTGACATCAATGGAAAAGGAAACGGATATTTTACATTGATTTTCCCTTTGACATTAAAAACAAAATACCCACAATGACAACACTTGACACTACCTGCTCCCCTTGAGAGGTAGCCACCAAAATATCAATCTAGAAGAAAGATAGATCCATAAATCCACCGGAATGATGCATCTAGTTCAAGGAAGGAGGGGAAATGACCCCTAACTTCCCCTATAGATACGCAAAAGTAACTTTAGGAAGAGCCTTTGTGAATATATCAACAATTTGATCCTTCGTCAGAACATATTCAAGTTTTACTTCATTCTCCATGACCTTCTCTCTCAAGAAATGATACCTGATAGATATATGCTTCGTCCTTGAGTGCATCACTGGATTCTTTGAAATGTTAATTGCACTTGTGTTATCACAAAATATATAAATAGGATCATCATAGACCACTGTGATATCTTTCAGTGTATGTTTCATCCATAGAAATTGTGTACAACAAGATGCAACAACAATATACTCAACTTCAGCAGTAGACAAGGAGACCAAATCTTTCTTTTTACTCAACCATGCCACCAATCTGTAACCGAGAAATAATACACCACCACTTGCACTCTTTTTTTTATCTACACATCCAACCCAATTTGCATATGTATAGGCACTTAGTGTAAAGTCAGTATCTCTAGGATACCATAACCCATAATCTGGAGTGTCATTCAAATATCTAAAAAATATTTTAACAATAGCAACATGTGTTTTCTTAGGATCTTCTTGAAATCTAGCCAAGAAAGACAACATGCATAATAGTTAGTCTAGTAGCATTCAAATACAATAGTCCACCAATCATAGATCTATACTTGCTTTGATCATCCTTAGGTGAATCATCATCTTTACCCAATTTGCAACCAGTCACCATAGGAGTACATACCAATTTGGAACCATCCATATTGAACTTCAACATCTCTTTTACATACTTAGACTATGAAATAAAAATTCCTTTTTTTGTTTGATTAGTTTGTAGCCCAAGAAATAAATTCATCTCTCCAAACATAGATATTTCAAATTCTTTCTACATCTCTTTCACAAACATCTTGCAAATATTTTCATTTCCTCCAAAAATAATGTCATCAACATATACAACTATGATCAAGGTTTTGTCATTTTCAATCTTAAAATACGGATTACTATATATTGTACCTTTGTTGAAACCTTGTTGAACCAAATACTTGTCTAACCTTGCATACCAAGCTCTAGGAGCTTGCTTCAATCCATGTAAGGCTTTCTTCAATCTTCACACCATATTAGGTTGATTTGACAATTGAAATCCTTCTCGTTGTTCTATGTAGACCTCTTCTTCTAGCTCACCATTAAAAAATGCATACTTGATATCCATCTGATAGACATTGAAATCTTTATGAGTAGAAAATGCTAAGAAAATCCTTATAGCATCCATTTTTGCTACCGAAGAAAAAGTCTCCTAAAAATCTATGCCTTCTACTTGTGAGTAACCTTTACACACAATCCTTGCTTTGTTTCTAACCACTTCTCCATTCTCAATCAACTTAATTTTGAATACCCACTTCAATCTAATAATTTTTTTATCTACCGATCTTGGGACCAATTCCCAAGTTTGATTCTTCTCAATCTACATAAGTTCTTTCATAGCTTCCATCCAATGTTCATCTTTACATGCTTCACTTAAAGTCTTCGACTCATGTTGGCGATCACGATTGCACCCTTTAGGAAAGTTGCACTTGTCTATCCTATCACAACATGGAAACACTCTCTAGTTTGTGGGTAAACCAATTGGTGAGAGTGAATCTCCAGAGTGGGTTGGTTCCCTTATAGCTAATCACCTAACCTATGCACTTTCAGGGAAAAAGGAGCAAGAAGAAAACTGAAAATTAACACCTAAAACTTAAGATGATCAACTAAATGTTGAGACTCTGATGAAACTTAGCTCACAACACTTCTTTCACAACAATTAACTCTCACAATTCACCTTAATACATTTATCTCATAAGTATTTTGCATAAAGACTCTTGAAAGCAGAATACAATGTGCAACCTGAACCTATTGCAAAACTTGACAATCAGTCAAAACAATAGGACAAAGAAGGATTTGACAATCTGAATCACAACAAAGTCATACTATCACCATGAGATCATGACAAGAAGGAGAGAAGGAGAAATCTACTAATTTATTACAAGTGGAGGAACAAGACATCAAAATTTGATTCAAAATGAGTTTACAAAGCTCTTGAAATGACTAAGAGAGTGAGAAACCAAGAAATTATGAATCTGGAGAAATTAAAATTTCTCAAACTTATAGCCAAGATGTGACCCTGTATTTCCAAAAATAGAAAAATTAGGTTTCTGTCCCTCCAAAAGGAAACCCTTATGCATTTCCGAGCTCCCTCAAAAAGTCTAAAAAAATAGTATCCAAAACAGCTCCAAAAGTCATCAAAAAGCTAGAAACTTTCTATCACCCAAAGGTTGATCCAAAAGGCCTCAAAATTAGGCACTAATTAATGGAAACTAAAAATAAAAACTTCAATTTCACACCTCCTTTCTGAATTCTCCCAAGTCTGAAGTCAAGAATAGAAAGTTTCAGTGTGAACTGAAGTGCATTTTTAACTGCATTTTAAATAACAACTAATCAAGCAATTTATAGAAACATTGCTTAATTAGCGTTTTGCAGCTTGTAGTTCTGAATTACAAAATAGAAGGTCTTCTTTTGTTGCATCTAATTTTTTATTTGTCTTCAAATTCTCTAACTTTTCTCTCCCTTTAATCTTTAGTCCTTTTGAATTTTTTGCATTTATTTTTGCAAAAAAACAAATGTTACAAATGATGCCATTTTACATAGTTTATTTTTTATACAAAAAATCATAAAAATATATTTGCCATTATCCACTTAGGCAAAAATTGATGACCTAAAGTCATCGCTTGATTTCTAAAGGGCAACTTGGCCTGAAATTTCTATAAGGCAAAAGGGGTACCCTAATAGGGTCCATATGCATATCATGTGTTTGATTTTCTATAAAAATCAAAGAAAAAATTTATAAGCCATAGGCTTATATCGGCCTAGGCGATGAAAGATTAGCAAGGCAAAGCATTGAAAAATAAAAAATAATGTGATAAAAATTGCAAGCCAATTATAGGGTGAAAACCCTAACTCACAAAAAGGCCTCCAAAATGTTCATTCCACCATCTTTTGCATCATCAACCTTTTGGAGAAGAATAGAACCCTGCCTGTGTGTCGTCATGGAGGAATTAGGGTTTCATTTTGGAATCACCTTCAAGCTTTTCCTCCTTCGAATCTCGACTGTACTTGACCCTCCTTGTTGATTGTAAGCTTTGACTTTGTTTTTGTGCTTTCATTGGCTTTATTTTCTACGAAACGAGTCCTTGGAGGTCGCGACTGTCATGGTTTTTGATGCATTTTTTACTTTGCCTATGGTGTCGACGCCTTCACCATTCTCTTGGCCGACTATGAATACTTTGTTGGAGCTTCCTGTGAGGGCTCGGCCACGGGTTTGTGAGGTGTTTCTCCATAACAATACAAAGGGTAAGCTCTTTTTATACTTCTAAAAGAATTTCCCTCTTAAATAAATCTTTATCAAGCTTTTCTTTACAAAAAATATGACACTCTGTGGATTTTTGGGCTCGTCCATTCACATAGGTCGTGGCCACTATATATTTCCTCCTCCATTGTTGAATAAAAATGAGGGCTCGACCCTACCATGTAAATTCTATTGTTGATAAATAAAAACCATTTTATAATGAAAGCTTCTTTTGTGAGGGTTTCTAAAACCCTTATGGTCATGGGCTTGTAACTTTACTCCATAGTTTGAAGACAAAAAAATAGGGCTCGAACCCTTGACCTCTTCCTTTGCACTTGCACTTTGATCTTGAAACCCTAAGTGGGTATTATGGCCCATGAGAATAAATATTTTGGCCTTTTCAAGCCACGAGCATGTAAATGATAATCAAGGTTCTCTCCATTTTTAAACCTGAAACACTCTTTCATTTCTACATTCCTAGAAACCCCATGGAAATATTGTGTGAATTTCTCTCTAAAAGCCGAACTAGGCACAATTACACTTGTACTTGTTTGGAACTATGACTTATCAATTAAGCTTACTGTAGCATGGCTGCATTTTTTTGAAGGAATAAGATGATTTCATTTTATGTTCTTTACATAGCTGTAACTTCAAATACATAATAAAATCTCTACTCACTTGTCAACTTTGAATAACTTATCAAGAAAAATTCATGCACCTTTGATTATACTTCTTGGATGCCACTGTTATGTTGCTTGCATTCATCAAATGCACTTGAAAATTTCAGAGTGTATTTCAGTTTCACATTTAAAATGAGACATCACTTGATTTTTCTTCAACTATAATTGATAATTTATAAACAAGGTATTATGTATGCCTGATCACTATCACATTCAAGATATTTCACTTGAACAGTTGATCACATGATTTTCAATTCATTGCACTTCGAGAGTTGACTATCCTGAATGGTCAACTGCTTGAGTCCTTTGGCATTTATGATGCACTCATTAGATGCATGCCTCTCCTTGAGAATTCTAGATTTATTTCTTCTTCAATCCCTCTTTGAATGCATGAGGGATAAAATGTTGGGTCTCAACTCTTTTTGGAGCCCGTTTTACACTACATGCTTTGAAATTTCTCATTTCGTCAGCAACATGACTTGCCCTATACTTGCACAAGAAGCAAACAATTTTAGATAAAAACAATATTTTATCATGATGATTCCTCCTTGGCTTCTATCACACTTCTTGTTCTTGCAACTTCAATTATTTCAATGTATCATCAACAGTATTCTACATTATTTTTGGTATTTCATATAGGAATGTTCATAACCAGAGCTCTAACAGATTTTTACATCTCTTGTAGGACAATCAAGAGCTCGGGGACGAAGGATGGTGCACCATTCCAAAATCAACTGAAGACAACAAGCAATGATGATTATGTTCCTTCTTATATGTTTTTCCTTTCCTCTAATGTTCAGTAGTGTAGAAAGTTCCTTTTGATACACTATCTCAGCTACTCCCATGGCTTGTGTGGGACACTTGGTTCTTATCATCCAATGAATACAAATAAAAAATTTATGAACTACTTGTTTAATTATATACTTTCTCCTTTTGCCAAACAATGTTTTGAGACACTATGAATGAACACATAATAAAGCATTTCTTTTCATTTAATGCAATACTTAATGCTACAATTGATAATAAGCAACTAAACACATTGCATTCCTAATTTCACAATGAACTCAAACACTTGTAATGGTTAAACATCAATAGAGGTAAATTGAAACTCTTCACCTTAAAATGAATCTTGAATAACCAACTCTATCAAATTGAGTTGTAGTGAGAATTTGATAACACTTTGGTGACCTATACTAGATGCTTGCCTGCTAAGCATCAGACCAGTTTCCTTATGCAAATCCATTGGGCATGGATTCATTTATGTCCTCTCTAAAATTATAAAACTCATGAATCAAAAGCTGAAACTCCTCCAACAATAGTAGAAAACCAAATCAAAACCAAACAAAAGTAGAACACCAAGCCCTAGTGGCTGAAAAAATTATGCAGCAACACTTATTGAAAAGAAAACTAAAACAAAATCGTGCTCCAAGAACACTTATTTGTAGCATCTATTCTACTATAATAAAAAGTAGTACCTCAAGCTTCAAAATAAATGCTTCAAATGAATCCCATTGACTGGGATCAGAAGCATTTCTCCATCAAGTCTTGAGAGTTGGAAATAATTCGCTCCTTACATTCAGTTATAACATATGGACCATCCCAGAAAGAATCAAACTGTGAATGTCTTCCTGGCTTACTCTTTTTTTCATCCCACTTGAAGAAAAAATCCCCAATAGCAAATTCTCTAAGCTGTTCTTCACAAAATTCTATTATTACATTGTTGTTTAACTCCTTATGTGGTTGAAAATTATCCCTTTTGAACATAATTTCATCAAATCTATTTTTGTAAGATGTAAGTTCACTGACTGGCATTGATCCAATCATGGCTAGAAACTTTTGGAATTCCTTATCAAAATTTGGCAGCCCTTTTGGCTGATCTACTGGAACTGATAAATCAGCAATCATTTCTTCAGGTGGGATGAAATCTTTGATAAGAAGACCCTCCTCAAACTCATCCTGAAAGAGAAAAGAAAGAGGGGCAATCTCTTCTTCTTGATGGCCTCCAATAAGTGCTCATGGGTCCTCAAAAATAACACTCCCAAGAATCCCTTCTTGATTACAGATTTGATCATCAATTTGCAATCCCACACATTCCTGATCTACCTCTCCATATTCTCAAACCTTTTCCTCCAAATATTCCTCCAACGCCTGATTTTAAAATAGTACCTCCATCCATTATTTAATAGACCTCTCATCATCCTCAAGATCTTCTTCCTAACCTAGAAATTGATCATCAAAGAGCAGCTCCTTCCATTCTTTAGTAACCTATTCATCTTTCAAGAACTTTGGGTTACTATCAAAAGGTTGACCTAGGCCCTTGACCAGGTTGGGGGTTGTTGCATCAAGCTCATGTATTACATAAACGTCCAATATTTCCTCCTCGTTGTGGCTGAAAGGATCAAGCTTTTGATCTTGGGAAACCCACTCACTCACATTTTCCTCTTTGTTGGGTACATTGGGACTTGAGGTCATGGATTGATTCTCCAGCCCATCCATGGTGTAGAGATTGGAATTTACTAGTATGGGAACGTAGGGCTCACTATGGTCCTTGGATAGAGGTTTGGACCTGATAATAACTCTGGTACCATATCGGGTTCTGAAGAATAAATGGGACCAATCAGCAGATAGGAAGCCTCCTAATTTAGCAGTGAAGTCTCTGGATAGATACAATGCAAAGTGAGGCGGAAGTTCAATTACATGAATGTCCTGCTGGACAACAAATTTTGGGCAAGCATGAAGGATGAGGGCAAAATTTTTAATCACTCTAGTTGTTTGGACAACAAAACCATCTAGTTGTACTACCCCCTTAGCCACAGGTTCATAGGCTAAACCCAACTTGTCTACTACACTCTTTGGCATCATAGAGTCCATAGCTCTAGATTCTATCATGTAGTTGTGGATGAGCTTGTCCCTAATTATAAGGCTCAAGTAAAATGGAGGAGGTTTTACTTCTCTATTTTGTTGTTCACTTTTTACTTCCGAACTATTGTCGAGCACCACTTTGTTCTTCTCTACATTTGAAACATCTGAAGATTAAAATTTAGACAAAGAATTTTGCAATAAATCCTTTTGTCCCGGGATGTGAATTGCATCCATAACGGATAGGCTAAATGTAGCCTTCTTTAAATGCTCAACTACATTGAAAGATACAGGGTTTACCTTATGTTGACCTGCAGATGCAACAATATCACTTACTCCTTGTTGTTCTCTTTGTAGAATATGCTCCTTCTGCTGAGCTCATTCTTGTACATTTGTATTTTGATGTTCTCTCTATAGAATATGAATATTCACAGCTACTGGGGTAGCTCAAGATGAAGTGGCCTGATTCTAGCTTCTTGTAGCTTGTTTTTCTAAACTTACAACTTATTTTTCTGCTTCTGTTGCTCTTCTTTTCGATCTTGTGTTTGTTGCAATAGGAAAACCTTGCTCGCTCTGATTTTGAAAATGATTCACCCCACAAAACTCAACACTTTTCCAATTCACCAAGGCAATTTCAAAACTTCCTTGCTGCTCCATATCTCCATTTGATAGACTCTCTTGGCCAGCATAGCTACTCTTCACAACAAGAGCCTAATTCTCCATTTTGCTTATGCACACAGCCTGATTGTGAGGCTAATTGCAAGGGTAGCACCACTCTTTCTCTTGACCCAAGTTATTTTGAGGTAAAATCTCTCTTAAAGGGCCAAGAATATTATGATCATAGGGCCTAAAGGGTTTGGGATTAAAATTCCTTTTAGGGTAATCACTTTGAAAAGGCACTCTACTCTGTTGATTTTTCTAAGAATGGGTTGGATGAGGCCTTTACTCTTGGCCAACTTGTTTTTTAAGACTCACAAATTCATTGTTGAAAGTCTTTCCTAGAGATTGCAGCATGCTCTTAATCTATTGAATCTCTCTATTTTGCTCAGGAATGAAATTTTCCTGGGTAGCGGCTTGAAAACCTATTGCTGGAACAAAAAGTATAGAGACTATAGGTGGCAGATTTACTAGTGACTAAAACTCAGGAAATATAGGCATGGGTGGCCTAGAAGCAATCTTTCCTACTTGAATAAGACATTTTTCAGTCCTTATGGAAATTTCATAAGCATTAGGCGAGGTAAAACCTCCCATTGATTGAATCATGACTAAAATATCAGAGTTCAGGGCTTTTAGATAAAAAAGGAAAGTATTCTCGAGTGAGGGTTTAAAAATTATAGGAAATGTGTCCCAGGTTCACTGAAAACAATAATTGAAGTCAGAAATGTGTTCATGTGGAGCATTCTTGTTGGCACTCAGCTTCTCTAACAAATAGAGATGCTCTGACTTGTCTATAAATTATCTATGAAGACCATCATTGAGTTGGTCCCAAGTGGCTATTGAGTTGGTTGGCAGCCCTCTAAACCATTGTAGAGCTTTGCCTTATAGTGAAGCGGCTAGAAATATCAAGGCCACGTTCTCCTCTATTATATTGTGTACTAAGAAAAGTGTAAACACATCCCAGATGTGCTCAATCGAGGTGGTTTGGTCCTCACCAGTGAAATAGGGCAGCCCTTTTAAAGCAGCCACTCGAATATCATCATGTCTTACCGAATTTAATGGGCTACCTCCATTGAATGGGGCAAAGGAAAACTTCCTAGCCATGGGTGGAGCTTGTGAAATTGGAGTTATGCTCCTTCTTACTGAGATTATTGGACTGAGCTCTGGAGGAGTGGATTTAGCTCTTCTTGTTGGATCAAAATTTCTCCTTGGAGTTCTGCCTCTCCTTCTCGGTGGGGAGAGCTACAAGTATTCAAAAGGAATTGGGCTTGATCTAGTCTGAATTCCTCTCATGAAATTTCTACACTAAATTTGCAACCAAACCAAAAAATTAGGAGTCACGAAGCATATATATTAAAACCTCTTGTAGGTAGAAGAATTGTTGTTGCATATACCAAACAACAGCTTAGAATTTTTTAAAATAACCCTAAAGATAAACTCTAGGGTCCCACCGGGCGTGCCAAAAACTGTTGGTGATTTGGATTGCACCCTTTAGAAAAGTTTCACTTGTCTATCCTGTCGCAACATGGCAACCAACCCACTCTAGGGATTCACTCTCACCAATTGGTTTACCCACAAACTAGAGAGTGTTTCCATGTTGTGACAGGATAGAAAAGTGCAACTTGCCTAAAGGGTGCAATCATGATCACCAACAATAGCCATCAAAATATTGATTCACTCTACCTCAATTGAACCAATTCATCATCTGAGTTCTACATTCACTAGCTCTATGTCCAATCTTCTTGCATGCATAACACTATCTAGAGAAGTAACCGGAAAATTGATTCATCCTACTCTTACACTCAGTTTTCCTATGACCAAATTTATTACATGAAAATAAAATACCATTAAAATATGGGTACCTTTGAGAATTTGGTTGTCTGATAGGTGGTCTTCTTCCTGAATTTATTTTATGCTTCCCTTTATCTTGAGTCTTTTGATTGTCTATTGGATTTGAGTTCTGCACATTTTCACCAGCTTCATTTCCCAAGCCACCTTTTTCTTTACAAGGTCTTTGTCTTACTATCAATTCAACAAGCTTGGTAGAGCTTGTCTTGAAATTATCTTCACATATTTTTCCTTTCTCCAAATCTTCTTTCAATTTTATCACTTCTTGCTCAAGTCTTGAGCATACATCAAACTTACTTTGCACCACTATATTCAGAAACTCCTCAACTCTTTCTTTTCTTCCGTTTTCACCTTTAGTATGGTAATCTCTTCATTTTCTTGTTTCAATTGCTCACTCACTTCTCTATTTCTCTCTTTGAATTTCTTCAGTTTCTCTTTCAATTTTTAGATGCATTCATTTTCCTCATCAATATTTTCTTTCGGATCTTGGTTTTCACTTTTTGCCTTGTCAAGATCTTCAAGAGTAGCCTAGAGCTCTTCTTTATCCATTTGTTTAATCTATGAGATCTTCCTCAAGATGTTAAGCTTTCCTAGAGGAACCAGAGCTCTAATACCAATTGTTGAATATTCAAGATACTGAGAGGGGGGTGAATCAGTATCTTCTTAAACTTATTGAACAAACACCATCAATTACTCTAATGCAAATAGTAGAAAGATAAGCAAGAGAAATAATAGAAAATGAAACCACACAACACATAAACACCATAATTTTACATGGAAAACCCAATGAGGGAAAAACCATGGTAAGGATTAGCTCACAATATATAGTAGTTCCAAAATTGGATACAAAAGAGGCTCACTGCCAAGTACAAAATCTCACCGCTTACAAGTAGGACTCCCTGTCCAGATAGGGAGGCTCACTACCTACAAAAGGATTACATTAACAAAATGGCTTACAGCCATAGTATGAACTGATGGAGTTACACCTCAAGTGTAGATTTAGTTCCTTTGATTCTCAAGGAATTCACATGCCAGCAGACTGAAACTCGCTCTTCTTCACATTCGCATACTATTAGTAATTTACACACACACAATTCATAGTTCTCCCACACTCAATCTCCAAACCATCATGTATATATATGATTTTTCCATACGCATCAATTAGGTCGGCCTAATTATATATAACACATGAAAAGGATAACTCTCGGCTTCAAACAAAAATTCTCCAAAGGTAATTCAACTATGCATCACGCTATATCATGTTGGCTAGGACCAAAGATAGGTTGCTCGTATATCTACAACATAAATTAAATCATTATATCAATAATTGTTTATTAGGTTGGCCATGGATAGACCTAATAACAAGATGCAACACTAAACCAATGCCAACCCATCAAATGATCATATGAGCATATAGGCTTGCATACATACACACTTCCAACATTCATAAACCTTTTCCCAAAACCGCAACCAATAATGATCAACAGAGGGGCAATGTAGACCAAAAACACCAAAGGATGTAAACCTATCCTTCATACCAGTTCAGGGTACTGGACCAACCTGACATCTTAATCAACATGGTGACATTAATGACAACACAAAGACTAATATTCTTCATTCTTCCAACATGCTTTTCATTCAAACCTATTGGGATATTGTTGCTAAGGATATTGTCAATGCTACTAAGGAGTTTTTTGGTAGTAGGCAACTCTTGAAGGAGTTGAATTCAAACTTTATTATTCTTATTTCTAAGAAGCCTGGGGCAGCATCTTTTGGTGATTTTAGGCCTATCAATTTGTGTAATTCTATTTATAAGATATTTTCTAAAGTTTTGGCTTCAAGGCTGTAGTTGGTTCTTCCTCGTATTATTTCTCCTCAGCATTATGGTTTTGTCCCAAGAAGGTAGATTTGACTCTGTAATTACGATGCATGAGAATATTCACTTCCTTATGGTTAACAAGAAACTTGGTCTTATTATAAATTTGGATCTTTTGAATGCCTACGATCATGTCAATTGGCATTTCTTATTGAAAATCTTGAAGGCGCTTGGATTCTCTAATCAGTTTTTGTAGCTGATTGGCCAATTAATTTCCTCTCCTTCTTTTTTGGTGTTGGTGAATGGTTAGTCGTCTATGTTTTTTAGAAGCTCTTATGGGATAAGGAAGGGCAATCCTATCTCTCCTTTCCTTTTCATTATCATGGTGGAGTCGTTGGGCATATTTATTATTTAGGATGTCTCTAATGGTGCTTTCAAAGGTATTTCTCCTTCTTTGTTGCAATAATCTTGCTTGCATCAACAATTTGTTGATGATACCATTATTCTTGTTGAAGCATTAGTTATTGCAGCCAAGTCTATCTACCTCATCTTATAGTAGTATGAAGTTGCTCCTTGTCAGAAGGTGTGTTTTCCTAAGAGTACTATATTCTTTCTTAATACTCTTGAGTGTCGCCAACAAAGGACTGCAAGGATTTTGGAGTGTGGTATTGGGGAGATCCCTTCTACCTATTTGGGGCTCCCTCTATTCTTCAATTTGGTGCCAAACTCATTTTGGAAAGGGCTTATTGATAATTTTAATTCTAAACTTGTTGGCTGGAAGGGGGAATCTTCTTAGCCAAGCTGGGAAAATCAAATGATTAAGTCCACTTTGCAGAATCTTTAGATCTATGTTTTGAATATTTTTCAGACCCCAAGGAGGTTCTGGGAGAATATTGAGAGTATTCAAATATGTTTTCTCTTATCTGGGTGGAGGAAAAGAATTGGTTTCATTTTCTCTCATGGGAGGAAGTTTGTAGGGCTAAAAGTCAGGGTGGTTTGGGTCTCTAAAAGTTGAAGGAGTTTAATCTTGCTCTCCTTGCTAAACAGTTATGGAATCTACTTTTGGATGGTAAGGAATGGACCTCCATTTATTCGTCAAAGTACCTAAGGGGAACTAACAATTTTAGAGATATTTTAACAGGTGGCTTTGTTCCTCCCTCGGAATCAACCTTGTGGAACTTCATGATCAAATCTATTTCTATTATAGTTGATGGTTTGCAAAAAATCTTATCCTTTGTCAGCTGGATCTTCCTCCCTTAATTCTTGCTTTCAAAATTTGTGAGGTGATAGAAAAAAATTATTTATGAAGTCTCCTTACTTCGTATCCATGTTTTGAAGGTTCTGGTTTTTTATTATGGATTGTTTATTGGTAGTAGATGGAATATTTCTGGTGACATTTATCTTCCTTTGAAGAAGCCTAAATCTTCCAGGGAGGGGGTAAATAGGAAAGCTCCCTCATAGGGATGGTTCAAAGTTAACTTTGATGGTGCTGCTAAGGGGAATCCGAGATCTACTGGTTGTGGGGGAGTGT
Organism: Sequoiadendron giganteum; assembly: GCA_007115665.2. Taxonomy (NCBI): domain Eukaryota; kingdom Viridiplantae; phylum Streptophyta; class Pinopsida; order Cupressales; family Cupressaceae; genus Sequoiadendron; species Sequoiadendron giganteum. Next base: position 508,373,907 of record CM021102.1, read on the forward strand.
TACGTGATGAGAATGGTAGGTTCGTCTCTACGGTGGTGCTCCCTTTGGGAACCTAGACAAACCACTTTGTAGAGGCATTATCAACCTATCATGGCCTCCTTCTTGCTAAAGAGGTTGGGGTGACTAAGTTGTGGTTGGAAGGGGACTCCCTTAATATGATCGACTATCTATTGAATGTGAATCCCCCATTGTGGTCTATATTGCATATCATAGTGGATTCCCTTTCTATTCTAGGTTTCTTTAATGATTATAAAATCTTGCATGTCTTCCATCAGGCAAATATTTTGGCCGATCATTTTGTGAATGTGGGTGTCTACTCTCATAAATGGTGGTATTCTTATGATACCATCCCCATTAATCTCCAAATCATCATTTATCATGATCAAATGTCTTTTCATGGTGGCGACAACCTTGGGAGATAAGTGTTTATTATTTTTCCTTTATCTCCTCTCTATTTGGTTTAGGAGTATAGAGTTCAGAGCCCGTCCAAATAATAATTACATATCTTATGAAAATGAGCTCATGGAAGTGGTAATTATAGTTGGGTGTACTCATGCTATCAGGATTATATGGATTATAGGGGCCTTTTGGCCTTGTTTGTGGATTGTTCTCTTAGTTTTTTTGCTGATCAGAACAAGGAGAAGGTTATAGTGATGGTTTCTCTGGTTGCAATGGGTAGAGATCGTTGTAGATAGGAGCCTCTCTCTTATGAGGAGTTTAGTGGGAATGCGGTTGTGTGGGAGCATCTAGAGAAAGGGGGCATTTTCCATTATTTTCTTAAACTGCATGGGTTTGATTCTAAAGTTATTGAGGTGTTTGTAAAGGGGTGGAATAATTGAATGTTGTGCTACCAAGGGGTGGATTTGAATGTTACCAAGAGTTTAATTATTGAAATCATGAGATTACCCATGAAGGGTAAGAAATTTGACAAGGACCATGGAGCTTCTAAGTGCACTCTGGCCAATTTCTTCAGGGGAAAGGAATAGGATAAACTTAGGAGTGTCTCAAGTGGAGGGTATGACTATTCTTCCATTAAGTTGTTGTGGAGATATGTGACACTAGCAATTATGAAATATTTCACACTTGATGGCAGGTATTATGTTATCTTTGGATACCATTTTATGTTGTTAAATCATTTTAGACACAACATTTTGGTGTCATTTCCCTAATATTTTCTCCTCTCCATGAAAACTAGCATAGAAGATCATAGAAAAAATCCTAGTAAAGCTATTCTCCATGAGGGTCTCATGTTGCTTATCATTGACTATATCAAAATGAAGTTTATTCCTAAAATCCCTAAGATTTCCAATGGATGAAAAGGTAAGGGGCTTTCACCTAGTTATGACACAGGGTAATTAGGAAAGGAATGGGATGGTGATTATGAGGAGGATGGCTTCAAAGATTTGGAGTCATTGGATAAATATGGTAAGGCTGTGCAAGACCATGATCCAGAGGTTTCTAACTCTTGGTCGAAAGGTTATGAGACTGATACTAAAATGAAGGATGATGTGTCATCTAGTGCAAAGAATTGGTCTAAGGGGAAGAAATGTGGTCAAAGGGATGAGAAGCGGGAACTAAACCTGGTTGAGGAAGGGGTGAAAGTTTCATGAGTGTCCCCTATTTATTTTGTTAAGGAGAAACAAGGGACCATTAAGGCTGATAAGGGGAATCATATGGAAGAAAAAGGTCTCAAAGGGGATCATTTTAATATTTTTGGGTAGGTTCCCCTTATGAAAACTAGGCTGGTGACCCTTGATTGTAAGGGTTTCGATCAGGTTGAGGATAAGAAAGAGCTTTTGGAGCTACTGGAAAACTCGAGAGTGAACTCTAGTAAGCAATAGGTGGAGGTTGAATTTGTTGATTTGGAGGAATCTCCTGTTGAGGATGCTTTGAAGGGTGAAGATGTGGATCTGAAGTGTTAGCCTAAGAATGTTGCTAACCCTTTTGTCGAGTCTTTGAACTGGAATGATATTGACCTGGATGTTTTTGTAGAATGGCGGAGGATGGGACTAAAAATCTCCCTTCACTGTTTAAATGGAATTTTCTGGAGGTCAAGGATCTTAATGCTAAGCTGAATGAATGGTAGAGTGTTTGTGTGGTGCTAGATAGTTGTAAAAAAAAGGAATGGATAGTGAAAAGAAAGTTTAAAATAATGAATATCATTCTTGTAAAGGTGGCAGTGGATACTGAGAAAATGGGTAGGGACCATGAGGATAGGTTGGTGTCCTTGAAGCATAATTTCCATAGGGTTCATGAGGAGCAATTAATAAATTTGGAGGACAAATTCAATAAGATTTGTAGTGGTTTTTAGTATGTGGTACAAATTAGTAACTAGTCTCTTAATTCAAGTGCATAGGGACTGACTTTGTTGATTGAAAAAACTCTTAGGTGGACTGGTAAATAGTTGGATCTCAGCAAGAATGAGGAGGCAATTTTCGATGTTAATCGTAAGAATCAGATGGAGAAGAGCTTGGATGAGGGCCCATTTTTTCAAACCAGGAGCAAGACTAAAAAGAGGCCTGTTATTTCTCTCCAAGAGCTTGAAGACGTGGGGGAGATGCATGGTAATGTTATCTCTATTAATCTGGAGGTGGCCAAGTTTTTAGATAATTTGCTTTAGTTTGTGTTTGGTTGTCTTATGTGTTGATTTTTTGCTATTGGTTTAGTTGTTGGTTTGTCTAGGTTTATCTTATAACATCTTTTTTATTTTTTGGTGGTTGTTGGTGTAAGTTTCTTAATCTCCGGCATCCTTTTGTCGATGTAAAGGGTTTCAAGATCCCTTTAGAACCTACTTTTCCTTATCAAAAACATGTCTATATATTATTATCCTTATCATGCTCATATTCTATGATTACATGTTTATGATTCTTATTATGTTTTTATTTTATAATTACATGTTTATGATGCTTATCATGCCTATATCTTACACCTTAGTTGTGCTTACATGATCCTTATCTCTTTTTTTACTATTAGTTTATTTATATTACTTTCATCATGGATAACATTTGCAAGGTACCATGATTTTCCCTTGATATAAACACTTTCATGATCACATATTATTTATATTCTTGCATTCTTGTCATATGATAATAAATTGTACCATATTTACATGTTTTCTCATGATCGTATCTTTTTCCCCTTATTTTAAATTCCTTGCATCCTTTGTATGAAACTGATTGGAGAAGGCTTATATGTCACTAATATTCCTTTTGTGAGTTATGTTTTGTAGTATTAATCTCATAGTCATTTCCATGTTAAAGGGAGATTTATCAATATTCTTGCATTGTTGTAATCTTTGTCTTAATTGGAGATCTACATTTTTTCCCACTTAGTCAAACCTTTACCACTATTTCCTTAGAGAAAATATCTTATCCTTATCCTTTTAACTTTATTTTATTTTTAAAGATAGTTTTAAGAAAGCTTCAACATACATAGAATGCTTATTTTTAAATGTGACAAATACTACTCATTGCACACTTTTATAGGTTATAGGTTTCTAATAGAGTGTTTACCATGAGAGTAGAAGAATCGTCATCCATATATGTAGCTTATGAGTGCTTAAAAATATTTAATTTTTATGTTGACTACTTATTTTAATTTGACACACATCCTCATATTATTTCACATGTACATCAAAGTGGGGGTATTTAATATAATTGTGAAAATTAAATAATAATACCCTTTTCCCTTATATTTTCAACCCACTTTGATTAGAGTATCCTTTATGCAATAACAATTCTTCAAGTGACATCATTCAATGAAACTCAACTCATAAAATTATCATATCTTGTCCCTATCAATACTCATTCCTAGAAACTAGTCTTTATCCCTAAACCTCCCATTCACCACCTTAGATCATATTCACGAGAGCATAATTGAACTAGGTAACTTTTGTTCATGCTAAACCTCAAAATTTTAAATTCTAAAATCTAAATTTCAACCATGTAGTCCTACATAATAGTTGTGTTTTATTAAGATAGCAGGGAAAGGGACTTGATCCCGAATAAAAAGGAGCTAGGCCAAAGAGGCCACCATAGAACCAACACCTAGAACCCAAAAACAACCATCAAAATACTAGTTGAGCAAGAAAACCACAGACCCACCCACTATAAAAAAATTTAAGTAGAAAAACTATAACCAACATTACTAATAGTTAACTAGTCCATATTGAAGTAAAAAAAATAGACTAAACTATCACTAAAATAACTGATAATAGAATTCATAGATAACAAGGCTCACAATCCAATAAAAAAGCTTCAAAACAAAAATAGACAGAAAATTAAAAACATTAGGAATCATTGATAAGGTTCTAGTTCTCCTGGACCATAGCCATAGACTCCTTCTAGCTATCTCGTGTATTCTCGTTGTTCTCATTCTTACCAGACTCCTTTTCAAGAGTCTAAATTTTCTTCCTTAGATGTTTCTTGATCTTTCCCTGACCAGACACCATTCCCATATGACTTTTTCATCATGCCAAGGAATAACAAGACTAAGATTCTTAGTAGCATTCACCATATCTTTAAAATTATTATTACTAATGTTCCCTTCTAATTTCATTTCCATATCGACCATGTCATCATTAAGGTCTACCACTTGAGAAATTAAGTATGCAAGAGCATTCATAGACTTTTGAGTGTCTTGCATATGTTGGACTCAAGGGAACATAGAGAGGGGGGGTGAATCAGTGTTCAACAAATTTTAAACTTCATCAATCTGAAACTTGAAACCATTTCAACATTGCATTAAAGGAAAGATACATGAATTCAAAGTAATCATTCATGACACCATAACATAGATTTTTGTGTGGAAACCCTATTAGGGAAAAAACCATAGTGGAGGTTAATCCATAATTTGAGTACTCAAATATAATTGTTTATAAAAGAGAATGCACTTGCATTTAGGCACACTGCCTACAACTCACTTCTCAAAAGAAAAGGCTCACTGCCATACAAAATTTTAGATTAAGACCATCTAAAGGTTGAAATAAGATGATAGCATCTATTTATGCCAAGTGGCATTTTTGGTGAAGCTCATAGATTGAATTCTGGATCTGCAGACTGATTCTGCTCTTCGCTCTACCCTGCTCTGCTCTACTCTTCGCTCAACACCTAGACAAGTTCGCACTATTATTCTATTGAATCTTGCACCACACACATATTTGCATGCTTGCACACTTATTTGCTTCTAATAACACACCTTGCACACTTCTAAATGATAGAACCGATCTCATATATATATATCTGCTAACAAGGATTTACTCATTCATTAGTCGGCTTCATAAAATATTAAGTTACTTTCATCTTGTCAACTAGATCCATCATTAATTCTTTATACGCATCCTCCAAAGCCGGTTAAGACAAAGAGGGGACCAAAACAAACTTAATCGAGCATGAAGATATTTAATTAATTACTCCTTATACATCTGTGATTACTATATTCATCGGGTCGGCCTTCTAGCATAGATATCCAATCAAATTAGTGCACCAGATCTCCCAAATCACATAGCAGTGAGTGCGCATCAAAAAAATCCTTCACCAAGGTATTCCAAACATCAACAAACCTTCCTCAGAGATCCATAACCCAACATATATGTCCGGTGAGATGTTTTGATCAACTTTTATGCTTGTAACCGAATGCCCTGTTCTTTACTTTGTTTTGCCGGTAGAAACCAAAACTATACTATAGACCGTATGTAGTAGGTTTCCATCAATCAAAACACTTACATGCCATATTCCAACAATCTCCCCTTTGGCATTGATGGTAACACTTAGTGAAAAATGACTAAGTGTCAGAATCATTATAAGTATACTGCCAAACTTTTTCTGCACTTTCTCCCCTTGAGATTTATAAGGCATTCTCTCCCACTATAAGGAATTTTTCACTAAATTCTCTCCCCCTTTGACATCAATTAAAAATAATGGGTGCAATATTCCAAAAAGGAAAAATGTGAACAATGAAAAAATAGTAACAAAATAATGATAAAACATGTGTTTAAAATCCTCAACGCTTCAAAACTTCAACACATATATGCTGGCAGTTCTCCTCCTTTGATCAAAACTTCAAAAATTTGAAAATAACTAACTGCTACATTTAGAAGATTATCTTATGGTTTTTCTTCACTTTCGGAAGGAATTTATTCCAAGCATCTATTGTGATTCCAATGATAATGATCAAACTATTATGCTTGTAAGTCTCATGAACAATTTCAGTTAAAGATTCAGGAATTGTAATTGCTTCTTCCAGTTTCTCACCATTCCTCAATATTTCCACCATCTGCTCCAACCTGCATTTGGTTAGATCCTTTACCTTCCAATAATAATCCATGAGAGTGTTCTTAGAGAGTTTAATTTTTATGTGTGCTAACTATAGCTCCTGGATTCTTTTCTTGGTGGTGCCATCCAGATCCTAAGATATGTCAAAAGTTTTTCCAATTCCATTCAACGCTATTTCAATCTAATCCAACTTCTCTTTGTAATTTCTAACTGCATGGGGCCAATGGATGCAATAGTTGTATATTCTAGTGGCTAAGTTTATGCATTGCCTTAACTCATTCATTTTCTTCTTTAGTTTGGAAAGAGATAGTTTGAATTGTTCCTTCAAGTGAGAGATAACTTCACCAGCTTCCTTTTCTTGAGCTTCATAATTCATTTTTTCTTTGCTACATTCAATCATTTCATCAAGAAAAATGTTTTGCAAGCTTTCCAATCTAATCTTGCATTGCTCAACATGAGCATTTAACACACTTAGAATCATGTCTTGATCATATGATGGTCCGACAGACCATAACCTTGCTATTTTCCGCATTCCACCTTCTCCTTGAATAAGTTTTTGTAGTTTTTCTTCTATCAAATCTTCTTCTTCCTCACTACCTTTTTTTGGTTCTAATTCATTTTTCTATGGATCCACAATTTCTTCATCAGATTCTTCATCTGGAACATCCACAATTTCCTTTTCCTTTCCTTTTCCCTCGATTCTGGAAACTTTTCTTTTCAGAGGGTTGTATTCAACAATTTATTTTCCCCTTTTATGTCCTTTATCCAATCCATCGGAAGAGGAACCGACTTCAATTTTTCTTACTGAAAGTGATATATTGACTAAACCACACTTTTCAAGCACATTCTTAAAAAGAAATTCAAATTCTAACTCCCAATTGACTAAGCTCCTAGAATATGAATATATTTGTTTGCATACCGGTTCGTTTGTCTTCCATACCACATTGTCAATTTTTGGCAAGCAATTCAATAAATACATTACTAAACATGTAATCAAAGTGTCAAACCTAAAAGGAAAGCCTGTTTCCTTTGTCAGTTGTACATTTTCCATGAGTTGATCCTTTAGCAACCCACATAGGTCAAAGTCTTGACCTTCAATTATCATCTTGTGAGAAATATAGACTACACCAGCCGATGTAGCTCCTTCTCGATTTCTGTAGAAGATTTTGTATGTTATTCCATGTGCAATGTACTTTGTAACAAGATTATTGATTGTCGCAATTATCAAGGCCCTCTGATCTTTGATTATTTCGGTTAGGGTTTTGACCTCTTTGTTCCAGATAGATTTCTTCCTAGGTATATCTCTGACTTTGCAAAATCCAATCAAATTCTCAATTGCTTCCTTTGATATAATGTAGGGTTTTTCCAAAGTTAAAATATCATCATGTAATCTACTCAAGATGAATTTCATGAATTTCACATTTTCGAAGTACGAAAACTCATTCCAAATATCTATTTTTTTGTGTTTAGCTTCGTTCAATTGCTTCAATTCATCAGGCAGTAACAAATTCCTCATAGATCTAATATTTACACTGTTATACTCATCTAGAGTAATCAATCCTTTGATTTGTTCCATTTTACTTTTTGTATTTAGGTTTTGCAACTACACACTAAATTGTATGAATAATTTGAGCAATTTGAAATACTTGATAGATTCTGAGAATTGTCGATGAATTGATTTCACTACTTTGAAATCCGACCATCAATTTCTCTCCTTCTTTTCTTCTTCGATGAAAAGTGATAAATGATAGCTTTAACTTGACTTTTTTTATCTCGCACACTTGCAATAAATGCATTTGCCCTAAATTTTCGATACTCTATTTTCACAAACAACGACTGAAAAATATTTTGTGAACCTATGAATTGTCTGAATTCCTTTTGCGAAAGTTATCCAAAAATTTTGTACACCATAAATACACCTTCTTGACTATTCTCTGTGTTTCGGTACCATCCATAGATAGCGGAGGAAAGGTTTTCTTGAAAAACTCCCCCTAGGCCAGTGGCCTGAAATCAATTATCGGAAGAATTATCGGAAGAATCACCAGAAGTAGGTTCTGACATGGAACCATTTCCAACATCATAATAATTATTTCTTACCCATGTCTTCTTCATCTGATCTCTGATTTCATCCGCAGTCACTTTTTCTTTCCCTTTATCATTTTTCTTTATATTTTTGCCTTTGTATACCAAACCTCTTCTATCTGTATTTTTGTTTTTGCGGAATCTTGCAATGTGACCATACTTATTGCAATGCACACAATTTTTTCTTCTCTATTCTATTGGTTTCTTCTTGATCTGAATTGATTAGCAACATGCCCGAATTTTCCACATGTATAGCATTCAACATTTCTTCTATCAACAGAGTAACTTGACAAATTTTTGCATTCAATTGATTTATGACCAAATTTTTTGCAATTTAAACACTGACTAGAGAATGATGAAACTCTTGAATTCATATTGCTTCTACATTGAACAACCATATGACCAAACTTATTACAAGCAAAACAATATCCATTAAAATTTTGTGCATTAGGTTGTCTTACCGGACACCTTCCATTTTTGTTCTATCTGAAATTATTTTGTCTTGATCTGGAACTTTCTCCATTTTCATATCCAAGACCTCTCTTATCATTTCCACTATTCTATCCTTGAGTCATCTCATCAAGTTTTACTGAGTTGATCTTAAAATTTTCTTTGTATTCATTTGTAATGACAAGATTATTCCTAAGAGTAGCAATCTACTTACCAAGTTCTTCCTCATTGTTTTTGGATCTTTATAATTCACTTTCCAACTGAGTGCATTCCCCATTTATTCTACTGCATTCATCAGGTTTATCTTTCAGGTTCTGAGCAAGATTTTCTTCATTTTTCTTCCTTTCTTCAATCTCCTTAGTCATCTTCATCATCATAGATTCCATCTCATGTTTTAGGTTTGCATTGTCTCTAGAAATATTTTCACATTCTTTAGTTATTTCCTTCAAGGTTTGATTCAAGTGAGCAGCATCCATATTTTCATTCTCCTCCTGTTGTATCTAATCACAAAGATCCTTTCTCTTCTCCCTGGATTTAACAATCTGATCTTTCAATGACTAAATGAATTTTTCTGCATCTTTAAGATTCACTCTCAATTCATTAACTTCTACTTTAGATTGATCAAGGTCATCAAGTGCCACCATAAGTTGTTTTTGAAGACCATTAGAGTCCATTAAATTCCAAGATCCACCTCAAGCTGCTAAAATTCTTTAGAGGAACTGCACTCTGATACCAATTGTTGGACTCAAGGGAACACTGAGAGGGAGGGGTGAATTAGTGTTCAACAAATTTTAAACTTCATCAATCTGAAACTTGAAACCATTTCACAATTGCATTAAAGGAAAGATACATGCATTCAAAGTAATCATTCATGACACCATAACACACAAATTTTTGCGTGGAAATCCTGTTGGGGGAAAAACCACAGTGGAGGTTAATCCATAATTTGAGTACTCAAAAATAATTGTTTATAAAAGAGAATGCACTTGCATTCAAGCACACTGCCTATAGCTCACTGCTCAAAAGAAAACGCTCACTGCAATACAAAAGTTTAGATTAAGACCATCTAAAGGTTGAACTGAGATGATAGTATCTATTTATGCTAGGTGACAGTTCCCATGAAGCTCATAGATTGAATTTTGGATCTGCAGACCGATTTTGCTCTTCGCTTTGCCTTGCTCTACTCTGCTCTTTGCTCAACACCTAGACAAGTTCGCACTATTATTCTGTTGAATCTTGGACCACACACATATTTGTATGCTTGCACACTTATTCGCTCCTAATCACACACCTCGCACACTTCTAAATGATAGAATTGATCTCATATATATCTGCTAACAAGGATTTACTCATTCATCAATCGGCTTCATAAAATATTAAGTTACTTTCATCTTGTTGGCTAGATCCATCATTAATTATTTATGTGCATCCTCTAAATTTGGTTAAGAAAAATAGGGGACCAAAACAAAATTAATCAAGTATGAAGATATTTAATTCATTACTCCTTATACATCCACAATTACTATATTCATTAAGTCGGCCTTCTAGCACAAATATCCAATCAAATTAATGCATCAGATCTCCCAAATCATGTACCAGTGAGTGCACATCAAAAAAATCCTTCACCAAGGTATTACATTCATCAACAAACCTTCCTCAGAGATCCATAACCCAAAATATCTATCTGGTGAGATTTTTTAATCAACTTTTATGCTTGTAACCGGATGCCCTATTCTTTACTCTATTCTGTTGGTAGAAACCAAAACTATATTGTAGACCAGATGTAGTAGGTTGCCTAGGTTGCAAGTTTCCATAAATGACAATACTTACATGCCATATGCCAACAACATAGTCATTATGTTCTATTCCTAAACCCTTATATTTTCATTTTTTTCCCCTTCCAACATAGGATCCTTCTCATCCCTGTCTACACAACCATCATCCATACCAGAGTTGGTATCTTCCTCCTGAACTCATCTTCTTCCATAGCCAACTCACTAGCATCATCATACTGAGACTCCTCACTAACATGAAAACTGTCTAGGATAAATTATTCCTTAGAGGACACATTATCTTCCTCACTTACCAAAGCCTTACCTTTTTTATCTTTTCCTTGATCCTTGGAAGTAACATTCACTGAATGGACATACCTCCTACCATCAAACTGAACATTACCAGTATTCTCCTTCTTCTTCAAATTTCCACTCTCTAGATTACCATCTTGGTCATTTAAAATAGTAATGGTCAAACCCTTATTTTTAGTCTCTTTTGAATCGACTTTTTTTAGTTTTGAAGACCCATGATTAAGAGGAGAGGATTTCATTTTTTAGGGGTAATTTTCAAGAGATCATTGTTGTCAGGGTCAAGGGTAGTAGTATGGGAATTCTATGGATTTTCTTAGCTGAGAGAGAATCTTTTCCCAAAGAGTGCTCAACTAACTTTCAATAAGCTCAATTATTATTGAACTAGTAGTGGGAGGAGGGTTATCAAGGAAGTTGACAAAAAGGTTTTTAGGTAGATTGGTAGCCAACAAAAATTTGTAAAGGGCCCTAATCAAACCCTGATGTAAAGGAGGGGAAGCACCTTTTTCGATACTTAGTTGAAGGGAAGAGAACAAATAAAATGGTAAATTCATCCTCTCATTATGTCTAACATGATTCAAAAGAGGAAAATGATACCTATAAACAATCATATATCGACCTTCCAAGGTAAAGTATCCCATAATATGAAAACTAACCAAAGCATATAGGGGAGGAAGGTTAAATATATCATACCTATTTTGGAAAAAATTTGGCTTCTCACCATCTTAAAAAAAATTATGATATTTCCCCGAGCTCTTCTTCACAATTTTCATGCCCTCACACTTCAACCCAATAGTTTCCGCTAATAATTACGAATTCACAAAAAAATGAAGACCCCCTACATTCACCGTGCCTTTGAACCAAGAGATGGTAAACTTTAAAGTGAGGGAATCATTATAACCCTACATAGCTTCAAAGAACAGAGTAAACCTAGCCCTACCAAACAAATCCCAAAAGTTACATTTTGTCAAAGGGTGTTGCAATTGACCTACTTAGATCTCTTCTTGGGGCCACCCATAATAACCTCCTCTATAAGACTAATCTCTAGATTCACTAAGAAAACTTTCCCATAACCCGTTCCGCACTCATTCGAGATTATAGGGATAGCAACTTCTTTAATGACAAAGTAGAGTAAACTTGCCTCTTTCATAGCTAAAAACCATCTATTATGCCCTCGAGCAATGATAAAATGGATCAAAACTTTCCAATAATCTCGATAGCTAGGATTAATCATATCAACATACCCCGTGAGAAGTTTATTAAAATGTGAAGCATTAATTAGGAAGCAGATTGAGTTGTCATTTTGTACATAAGAGAGGACAAGATTCTCATAGCTGATAATACCACAACCATGCATAAGGTGAAAATTATTATGAACCTTTACAAATAAAAATATACTCACACCATGCTTTAAGCTTAGTAAATGCATATCATTCCCCTTCATCATTATCTTATTCACCCACATATAATGAAGAGAAAAATCACATAACTCCTCCCTTATTCATGTAATAATTAAATTTATCCACATATATTTATGTTAAAAGAATTCCTTTTATATGATGTATAATATTATTTAAATCCCAACAAGTCCAGATTTGATAATTTAAGGCTTCAGTAGAAGCAACATTAGTTGCACTGTTACCTTCCTCGTAAGTATGTGTGATCTTGGACTGAAGAAAGCTCCTTAGAATAACCCACAATTCTCCATAATATCTTGAATCTCCCATAGCCCAATCACCTCCCCTTTAAGGATTTCAATTATCAATTTTGAGTCACCTTCCAACCATTTTAGAGAACCCCAAATATTTCACTTTAATTCCCTACCAAGTAGCCATTGCTTCAACAAAATTATTAGTTGTAATACCTAAGTTTTTAGCATATATCCTTCAATCATCAACCCTTGATGATCTCTTATCACTCCCCCCCACACCTACTAGACTAGGATTCCCATTAGAGAAACCATCAAAGTTTCACTTAACCCAACCAATTTTAGGAGGCAACCAAGAAGTACTTCTGATGAATTTGGCAGTCCAATTAATTTTAGTCAAGTCCTACTTTATCTTCCAATTCTTTTTTATCTAGAGCTCCTTATATGAAGGCATATGTTTAGAATAGTTGTATACTCCAACATTGATATTCCCTTGAATTTGTTGTTTGATAGCCAACAAAACTTCTGTAATATTTTTCTTTTTATCTCTAAATATTTTATTATTATGCTCTTTCCACAAACCCTACACAACAAAAGGGAGATTTGTCTCCAAATATCTATTATAATATTATGGGAGAAGGGGCAACTTAGCCAGCTTTGAAAAAAATGCTTAAGAGAATTAGGAAAAACCCAATTGATCTAAAGTAAAGAGAGGACTTGGGACCAAACTTCATGAGCATACAAGCAGTGGAAGAACAAGTGATTAATATCTTCCAAATTGTTAAAATAAATATTACACTTGTTCATAAAATTGAAGCCTCTTCTATAAAGATTATCAATCACAAGAATGTTTTTGTGAATAGATATCCTCCAAAAATAGTTAACTTTGGGTATAAGTTTATAATTCCAGACATTTCTCCAATCAAAGTCAATATGAGCAATAAGAGGCCTTTCCAATAAGGAATAAATCAATTTAACTGAAATATTTCCTAAAGAGTGTATAGACCACAACCATTCATCCTCCTTGCTCCTAGAATAGAATAGACAATATCCAATAATCTAATAAATTTTTTGAATGGCCACCTCCCAATTTTTCTTTATTCCTTTTTCTTATATGTCATCCACCATAGAGTTATTCTCAAAAGTTTTTCCAATTTGGCTTGTCACCATCCCACTGAATATAATCATAATTTTTTCTCCCATAGGATCTTAGCAGCCTTTATTTAATGCGATTTAAACCATTAATAATGGATAAAGGTGGACCATTGGTCTAGAAATCATCCCAAAGAGTTGTTTTCCTCTCACTTCCCACTCTTCTTCTCGCCCCATGCCTTAGAATATTTCAAGTTTTTAGGATTTTATTCCACATAACTGAACCATAAGGTAGGTCAGTGGCATAAAAGAATCACCCTTGATCCTCATTATTGAGATATTTGGCTTTTAGTATTTTTACCCAATATTTATCTCCTTGAAGGAATTTCCAACAAATTTTAGAAAGGAGAGCTTTATTAAAAATATTTAACTTTCTTATTCCAAAAAACCCAAACTGTTTAGGAACACACACTTTATCCAAACCAATTAAAGCAATCCAAGAATTCCCTTTAGTCCCAGTCCAGGGGAAATTTCGTTGAATCTTCTCTATTTTGTGAGCCATAAAAATAGGGATTTCAGTAGAGATAAATAGTAAAGTAGAATAGCCAATAGTGGCATGGTGTGACAGTTAATTTGGTGTGTTGTTATTCTCTCCATCAAGGTTCAAACCCTATTAGGGTTTACTTGTTGAGAATTTATATTGGGGATGTGGTCCCCCATTTGTGACCTCACCGATTCATAGCTCCAAGTCAAAAACATTTACCCCTCTTAATTAGAAAAATAGTAGACTAGAATATTCTATAAATAAGCCTTTTGTAGACACCTAAACATGTCTCGATGGATCAAATTGGCTAAATAACATAATTTCATCTTAAGACCCATCCTCTTTTCACTTAATTAATTAAATTAGCCTAGCTATTTAATTAATTGCCTCATTTGCATCTATTAACCTAATTCATCAAATCGGGTTAATTCACCCACTTTCACACTAACATTTCATCTCATTAAATTAAATAGATCAAAGTATTTAATTTAATTCCCTAAGTCTTTCCATTTAATTAAATAACCCTAATATATTTAATTAATTGTCATTTCACCTTTTTCCCATTCATTAAATCATTTAAATTTAATGAATATCACTTTATTCTTCTAATTCCCCTAATTGCATGATTAAAACTTGTTTAATTAGCAATTATCTAATTAATCCAATTCTTACCACTTGCAAGGGAATATTCCCATGGAATATCCCCTCTCCTTTTGCACAACAAACTTTTTTTAATTAGCAAAATATCATTTTCCTCACCCATGAATATTCCAAAGAATATTTTTTCTCCTCCAATCATTTAAGAAAGGGAATATTTCACTTAGCTTCAAGTGAAAGTTACCTTGTAACTTCTTGTGCAAGTTAACTTTTGACCTCTTATACAAGTCAAAAGTGTGCTTGTTTGGAAGGAATGAGAACCCTTGATTAAATATCATCTTGCTTTCTCACCCGTTGATGAGAATCCATGATCCATGCCTCCTATTTCCTCCATCCTTGACCATTGATTAACCTTTTTAATCTCAACCCTTCATTTCTCATTTGCTTTCCTATAAATAGGTCACTATTTGGAGACAAATGGATCCATCTCTCAACATAAACCTTATGTTGTTGAAATCACTCACACTCACACTCATATTTTGCATACTTTTAGCATATTTTAGTTTAAATTAGTTGCATAATGGCTTAGCTTCCATTAATGAATTCCATGCATCCATTTAGTTATTTAGAGAGCTATGGTTTGAATATTTTTAGTTTAAGTCTCATTTAGATTAGCTTAGCAATTACATATCTACATATTTTAGCATAAAATCATGGTAGATTAACTCTTGCACCGTACTCATTTTAGCATAAATCATGTTTTCATCCATTTATCACAGTGGTTTCATCAATTCTCTTTAATAGAATCGATTGAAACAAGCTCACTAATCATGGTATTAGGAAAGGGTCATTGTTCCACATCAACATGACATCAATTCCCCAATAGAATAAATTTTAATGGATTAAAGTAGGGGTTTCTAAAAGCTTTCATAGTTTAACCTGATTAGGTTAATGGCCTCCATTTTAATTTACATTAGATGATTTTATTGGGACTAAGGTTTAGTGGATAAATTGCACTTTGTATCCTCATGAATCAAGTGCGGTTAACCTGTGCTAATCCATAGGTCACATTTTGCCACTAGCAGGGCTTGAACTAACTAATCTAACAATTTCTTGTCAAATCTTTTTTTTCTTGTGACACACATCCAATACAGTGACACTATTGATTTTTCAATACAGTGATGGTATTTATTTTAGTGACACATCCAATATAGTGACATTATTGATTTTTCAATACAATGATGCTATTGATTTCAGTGACACACATCCAATATAGTGACGCTATTGATTTTTCAATACAGTGACGATATTGATTTTAGTGATGCTATTGATTTCAGTGACACTATTTATTTTTCAATACAATGACACGCATCCAATATAGTGACACACTTGAATTTTCATTTTAAAAATGCATAATTAATTTTATCACCATATTTTAATATAGTGACACTATTGATATTTTTATCGTAGAATAAATTTTAATATACCAATGCATTTGATGTCACTATTTTATGAAGAGAGGCGTAATTGATTTTTTAATACAACAATGCACTTGTTGTATGACGATGCTATTGATAAATTTCAGCAACGCAATTGATTTTAGCATTGTTATTTGTTGTTAAACAAGACTAAACTGGTTTTTTGACATGTTTTTGAATTTTCTTGGATTTATCTAACTTTTAAAATGTCTCTAACCTTTTCATTTTGGTTTTCAGACTAACTGGGTTTTTCAAGTTGGACGATCGAAGCTAAAGGGAAGAAGAATTCTTATCTTAAGATTTTATGATTATAACAAGCGTTTGACGCTTTGGGGCAGTTACAACCCAATTTATTATGCTTTTTACTTTACATTCTAGGACCTCACTAAATTTCATTTGGGTTTAAAACGAATGCTCAAATAGGACTAAAATTTAACCCTCGTCTCATCATTATCTTTTGGGTTTTGAAATTGAACAAGGCAACTTAACATATCGTTTGATGCATAAAATTAATTCATCTTAGCTTAGGGGTTAAAATTTACAACTATTTGCCATGTTTTGTGGTTTACACTATTTTTATTGAATGTGTATGTAATTCTCTCATGCCACTTGGTGATCTTTAGAAATAGAAACATTCCTTAACACTTTTTGTGATCATCAAAATCTTTCAATTTGGATTAAAAAAGAACCCCTTTCTAGTGTAGGGAAAAGGTGTGGTGTGTGTTCTCTCGCTCTTTTACATGAATTGGGATGATCGAACTAAAAATTTACTTCCTTGTTATTGTTTATCTTTAGATGGGATTGTCTCCCCACTTCAAAAGGAGGGAACGAACCAAGTGGTAACGAGCTAAATCCAAGCTCTTTCGATTTTCTATATAAAAATGTGTTTGTGATGAAATTCATAAACAATGGGTTCGGATGTGTCATACCGACAAGTATCACCCCTTAAAATCTCTTCTTAGGAAGAAACTGGGAGGCCTCTTGATTGAAATAACCTTGAGCTAATCTTGTCACATGTATGACCACCTTGAATAAAATCCCTTACTAAAAACCATTGTTTAGAAATTCAAAATCCTTAATACTTGTTGGTGCAAGAATGGTCATTTTGAAGCCACCCCACATTTTTAATATTCATTGAAATAGAAAAGTCCTTAAGATATTAGGATCTTCAAGATTTTGAGCTTTGGTTGTCTCAAGAAGTGTGTGTCATAGAGGGGAGCTAGTGTCTCCAAATCTCTAACTATTTGCATTATCTTAGTGTGTGGAGAAATCTGGGTGGGGATTCATCAAGTAGTACCTTTTTAACCTAGGATGGTAAATTCTTGTGAGTCGGTTTAATACTTTTCTTTGTTCCAAAACATTGCAAACAAACATCAACAAAGTCCTCAAAATTGCAAACCCTTTGGTCTAAGTATGGATAGCCTTTGACGAAACCTTGATATTACTGCTTTTCCTAAGAATTTATTCTTAGAGACTTCTAAATATTTTGGTTTACATCTCAATCCATATTTTCCAAAGCTAACCTAGGAAACTATGCCCCTAACTTCATCCTTTTTTTCAAAATGGACTTTGTGAAATTAATGATGTTTTTGACATAGACATTTAGTTTGACATTAAGAAAGACAAGTGTATATGGAAAAAATAACCTCATTAATCCAATATTAAATAAAATTAACACCCCGCATTGATTTATGTTCAAATCATTGACTCCCTAAATACAAACAAAACATTGCAAACATTGAGTCCAAAATTAGTGGGTCATATTTCCAAATTCATTGAGTTCTTGGAGTATTATCACCTTAGAGATATAGCATGTTTCTCACTACCTTGGTCTTGGAAAACAAAGGTTCACTCTAGTTCAACATTGGTTCAAACATTTCATCCACCCCTTCATCAAATTTCATCCTTCACTCCACCAATCTTTGCAAAACTTTTGAATACACTAACACTCTCTGACTTGAACATCTATCAAACCAACCCCTAACTTGGCTAGTTTGTATGTGAAATAAATCCTTTTCCATACATTTTTTTAAATTAGTTATCATCTCTAAACTAGTTTATCTTGAAGGTCACGATTCTAACCTAAAGATTCTCAAGTTCGTAAACATCCTTTATCAAAACATCCAAACATAAAACTTAAGTCAAAAGTGTTGTCCCAAAACGTTTGCAAAGATCACTTTCCATATCATCCACCCTTTTCATCTCCCATTATCATCATTGCTCCAAAAATAGTTAGAGCATCCCTTTTACCTATATTTGAGTCAACTAGAGAGTTCAAACATTATAAATCTCAACAAAACTCTCCCATAGGTGACCCATAATTTATTGTAACAACAAGATCACAACATAAGAGAATTATGGAGAAAACCAAAGTCACATTCACCTCAAGTGATCCCAACCCTCAAGAATTTGATCCAAGAAGTCAAGTCACCCTATCACAACAACCCTCATCTCCATCAGGACCATATGAGATAGAGGAAATCATGAACAATCCATTTGAACTTACTAAGGAAGAAATCATGGAACATCAAGCCTTATAAAACGTGGCTCCAATTTCCCCATCTTTTGTTGCATAATCATTGACACAAGGTTTGAATTCATCCATGATTCAACCGACTCCATCCTTTGTGCCAAGTCAACCCTTAACATCTAGTCTTGCAACTAGGCTAGGAACCAACCTTGGTCTCACTTCATGTCTAGGAACAAACACAACTATGGATATTCACAACATAACCATTCCATTAACCGCCAAGCTTCCCCAAAACACAAGTTGGACACCAATATTTACCAAACCATTTACATTTCATGATGCCATAATAACCTCAAAATTTTGAGCTCAACCATCTTCATCCATCATCACAAATACCCTAAGTATGCCTAATGATTTGCAAGGTAATGTGAACCAAGTTCCTCAAATAGGACAATAAGGAAAATTTAACACTCTCACACAAAGTTAGACCTTGACAAGTGGTTCCAACAACCCCATTGACACATCAAAACAAGTGGTTACCCAGACTACTCAATTCAATCCACCATCCACATCAAATCCATCCATCATCAACCCACATCAAAACAACCCTTTGCTCACAAATCCCATAAACCAAGGTAATACCTTGGCTACATCTCAAACACAAGGGAATCCCCAATACATTGGTCAAGGCAATCCTTTCAATCAATTGACTCAAGGTCCTAATGTGCCCTTAATATTGTCATACTTAACGGTGCCAACATCATCTTTACCATTTATCCCCCAAGTCATGCAAAATAAAATAGGACCTCAACCTTACATTCCTCCACCTCAATCCACTATCCTATAAGGAATGTTAAACCAAGGGAACCCATAATCTCTCATCAACAACCCACAACCCACTTAAAACATCAATACCAAAAACACATCACAGATGTCCCAACAAACACTTGATCCTACATTGCAAGAACATGCCTTAGAATTATAGTAAGCACAATAGGCTTATCAACAAGCCATCCCACAACAAAAAGCTCAACAAGTAGCCTTAGTAGCACAACAACAACATCAAGCCCAACAACAAGCCTTAGTAGCACAACAAAAACATCAACTTGAGATGTTTCTTTCGGATGGACATAAATATTTTCTTCATAAAAAACAAGAGTCTCCCACTCTTGATATTTCTACACAAAAGCAAATAAAGGTTGAGATTCTTGATTCTTACAGTGATTTTGCATCATCAACATCTTTTGAATCAACACCAATATCTTTTGAAGCAGTATCAATAGAAAATGATGTCAGAAAATCAGAGCAAATAGTTCATATTCCTGAACAGTAGGGACCCATAGCAATATCATGTGTTCATGGCAAGTCATATTCAGTGGCTATGGATTAGAGGATACATTATTAGGGTAAGGAATTAGGTATTTTTAATACCTTCACAACACCAGGGGGAAATCTTGTCTACAAAAAACATCAACATATGGGGCACAAAGGATCCTTTTGATGAAAATACTATCAACGCTACAACTAACTATATCATGAATTGGAATTCACCCATCATCTCATACACAAATTGGGACCAACATAAAAATAAAGATTCCTATCAAAGCAAGGAGAAGATCATCAAAGAAAATGAAGCACTATAGAAAAAAGGACAAAGTAAATACAAATGGATACCAAAGAAAAATAAAGAAAATCATCCCTCTAAAACTCGATTGGTCAAAGAAACTATGGGGGAAAAATCAAAAGGAGAAAGGTATCCATCAAAAGAGTCCTCAAATAAAAAAGCAAACTTCTTAAGCAAGGAACAAAGTATATCCAGTGGTTGGTCCTAATTCCATGAAAACATCCATTCCCACTTTTATCTAGTGTTCCCTCCATCTATCCATATCCAAATTTTATAAATCTAGTGTTCCCTCCATCTATCCATATCCAACTTTTATCTAGATATCCCACTTTATCTCGATCTTTACAAAGACTTGGAGTATACTTCAACTCTACTCATGGAAAACTCTTGGCAGTCTCTTTACCATTTTATCTCGTGAAGTCACATAGCCTATATCTAGCATAATAAAACTTTGTCAAACTCTTCGCATATGTATTACCTATCTTGGTTATCCATTGCATTATGAAGAAGTTTTAGACATTGGGGGTAGGTTCTTTCACTCTTGTCTTTAAATAACTCTTGATCCATGTCTGTTATCTCACAATGTGACATCAACATCATGATCTAGGTATCATTTGCCTCAAAATCTCATTGAAAATTAAAAAAATTGTAGAACATTAATCAAAAAATCCAAAAACATTCACAAAATCCTGTTCAACTAAAATCCAAAAACATTCAAAAAATTATGAAGGAAAAATCCAAAACATCCAGAAAACATCAAAATCCCTAAAAATGTCAAACATCAAAAATCCAAAAGTGGTTCCCTTTTTAAACTATGTCATCTCTAAGCTTGAATGTAGGAAAGGCCATCATTGATGTGCCCTCGAGACACCATAGGTCAGTCTTTAGGATTCCGTCATAATAAACTGGCATTCCCTTCATTTTTTCATATCTCATCTATTAATAAGTCGAGTCGGTCAAACTACGTGGTCTCTGCATGTATAACTTAGGCAAGGCTTATCTTTGATTAGCCCTTGAGGCCCCTGTGATAGGACTTTTAGGTTAGGTTCTTGGTTGAAACTCTTGAAAAGCTCTAAGCATTCAAATATCAAAAAAATCAAAAAACATTTGAATATTCCAAAACTCCCAAAATATTCAAATATCAGAAAAACTGTAAACATTCAAAAATTGAAAAAATTCCAAAAACATTGGAAAACCTTGGAAAACCCTAAACAACCTCAAATAATTGAAAACCAAAACATTCACATAAACTTTCAAAAAGACTAAAAACAACCTCAAAACATTTTTAAAATACCAAAAACATTGAAATAATCCAAAAAATCCAAAACCACCCATCTCATTTTTCTTTCACCCACAATAAGCCTTCATTCATACTATATCAACAGTCACCTTCAACCTTTGGAAAAGAAAGTAGAAAGCAAGTATATCAAGCCATAAATTGACAACCTAAGTGTCAAAATCTAAAGTCTAGATCATAGGTAAATGTGTCAATGAAGTTCATATCAACATATTATCATAAAGCTCATCATTATCCTACATCAAACAACCCTTTGATCAATATTTCCTAGGATGTATCCTTCCTACGATGGATATCAGTATCAGAAACCAACTTAGCTATATTTAAACTGGCAAGAGATATAGATAACATTGAATGTTTTTCTTTGATCTTTTCTTCTGATTTATCTTAATGAACCATTCTGAGGACCTATCAATTATGTCTATCAAAACGATTTAGAGAGAAAGGAATGGGGCATCGATCATTATCTTTCATTTGTTGTGCTTGTGGGTATTCTTGTAAAATAATCTTGGTGCATACTTTCTTGATTGTGTGTAGGAAGGTTCTATGGAGTACGTTGTTGACTATTGCATATTCTTTGGCCCAATATATTATAAGCTTCTAACTTACATTCTGACGATGTTTCTGTATGTCGAGGTGTGAAAAAGAACTATCATATCTATCTGCACAGTCAAATTCCATCACAATATATACAACACCATCCTAGTTATCAATACCTTGATCCATCGTATCTATGTTTTATAAGAAACAATAAGGAACGATGAAAAATCCCAATCCCAAGATATGAGAAAATCATCATCATCATCATCATGCATCACCATCTCTAATAAAGTATCGGTAGATCATGGACTTGTTGGACTTTTGAATCAATCTTAAAATCAATGGTCAATCCATTCATCTTATTCTTCTTATTCTTCTATCTTTACTAACAATTCTATCCAAGTATCAAATATGTGTGACCTATCATAATATACATGAGGCTACCCATGGTCGATGACTGTCTATACATCATGAAATATATTTACATCAATATCTAAGCTAGCACACCAATAATCCCTCTTCCACTGGGGCACAGTGGGGCATCTATTAGCTCAAAAATCTGAAAAGTTGCAGCTCTTTGATTCAAAAGCAACCTAAAATCTCAAGTATCTCAAGCATAAGTCTAATTTTCACCTATCATGAGCTCAATCAAAACACTTTATTCTCTTATCAATCTTTCAAGGGGGAAACCAACCATCTTTCAATCATATTGATATCAAATCATCTAACAAATTTTGTTCCTAGTCTTGCCTAAAATCTTGATCAATTTATCAAATCAATCATGATTAGGAATATCTTTCCCAATCAATCCTTGTGTTGTTCATATCTTGACAACACTATCCTTGCATTGTTTTGAATTCTCAATAATTTCATCAATCAATCAATAAGATCAATCAACTTTGGCTTGGCTATGAACATCTCAAATAGATCTTCGATATTGGTTTTTGCATCATCATCAACATAGAAATTAGCATTAGTCTTTGAACCAATGCAACGAGTACATTACTTTAAAAAGGGGGAAAATGTAGACACCTAAAAATGTCTTGATGGATCACATTGGCTAACTAACATCATTTCATCCTAAAACCCATCCTCTTTTCACTTAATTATTTAAATTAGCTTAGATATTTAATTAATTGCCTCATTTGCATCTATTAACCTAATTCATCAAATCAGGTTAATTCACCCCCTTTCACGCTAACATTTCATCTCAATAAATTAAATAGATCAAAGTATTTAATTTAATTCCCTAAGTCTTCTCATTTAATTAAATATCATTTCACCTTTTCTCATTCATTAAATCATTTAATTTAATGAATATCACTTTATTCTTCTAATTCCCTTAATTAGCAATTATCTAATTAATCCAATTCTTCCCACTTGCAAGGGAATATTCCCTCCCTTTTTGCACAACTAAACTTTGTTTTAATTAGTAAAATATCTTTTTCCTTACCAATGAATATTCCAAAGAATATTATTTCTCCTCAAATCATTTAAGAAAGAAAATGCTCTCACTTAGCTTCAACTGCAAGTTACCTTATAATTTCTTGTGCAAGTTAACTTTTGACCTCTTATATAGGTCAAAAGTGTGCTTGTTTAGAAAGAATTAAGAGCATTGATTAAATATCATCTTGCATTCTCACCTGTTGATGAGAATCCATTATCCATGTCTCCTATTTCCTCCATCCTTGACCATTGATTAACCTTTTTTATTTTCAACCCTCCATTTCTCATTTGCTTTCCTATAAACAGGTCACTATTTGGAGACAAATGGATCCATCTCTCAACATCAAACTTATGTTGTTGAAATCACTCACACTCACACTCATATTTTGCACACTTTTAGCATATTTTAGTTTAAATTAGTTATATAACAGGTTAGCTTCTATTAATGGCTTTCATGCATCCATTTAGTTAATTAGAGAACTAGGGTTTTAATCGTTTTAGTTTAAGTCTCATTTAGATTAGCTTAGAAATTACATATCTACATCTTTTAGTATAAAATCATGGTAGATTAACTCTTGCATCATACTCATTTTAGCATAAATCATGTTTTCATCCATTTATCACAATGGTTTCATCGATTCTCTTCAATAGAATCAATTGAAACAAGCTCACCAATCAGGGGATTGGGAAAGGGTCATTGTTCCACATCAACACGGCACCAATTCCCCAATAGAATAAGTTTTTATGGATTAAAGTAGGGGTTTCTAAAAGATTTTATAGTTTAACTCGATTATGTTAATGGTTTCCATTTTAATTTATATTAGATGATTTTATTGGGACTAAGGTTTAGTGGATAAATTGCACTTCATATCCTCATGGATGAAGTGTGGTTAACCCATGCTAATCCGCAAGTCACACCTTATATAATTATAACTTACCAACTTGACTTAGGATTTTTCCTTTCCACCCAACTAACTTCTTTTGAAACCTCTCAATAATCTATTTCCAATAGGCATTACTTGGTTTCTTCAAGATTAAAGCAAGACCAAGATAGGTAGTCGAAAGAACAACAGACTGACACCCCAAAATCCTCATAACTCTATCTTTAATCAAATGGTCCGCATTAAAGAAATAAATATTACTTTTATTATAATTATAAATTATCCTAAAGCCTTGTCATATGAGCCAACCTAGTGCATATTTTTGTGGTTTTGTTTGGTATTGTTGTATTTAAGGATTTATACTATTCCAGTCAAAATCATGTTGCATAACCTAATCCATTTGCACATCATCATAAAAATATTATAACAAATCCTTATTGAAATATCAAAGAATACATTATCTTAGGCATATTGCATGCTTTCTTTTTGTCTTCGATCTTGTTTCATCAATATTGGGTTTGTTCACCTCACAGCTTCACTATGAAGAACATGATCCTTGCTTAGTGAATTTCCAAATTTGATTTGTATCTACATCACCCCACTTTTAGATATAGGTATAATAAGTCAAGCTGAATTATTACAATTATTCATTTCTTATCAATTCACTTTAGTTTAGATTCAATTTTGTGCTCTTGATGAGTTATGTGGGTGTTTGAATTTATAGATTCTAAGGCATTTATTTGATCAAGAGCTTGATTTTTAACACATTAGTGAATCAGTTCCTAACTTCTTTAACTAATCATTTTACCATCAATATTGAAATTAAATATCACATCTAATTATTTAAATTCTATAAAATCATTATACATTTATTATTAATGATGTGAGACATTCTATAATGGTAGTGAAGGGTGGAGTGTGTTGGTGTGAGTGTATTAACATAAATTCTTACCTTTTACCTTAAATTTGATAGCCATTTACACAAAAATATCAACATTTAATAAGAAATATAATATTTTCAAAATAAGCAACACATAAAATTTATATCTACATGTATGTAGTGAATAAAATAGTTCTAAAGTTTTTTTTTTTGAAAAAAATAAAATAGCTCCAAAGTGATATATATTGGTATTTTTTTAGATGTATTTAAGATATCTACACTAGTTCTAATCTCAACTCCTACTTTGAAGATATTATTATTATTTAATTATTTTTTATAAGAAGCTAATAAAGGGTTTTATTTTTCCTTACACTAGATTTATTCATGTATTCACTATAGACACCTAAAAATGACTAACACATTTCATCATCATTTCTCATCAATTCCTCTTATGACTTTAATTAAATTAACATAATTTCTCCTTCATTTCTACTTTAATTAAATAATTTGTAATTATTTAATTAATTTATCATTTTCCTCCATACTAATTAAATAATTTTAATTATTTAATTTATTTATTAATTATTATTCTCTTCCACATTAATTAAATAATTTGTAATTATTTAATTAATTCATTTTTCATTAATCTCTTTTAATTCTTAATAATTAAATAAATATTTTAAATTATTTAATTGATCCAATTATTCCTCCATAAATTATTTTCTTTTAATAATTTATTTTTTCTATCGAAACATGAATTAAATAATTTGTTTATTTAATTATTTTATTAATTTTGTGTAAGAGGGAAATTAATGTGTGTGATAATCAATGTTAAACAAATTAAACAAGATCTAATTCAAAACAAGGACTTAGAATCATACCCATTACTCACGAAATGAAACTACAAAGAAATAAAATCAAACAATATAATCAAAAGAGGGAACATAAATTGAATTCATAAACTGTAGTCTTACCATCCGATGTTGAAGTGTATTCGCAATTATGTTGGATCATTGTATCAATGTGAAGCCTCCATTTTCGTGTTGCAAAAAGCTTCAAAGTTGTGCAATGTTGATCAAAGATGTATGTAAAAGCTTGTGAGAAATCAATTGTAATATCAACATTACTTTGTTGTGTAAAAGATGTCAATTCTCTAATCATTTTTTAGGATGAAGATTTTTTGTTTTGAAATGAACGATTGAGATTGCATAGTAGAATATCCTGATCAACAGTTCAAAACCGTTGAGAGGAATTAGATAGGAAGAATCAGTAGATTTTGATTATGTAATCAGTGTGATTGATGAAATCAATTTGAGTGTTTAGTGCAATTGAGGAAATAGATTTCCTAATCTATGGAATTGAGGAAATCAAGTTGAGCCTTCAATGGGATTGAAGAATAGATGAATCAGTCAGGAAATAGATGGATCAGTCAACCAATCAGTGTGAGCAATCGGGGGATCGTAATTTTCTCAATCATGAAAGTGGGTGAGGATAATTAATTGACTTTAGTTATTAATCTTTTTGAGTTGAACGTGCAAGTCATGTTTGACTTTTACAAAACAAGTTGTATTTGTTTGTTTTGACTTTTTTGAATGATCTTTGAATAATTTATTTAATTCTTCAAGTTTAATGGAAAGTGGTTTAATTAAACTATTAAGTATTTATAATTTGACTGATTTTGGGGAATAAAGTGAATTAGTGACATAATTGAATAATTGATTTTATTTAATTAATCAGGAGGAATAAAGTTAGATTAGATCTTTATTAAATAAATTTATTTATTTAATTAGTCCAAAAATGATGAAAAAGTGAATTTAATTAAATAATGTAATATTATTCAATTAATAGAGGAAATTCGGTTTTTTGATGTAATTGATGTGAAATGTAGTGGTATTAGATGAAAATGATGTTGATGATGAGAAAATGTCATTTAGGATGTGCAATAAGTGTTAGGTCATTTTTACATGTCTACATTTTGCCCCTTTTTGAGACAAAGTATTGGTTGCTTTGTTTCAAAGAATTCGATGTTTTTAAAAAGTTAAGAAGCATTTATAGGGTGTTGTACCCTTCACAAGGAGCCACAATGGATAAAACAAAACAAGACTAAAAAACCAACATTGAAACAAAATTAACAAAGATAGCACATCGACAGCACAAAAACCACGGAAAGGCAGCCAAAAAATAGAAAAACAACACTGGCAGCAGCTAACTGGCATTATCCTAGTTTTTAAACAGGAGGTCCACAACATCATCCCCAACCCAATCTTTATTCTCCTAGCCATTATTACCCTCCAACTCCTCCTTGATAATAGTGGACAAGGTGCTAGTAATGAAATGGCCCAACTTCATTATAAAGCAGGTCAAACCACGAAGTCTATTGTTGAGCTTGTCCATTTTATTCTCCAAGGCACAGGGCTCCTCCCCAACATCCAAAGTCCCCAGGATCTCATCAGGCTCATCAACCGAGGGATATGAAGAGTGAGAGGCCGAGGTTTCTTTTGGTAACTTGCTATCTTCCAGGGTAAACTAGGGCCCCTCCACATTCTCATCTTCCTCTTCCTTAGTTTCCTCGTCCTTACACTCTTTTTTGTCAGACCGCTCCTCATCTGAATCCTCAATGACCTGTCTCTTTTTACTATTTTTTGCTAGCCTCCTAGATCCCCTTATGGTGTTCTCCCCACCAGTCATTACCGTGGTTTCAACCATAGTATCTCCTTTAGATTCTTTCCCTATTATGTTTTTTCCCTTCCCCTCTCTGGCACTCAGCTTCAGCATACTTTTCTTACCATCCTTTCCTTTTTTGATTGTGTTGGCCCTGTAGGTAGACTTTGTCGGGGTGGACTTTAAATCATAGAGGCTGGCAGCCACACTAGCATGTGCATTACCCAATCATCCCTTTAGTTTTTTGGTAGCTGGTTTGGCTTTGGGGTTTCCCACGATACCCATATTGGATTTTTAGGGAGGGCTTTTTAACTCAGCTGGGGAGATGTTCACAATAGTTAGGGGTTCAATTTCATCAATGCATACAACTGAGATGGATTTGGGAGGACAAAGGGCCAAGTGAATGTGGTAAAGTCTCAGGATAAGCCCTTAATGGAGCGGAAGAGGCAAGAGGTCATTGGGGTTATGGTTGGCTAGCTCTTTGCACTTCTCGACCAAATTTTCCAGGTCCATAAGCAAAAAGAAGGGAAAGCTAAGCAGCATCTTATATCTTAAATGATTTAACAAGGGAAAATGATAGAAGAAATAGGTTTTGAACCTACCTTCCAAGGTGACATATTTCATCAACGCTAAGCACACCTGGTCCCAAGGTTCCGGAAGAGCTTCACGCTCAAAACCCGACTGGTTCCATACCAGTTCCTTGATCCCCATGAAGAAAGCTTTCAAGCTTTCATTGTCCTGCTTCTTAGTGTGCTTAGAGTATTTTTTCCCAGTACACAGCATTTTGGTGGCATGCACAATGACTTCTTTGCTAACTTCAAAAGAAATACCGCCTATTGTGACCCTTTGGTCCTTCCACAAATTAGTAAACTAGCTAGATAGATTAGGGTCATGGCCAACCAAATTCTCCATTAGAGGAGCAAAGCCACCTTCAGCACAAATGTGCCAAACTAACGGATTCTTCTGGAATTCATCACAATTGTCCGGCTTAATTTGAACGCGGTTGCCACCCATTCTATCCACCTACACAGAAAACCAAAGAGTTTTCAGGAGACACAAATTGTAAAAGCCAGCAGGGTAATGGATATTCATCACAAGGTCATTAAGGCAAGAAATGCAACGATGGGTAATGACACCAGTGTGTAGTTCACACACATGGAAGGGAAAATCACCACAGGGTGACTTGACAACAAAGTAAAAGTGGATCATGAGAAGATTGTGGCCAACGAAGCAGGAATTGGCGGGCATGTAGGGTTCCTTATCTTAGGAGTATGCACACGAAAAACAAGATAAATTGGTCGTATGGCTAAAATTAGAAACATTCCTATGGGTGTAATATGAGACCCACGCTAAACTAGCAAGCACAAAGGCGCTAGAAGGAAGCATTCCTTCATGATGAGTGGTCAAATCAGTATTAAAAATCACAGTCATATGAAGGCTATAATGAGATAAAACAAGATATCGCACAATCCCAAAGAGGAGAGATTGCACGATACGGCCTCTCAAATTCATCAAAGTCACGTACTTCCTTATTCCCTCCATAAAGCTGCCTTTTTTATTCATAATAAAAACCTCAAAATTTAAACCCTACCACCTGTGAGCCACCTCAATAATAGAGCACGTCCACCAGGCCCAAAGGACAAACAAGTGGGTCCCCCAACCAACACCCAACACCCGAAGATCTTTGAAACTATAATGAGTCGAACAGTTAGAATCCCTCCACCTGTCGGCCATCTCAGCATTAGCGCTCATCCACCAAACCCAAAATATAATCAAGTGGACCCCCCATCCAATACCCAAAACCCAAAGATTTAAATTCATAAAGATAATTGGCTACTTTGTTCTCTCAAGATGATATCTTAAATTTTTGGCAGTATCTTCTCCATTTTCCTCCAACATTTAGACTAGCCCCAGCAAGTGTCGAGATTAGCCAAGGCATCTACCACTTGGTTGCCCTCCCTAATAATATGTGTCACTCTTTTACCCCTAAGTTTGGATAAAAGGAACCTAGTATCCAACAAGATATCCTTAGTATTCCAACCTATTAGTCTGTCCATATTCATAGCATTAGTAATGGACTTAGAGTCTCCTTTAATGTGGAGATCAACGATCCCCAAAGAGACAGAAATTTGGAGGCCCATGAGCAACGCCCTGACTTCTACCACAATAGAAGACTGAAAACCAATACCTCTAGAAAATCCCGCAACCATCACCCCCTCGGGGTCTCTACTCACACCCCCGATACTAGCCCTATCTGGGTTGCCCTTAGCAGCCCCATCAAAATTGAGTTTGAACCAGCCTCTATCTAGAGGCTCCCATCTGGTATTTTTCCTGGCTAAGGATTTCAAATTGTCAAACGAGTTAGCCTCTAACCCCTGGTGCCAAGCCTTGGCCATTCTAATTTTGTAATCAAGAGGTCCCTTCTCCCAGAGTTTCCCATTAAAGAGAGATATGTTTTCCTCAATAAGCCAGATGCCAATTCCAAAAACATCCCTAGGATTCCTCTCAATATTCTTGAATACCTTGTTGTTCCTCTCCTTCCACAGACACCAGCCCAAAATAGGAGGAACCTGATTCCAAATTTCACCATGTAGGGGATGGGAATAGGACCACTCCAGCCTAGGATGAAGGACAAGAGATCCTTACTCATCACCCAAGAGAGTCCCAATTTTTCAAAGGCCAGCCCCCAAACTTCAGCAGCAAATGGATAGTGTAACAACATGTGACTGACAGTTTCCTCCCTGCACTTACAAAGTAAACATCTGTTGGGAATAAAAAATCCTCGTTTCCTCAAATTATCCTGGGTAAGAATCCTGTTATGGTAGGTCGTCCACCAGAAGAAATTTATTTTAGGGATTATGTGGTGGTTCCATATCTTCCTCTAAGGTTCCTCTACAGTACCCTGGTTTTTCAACAGTTTGGATGCCGACTTAACAGAAAGATCCCCCTGTTTGTCAAAGGTCCAAAAGAATTCATCTTCTTTGTCATAAGAGGGAAACCTGGTGGTAGAGAGGATCTCTTAGAGGGACCAGGCCAGACAACAAAGGTCATGAAACTAGGGATAGCATAGGGTTAGATCTTTCCAAGCCCTAGCCCCAGGGGGTCCTAAAACATAATCACAGATATGAATACAAAAATACCTTTGGGTTGATCCCATAAGAGTCCTAAAATCATAACCCGGAGGGGTCTCAATTATCCACGTATCATCCCAGAATCTGATCTTCCTTCCATTGCTCATTTTCCACTTAATCTCATTCCTTAGTAGGCTTTGTGTGTTGCAGATGCTCCTCTAGGCCAAAGATCCCTGGGGGTGAGACTCCAAGAGACAATTGATCAAAGGTTTGTCCTGAAGATATTTGGAATTCAAAATTTTGCACCAATTCTTAGTATTCCTTAATTGATCCCAACCAACCTTGGCCATCAAAACCTTGTTGGTGTTGACAATAGTCCTGATTCCGAGGCCACCATAATTTTTTGCCTGACAGACCTTTTCCCATTTAAATAGAGCGAGTTTCTTATTATCCTTAGTCCTAGACCAGAGGAAATTCCTTTCAATTTTTTCAAACTTATCAGCAATTTACTTATGCATCTTAAATATGGAAAGGAAATAAGTTGGTATACCTTGAAGGGCCACTATGAGCAGTTGGAGTTTGCCAACATGGCTTAGGATAGAGCCTTTCCACCCAGCCAACTTTATTTGGATTCTTTCCAGTATCAAATTCCAGAAGTCAGGGGTAACCTCCTTAATCATGAGAGGGAATCCAAGGTAAACTGAGGGGAGGGACCCACTAACACATCCCAGAACTACAGTCACTCTGGTTTGCAAATTAGGTGCATTGTTAAAGAAATAGATCATGCTTTTATTGTAACTGATGCATTGACCTAAACATGAAGCATAATTGTTAATGCATGCTTTCCATTTCCTAGCTTCCACCATAGATTCTTTCCCAAAAAGAAAAGTGTCATCCACAGATTGTTGCACAACCACTGGTTCCAGATAAGAAGCCACTTTGATGCCCATAATGGAGCCTTCTGATAGCAGACCAGTAAAGTTCCTACTGAGCACATCAGCAATCATGATGAAGAGATAGGGAGATAGGGGGTTGCCTTGTCTGATCCCTCTTCTAGCAGAGAAGAACACAAAGGGGGACTCATTAACAAGAACAAAGTACTTAATAGTATTAATACACTCCATAATGAGCTTGATAACTGAATTGTTGAATCCAAACTTAGCCAAAACCTTTGGGATGAAATCCCATAAAAATTTATCATAAGCTTTAGAGATGTCTAGTTTAAGGGCTATCCCCGCATAGTTACATCTATCCATAGAATGGAGCAGCTCATGAGTGGTCAAAGTGGCATCAAGAATATGACGCCCAGGGACAAAACCTTTTTGGGTAGGACTGATGATTTTATCCAGAAGGGGCTTGATACAGTTCACTAAAATCTTATAAATTATTTTATAAAAGGTGTTACATATGCTAATGGTCTAAAAATCAGCCATGGATTGAGGTTCACCAATCTTAGGAATAAGGGAAATGAAGGTGTGATTCAGTTGTTTAAGGATTTTACTAGATTTGAAGAAATCCTTGGTCGCTAGAATGAGATCCCCACCCACAGTATCCCAAAATATCTAAAAAAAGCAGGAGGAAAACCATCAAGGCCCGGCGCTTTGAAAGCCCCCATGCTAAAGGTAGCCAGTTGAAATTATTCCAGAGAAACAAAACTAGGAATCCCCTTATTATCTTCTTGGGAAATTATGGTAGGTAGATGGTTGAGAAGCACATTGTCCAAAGTTGGGTTTGGCACCTCAATTGGGGCCGAATAAGCCTCCTGAAAGTAGTTAGCAACACAATAGTCGATCTGGGCAGGATTCAAAATCACCATACCAAAATCATCAATCAATTTAGAAATTTGATTCATTTTCCTATGCTTAATGGCAGACACATGAAAGAAAGAGGTGTTCCTGTCACCTTCCTTCAACCATTGGACTCTAGATTTTTGCTTCCAAAAGAATTCCTCATTTTTGAGAACCCGTTCCCATTCCATCCTGGTTCCCCTTTCCTGGTTGTGAGTCTGCTAACTATCATCTCCTTCCTCCATTTTCTTTTGTAAGGTCCTCAACTCTTCTTCTAACAATTTTTTTTTGTGAAACACATCACCAAACACACTCTTATTCCATCCTTTAACCATGTTTTTAATATGTTTATTTGATTAGCATGTAAAACAAAGCCCAATGGGGAGAGTAGAGGAAATGATCTAAATGGACCTGAATCAGGTGTTCACCAAAGCGTCTGTTAGACCAAGTAAATTTATGACCCAAGAGCTCAATATCAATATAACCTGAAGAATTAAGAAAATTGGCCAGGTCAGACATGTTGTCAGAGTAATCCAATAGGCCACCACTTTTTTCCAACAGAAAGAGAGGAGAGTTAAAATCTCTAGCAACTAGCCAACGGCCTCCCCTATTCTAATTAATTTTAACCGCAAGGTCATGCCATAGTGTACTCCTCGCATTCCTCTGATTAGGAGCATAAATATTAATTATAGACCAGGATTCACCAAGGTAAGTAAACAAGGCCCCCACACTATTTTTTACAATGGAATAGATCAGAGCCCAGAAATTTTGATGGATTCCAAAGCATAGCCAGACCCCCTGAAGCACCCTCAGCATCACTGTAGACATAGGATGCATTTGGCCAAATAAATTAAGCAACTTTATCAAAATTTGCCTTCATCATTTTGGTTTCTTGAAGTAGGAACACATCAATCTTATATTCCAAAACATAGTTCTTCAGAGCAATTTGTTTGTGGGTGCTATTTATCCCACGAACATTCCATGACATAACTCTCATTTCTGACCTTTTTTTGAGGACACATCCAATGTCCTTTGTTTACCCAGGGAAATCTCATTTGTCGTTTCTCTTGTCCTAGTGTTCCTCTGGGAGGGCCTACCTGGCTTTGAGTCACCTCCTACATCAACCTTCTTCTTCCTTCCCTTTTTCTTTGGCATTGTCCAGATCCCTTCTTCTGTAGTTTTCTCAAGCTTCAAATCCCCCATACTTTCTATAGATTCATCAACCATTCTGATGCTCTCTTCTTCCCAATTTTTTCCATCCTCAATCATTGTCTCACAAGGCCCCACAGAGACCACCTCAAATGGAGGAACAGTCGCTGAAGAGCTAGGTTCCTGGTTCATCTGGATAGTCAGGGGTTTAACAGCAGACTCCAATAAGGCACTGGGGTCGACTAGGCCAGATGGTGGTTCAACAAAGGTGGGTGAAGGCAGAGGGTCATCAGGGGAAGGTGCAACATTTTGAGAAGGAAGCCCAGAGTCCTCCAGCGGAAGGGGATCGGTTCCTATAGGATTAGTAATATTCTCCAAGGTACAGTCAACCTTAACCTCCCGACTGAAAGAGGATTTGCAGTCAGAGATAAGATGACCAGATTTTGCACACTTTTGACAGTAGACCACAACATTTTCATAACACACTGGTTGTGTCTAGTTACCAAACTTAGAGCACAGCTTAGCTGTGTTCAGAAGGACAATATCAACACAAATATTAACACAGAATCTCGCAAATACTAACTTGGATTTTGACTTGGTAATAGAGTCAGTGGTGGAAAATTGACCCAACGAATCCCTAATACATTTGAAAATGACTTCATCCCAATACTCCAAAGGTAAGCCCGATAGCCGCACCCAAATTAGAGCCGACTTATTCAGATCTATAGCAGGGTCAAAACCTAGCTTCCAATGACACATTGTCAAGCTATGTTTCCCATACACCCACAGACCCATTGAGAGAGTCACCACCATATCCTCTGCAATCGTGAATCTGAATAGATAAAGACCACTAGCCATCGCGTAGATTTCTACACTACCCTTGAGACGCCATTTTTCTTTCGCCCATTTATGAACCATATCCACCATTAGATGGAAAGAAATAAATCTCCCCACCACAGCATTCTCCATAGAGGAGAGAATCCTATCATAGACCGAATCTAGAATGTCAAAATTTGTCCCAGAATTCGTGACAATCTTCGTTAAAAGAGGGGCCTTGGAAGAGACTTGCTTGCCATTGGATAATACATCCTTCCAGCCAACCGGAAAGATCTCCACTATCAGCACAGAAGATTCCCCTAGGACCGCAAAGGTCTTCGAAAGGCCCATAGGTGAAAACTTTTATAAGCCCCACTATGCCTCGGCATCAGAAAAATGATGGTGGGACACTGGGTTGCCCCCTTGAGAGGTTGGTCGAAAAAATATTTTTCAGGTCGAGATTTCGACAATATTTTATTTCAGTTTAGATACATAAAGGATGAAAAATTAAGCTTATAGAACCTTTGTTTATAGTTTAGATGTTTCTGGGAGCTTCTAATTTCAACCTAGGAGGGTTTCCTAGGTAAATAATTAGGGTTTGGGGGGTTAAAATAGGTAATAGGGTTTTATTTACCTCATTTGCATTTTGACCCTATAGTAATTTCTTATCTCTGGATTTCGTGACTTTGCAATTGTCGAGGTGCTATGATGAGGATTCGAGGAGCCCCACATCACGTAGATGTGGTTTGTGAGTTCGGGCAGCCTGTTGGCATTGGCACATTGGTATCTACCCTTTCATTTCCTATTTTCACCTTGTCGTTCTTGAGTAATTAATGCATGAAAATATTTTATGGCGAAAGTGGTAATTTTGTATTTTTCACACACTTGCATTGTTTCAACTACTTTTGTAGTTTATGAGTATACTACTTTTGAGCTTCTAAACCGCTCTTGAAAATGTTCACTTTTGAGGAAAAAAAATCGCCTTTATTTTCACTTTTGAGTAAAATATTTGCTTTTGACTTTTTATTTTGAAATGGCTTCCTTTGTCAAAGTTATTCACTTTTGAGAAATATATTCATTTTTTACCTTTTTAGTGCATTTGATTTTATTTACTGCTTTCACCAAAAACAGTACTGCTTTTTTATTGTTTTGACCGTTGTTGCAAAAAATATGATAGCTTTTGTTGTTTTTGGAAGTTTGAGTTAGTTTATTTGCAATATGAGATTCATTTTGTGTTTTCATAGAAAATTATTAATGTCATGGGTTGAATGTTTGTAGGAAGATCTCAAATCACTATACTCAAGAGATCGAAAGTTGTGTGCATTGTTTGATTTGATCACTGGTTTCTAGGAGTTGGAGCAAGATGTGCTAGATGTTGTTGGGTTACAAAATATTTTCTACATGTTGACTATTAGATTTCATAGAGTGATGATGACCACTCTCATTGAGAGGTGCCATTCTAATTCATCATCCTTTCATTTTCCAACCAGCGAGGCCACCATCACCTTAGAGGATGTGTGGAGGATCCTCTATGTACTGATTAATGGAGATCTCACTACTTATTCTTTACGACAGGGTACATGTGTTATGCACTGAGTCCTTGGTATTAGACATCTTTGAGTTTGGGATTCAGAGATAGACATGTCTCCCTTTGGTGGTTGTGCAGATCCTATCTCATTGGTTCTATGTGATTTAGTTTTGAGGCTCGTCATTCTGGATTAGCAAGGTAGACAATTTATCATCGGTTGGGGTGTATGTATTGAGTAGATGTTTGAGCATGGAACTAAGTATGCATGGGGCTTGTGTCTCCTTGCTCACTTATATCAAGATAGAGATAGACCTGTCTCCATTCGTTGGTAGTGTGGATCCTATCTCCTTGGTTCTATGTGCTTTAGTTTCAGGGCTCATCATTCCAGATCGGTAAGGTAGACAATTTCTCATGGATTTCGGTGTATGTATTGAGTAGATGTTCAAGAATTGAACTAGGTATGCATCAGGTCGCCTATCATGGAGGTATTTCTATTTTTTATAGTGTCACCTTACTACATGTATGGGCCTGGGAGCATACCCCAAACACTAGACCTAATGGTATCTTGGATTGATCTCTAGAGAGGATCCTTATTCTTACCAATATGGTGATTTTCTCCACTACACCTGGCCTGGTCAGTTACATTATAGGTGTTGTGTGATAGATGACATGCCTAATTTTTTTGGAGATCATGGTTGGACTGTGATGCATGGCATGACAACTAAGAGCATCTTCCTTTTTGCAGATAGACTCATTGGTTGATTGATCATGTACATTCTTTTCTAAAGAGATATCTACTTGATCGTGTTCTTCACCAATTTGGTGAGCGACATCCATTTTGGAGATGATTATTAGGCACATTTTGGTAGGACCACCCGAGAGGTACAGGTATGGGGATTGAAGACTGACTGTGATGTTATTGTGGTAGAGTTTAGAGTACTTTCCCCATTCAAATTGGGGTGGAATGTTGGTCATGTAGATCCTAGGACTACCCCAAATTATTATTAGTGGTGGGCTTGGCGGATTCCTCTGAGGCTTACAAATCCTGCTAGCATTGTGCCAATAGTGGGTAAAGCAAGTATTACTGGCCATTGCAGGGAGAGGCAGTGAGTTGTAGAGTAGTTGGACAAAGCTAGGTAGGATGAACAATAGGATGAATAGGATGATCCCATGCAGTAGGATTAGGCATATGGTCCTCCTCCTCTACCTAGTGATATAGCAGTGATGGCTCAGATAGTTCAGTTGACAGTTGCTCGAGATGCAAAGGTTATGTGGTGATAGGTCATTGAGGCATAGGTGGTAGTATTGACCATTGAGCGAGATATGGCTAGATAGTAGAGGGATGGCTTCAAGGAAGAGTGGCACAATGAGAGCGGGCAATTTCATGTTGTGGAGGCTTAGGTGCAGGTTATCACAGCTGAGAGAGATACCCTCAGAGTAGAGAATGATTCTCTTAGAGTAGAGCGGGACCAATAAATGAGAGGCTACTTATTATCAAACTTTGTATGAGGTATCGATTCCTAGAGCATGCAGACATCCTTGGTTTGGTGAGCCTACTACAGATACAGGTGCAACTGATTCGATTGATCAGTTAGTGAGGTAGCCAGATAAGCCGCTAGTTATGCCACATCCCTCTTCACACCAGAGGCCATGATCATTAGAGATCTCCACCTCTAGCTGGGAAGTAGGAGTTATTTGAACTTGATCATTATGTTGTTTATTGTTTAGAGACTTATGTTGTAGACATGATTTTTTATATACATTCATTGGCCTAGTTGAGGCCTCCTATATATGTACTATTTTGTATATGATATCACACATATTTTTGTTGAACGGTCAAGATAAACTAAGAGGGGGTGATAAACTATCCCAAAACAATTTTCTTCCTTTACTTAATCTATAGGAATCATAAACCATTCATATATTAATTAAAACAAACATGAACATGCAAGCACCAAATAACACCATGAACACCATAAATTACGTGGAAACTTAAGATGGGAAAAACCACAGAGAATGTTAATTCTCAATTATAAAACACCGATTAAGGTGATTTTTACAAAGGCTCACTACCAAGTTTCTCATTGTAGAGTGGCTCACTATCAGGTGGCAAGCTTTCGATGGGATCACTGCCTAATACAAAGCAATAGATTACAAAATATTCTCACTAACAAAATTGAACTGATGAAGTTTCATCTACATATGTAGGAATTCAGTTCCAGTTAAGAGCACAATCTCTTTCTACAGTAGATCCGATTAAGAATATTTTGCACACCTTCATCGTACAACCATTTTAATACATATCGCTTCTTCCCGACACTTGTTGTCACTTAATCCTTCACACCCTTATTACTATTTGCACATTTCACTTGTTTTCTTCTTCTTCTTCTTCAACCAAAAATATGTTCTCTATATATATGCATGTATACCCGTCGAACAAAATTAAGTCGGCCACATAATCCTCTAAGTTGTCCAAACACCATTTGAATTTCGATCACCACAAAAAATTTTGGCATTAGGATCAACCTTGAAATATTCAATAAGGCCTTGCACGCTAGCACCAGACCCAAAAGATAGGTCACACATAAGGATCTTCTCACCATGTTACCAAGGGACCAAGAATAGGTCAAACATAAGATATAGCATTACTACCAAAAGATAGCTAACTTTGAATTACATGAGATATATTCTAGATTCGATAGGAACACCACAACCAAGACCAAATCTTGATTAACATCAATTGAATA
This sequence comes from Sequoiadendron giganteum, assembly GCA_007115665.2. Taxonomy (NCBI): domain Eukaryota; kingdom Viridiplantae; phylum Streptophyta; class Pinopsida; order Cupressales; family Cupressaceae; genus Sequoiadendron; species Sequoiadendron giganteum. The sequence goes on from CM021102.1 coordinate 508,413,048, forward strand.
GGAAAGCCACAACCAAGACCAAATATCGATCAACATCAATTTCAGTACCAACTGGAGAAATACAATCAAACATACCAAAACTTGTGGCAAGTTACATGAATGTTCAGATAGCAAGGATACCCAGAATAAGCTTTGAGTACAACATCCATCATCAAAGGATTAATATTCATTATATTGTATCAACTGAATCCAATAGATGTCCAAAAAAGTACTTCTATATTTGGATCAAGGATAATCTCCTCACAACATAATCATCATAGGCTAGATCATTTTTGTACATTATTTGGAGCACAACCCTCTGGATCCAAGGTTTTGACATCAATGACAACAATGCCATATCAACAACTTCTCAACAATCTCCCCCTTTACCATTGATGGAAAAACACTATAACTCAAAAATTAAAAAACTCCAAAACCCCCCCTTTGTCCAGCAATTCAATTCTTCTTTTTGTTTTTGTTTTTTTTTAAATTTTTCTCCCCCTTTTTTCCATCAAAGGCAAAGGGCCAAAAATTTGAACATTGAGAAACTCAAGTAAAAAAAAACTTTTCACATGAAAAATCTTCTTGTACCTTTCTCTCATAGTTGGAAGAATCATCTTCCAAGCTAGCACTACAAAATCCAATCTGATACTCATAATATCCAATAGAGTCAACAGCGTAAATGAGGATGACCAATCCTAACACAAGTACTGTCATTCACAATTTTCTACATCAGAAAGTATCCTGAAGAGATGATCCAACTAGACCTCAAAAATTTCCTTGACCAACCAAAAATTTCTAACCACATATTCCCTATGTCTTTGAATAGTCAACATCTCTACTTGCAACTCACCAACTCTTATTCTATGTTTTCCATCTTTGTCTTTGAAGAAATCAAAACTCTTTCCAATATTATTCATCTCAGATTCAATAGCTTCAATTTTGCTTCTAAAATTATCAGCAAATGCAGGCCACTAGAGACAATACTTGTAGATGTCATGCATCTTCTTAATTCATTCTCTTGTCTCAAAAAATTATTTGGATAAATTATGTTTATCTTTGACACATCTTCTCTCAATCAAAGCTTCAAACTTATGTCCTTCAGGGCCTTCCAATAACATTATTTCATCAACAACTTCTACTAGATCATTTGATAACGATTCTAAAACATCTGAAATATTAATACACTTCTTGAGCAGGTAGTCAACCAAAGCATCATCAATTCTAAGCCTATCCACCGAAGGGCAGGAAACCTTTTTCATATCACCTTCATCTAGCACCGACTGAATATCATCTGGATCAAAAGATTCAGATCCAAGCAAAGATTATTCTTCCTTCTCCTTCTCTTCTGAGATAGTAATGACATATTTTGTGTTAACTTTCCTCCTTTTAGGTTCCAGAGGAGAACCACCAATGACAAATTCCAACACCTTCTTACTAGAGGAGGAACCCTCCTCAAACTGACTGTTGGGCATAGCACTAGATACTATCACACCAGAGCATAGATCCCTCTGCAAGGATACAAATAACACTTTACATGCACTTGATTTATCTTCCATACACTCCAAATACCTGTAAACTTTCTTTTTGACAGGGATGTCAGACTTCCACTTAACATTCTCTTTTGTCGGTAACAAGCTCAAAAATTAAAATACCAAACATATGAGTAAAGACCCAAACCAAAAATAATAAATCTCAACCAAAGACATTCTGACATTCTCAATCAAATTTTCCATTACTAGGCTACACAAATTAAACTGCTTGTTTTCCTTCACCATCATGTGTGCAAGATATACAACAATAGCTGAAGTAGAACCTTCACGATTTCTGAAATAGATTTTATAAGTGATGTTGTAAGAAACATACCTTACTACAGGCTCAACAATGGTGTTTATCAAAAGAGCTTAGGGGTCTTTGTCGATACCACTAAGTTCCTCCACATCTCTGTATTTCATTATCTTCTTCCCAGGGAGATCACAAACACTACACAAACTAGTAATAGCTTTAATGGCTTCCTTCATGATCGGATAGGGTTTGTCCAACACAATGCTACCATCCTTGAATCGACTTAATAGGAACAAGATAGATTCTTTATCTACAAACTATGGAAATTCTCCCCATAAATCTATACCTAGAGAAATTGTAGTCTGCAACTCATCCATCTTCAACCCTAGTTCCATTTCTTTCATCTTTCGATGATCAAACTCATCCCACTCTACTCCCTTTAGCTTTAGCGAAATATTGCCACTAGATTCATTGACAATCAACATGGGTTCCATCATCGTGCTCAGGTTCTTCAAACTTTTAACACTCTACGAAACTTCTTCTTCTCCTTTGGAAACTGTGAGAAATTATTTGAAACTCCATCTTTTACCCTTAATTTCTCATAATGACTTAACCGCTAAAACATGTATCAATGATGCCAACAATTGTACTTCACTTTTTAGTCAGCTAGATTATCCTCTATTATGAAACATCACCTCGAACCAACATAATCATGTTGGAAACACATCGATCTTTCTTCAAAGAGGGGGAACTGAGAGTATATGCATTGCAAAAACTCCCCCTAAGCCAAGGCTATTGTCTCAATTACCGGTAGGGCATGTATCGGGATCCAATACCATAGAAGTTTCCTCAACACTTGTTTCCTCTTTCATCCAAACCGTAACCATCTTCTTCTTAGATTCATTTGACTCTGCAACTTTCCTTTTGTTCTTAGAATTTTCTGAAGCAGCATATGTGCATGTGTTAGCATAATGTCTGGGTTGACAGCACTTATAACATCTTTGTCCTGACTTAGCTGAGTGAAACCTAGGTCTTCACTAATTAGCTTTGTGACCATAACCATAGCATAAATAGCAATAACCATGAAAGAGATTGTTCAATCCATTCCTTCTTGTTGGACTAGATAATTCATTTCTGCATTGACTTGCTTTGTGACAAAACTTGTGACAATTAAACCATTGATTAATTTGTTTCATCTTTCTTTTGTATTCTATAGCCTTATGTCCAAAATTTTTACATAGAAAATAGTGACCATTAATTGATAAGTACCTTTGAGCATTTGGTTGCCTTACCAGAGGTCTTTTTGTAGGTGCATTAGAGTTCTAGACCTTGCTTGTTACAACTGATCTTACTTAAACTTCACCTGCTATATCTTTATCCTTAGTGTTCTGATTTTATCTTTCACCGATGAATCCAAGTACTCCTTTATCTTTGTGACATTTCTATAGGGACAAGAGTTGATCCAAAATCTTGTTACTTTCACATAGTCTCTCTTCATATTTCAACCTTCTTAACTCTTGATCTGATTTCTCATTTTCTTCTTCTTTTCCTTTGATGGTAGCTTTGAAATTTTCTTCAATCTTCTTTCATTCTTTTGTTTTCGATTTGATGATGTCTTTGAGATATTCTTCTATCGTTTTGTATTCATCTAACTAAATCCTCAGATTCACAACATTTTCTTTTGACTCCTTTAATTCATCACTGACCTCTTTGTGTCTTGCTTTGAATTTTTGGATTTTCTCTCTAAGCTTTTAGATGTAAGCATTTGCCTCGTTGAGGTTTTATTTCAATTCTTCATTCTCAGATTTTGAACTTTCCATATCACTTAAAATTGACTTTAGTTATTCCTTAAAGTAATAATCTTCGGCCATCTATTCAAACTTCCAAGATCTCCCTCAAGCCATTAAGCTCTATCTACAAGGGACCAAGCTCTGATACCAATTATTGAACAGTCTGAATAACTGAGAGGAGGGGTGAATCAGTTATCCCAAAACAATTTTATTTATTTACTTAATTCGGAGAAATCATAAACCATTCATATATTAATTAAAACAAAAATGAACATGCAAGCACCAAACAACACCATGAATACCAAAAATTATGTGGAAACCCAAGATGGGAAAAACCACAGAGAATGCTAATTCTCAATTATGAAACACTGGTTAAGGTGACATCGGTTAAGGTGATTTTTACAAGGGCTCACTACCAAGTTTCTCACTGTAGGGTAGCTCACTTCCTGATATAAAATAATAGATTGCAAAATTGTTTCACTGATAAAAGTGAATTGATGAAGTTGCATCTACATATGCAGGAATTTAGTTTCAGCTAAGAGAAAAATCTCTATCTATAGTAGATCTGGTTAAGATTCTTCTACACACCTTCCTCACACAACCATTGCAATAAAGATTGCTTCTTCTTGACACTTGCCATCAGTTCCTTCCCTGATCCTTGTCACTTAATCCTTTGCACCCTTATTTCTGTTCACACATTTCACTTGTGTTCTTCTTCTTCAACCAAAAATATGTTCTCTATATATATGCATGTATACCTGTACAACAAAAATTAAGTCGGGCACATAATATCTTCAAAATCTTCTAAGTCAGCCAAACATCAGTTGAATTTAGATGACCACAAAACTTATCGGGATAAGGAGAAACCTTGAAATATTCAACAAAGCCTTGCATGCTAGCACCAGACCCAAAAGATAGGTCACACATAAGGATCTTCTCACCATGTTACCAAGGGACCAAGAATAGGTCAAACATAAGATATAGCATTATTACCAAAAGATAACTAACTTTGAATTACATGAGATATATTTTGGATTCGATGGGAACACCACAACCAAGACCAAATATTGATTAACATCAATTGAATAGAAATACCACAATTAAGACCAAATATTGATCAACATCAATTTTAGTACCAACCAAACAAATGCAATCAGACATACCAAAACTTGTGGCAAGTTACATGAATGTTCGGATAACAAGGAGACCCAGAATAAGCTTTAAGTACAACATCCAAAATCAAAGGATTAGTCTTCATTATACTGTATCAACTGAATCCAACAAATGTCCCAAAAAGAAGTACTTCTATATTTAGATCAAGGATAATCTCCTCACAACACAATCATCATAAGATAGATCATTTATGTATATTATCTAGAGCACAACCTTCCAGATCCAAGGTTTTGAAATCAATGACAACAATGTCATATCAACAAATTCTCAACGGTTTCATTATGATGATGTACCTAACATTCTCATTTTTTATGATGATATATTTGAGATACACATGTTTTGATTCATCTTTATTATGATGTGATGATTATGGATGATGATGTATCTTATACATGTTTTGTTCTTTTCTAATGTATGCATATGATGCGGATGGACAAATGACCTATATATAGATATGATATATATGATGTTTTATTATATATGATGGATGTTGATGTATATGATGGTTGATGATATCCTATATATGTGATGTATGATTATACACGATGCATAATTTTTTTATTACTTTATTATCATCATGATATGCATTGACAAAATTGTGAATGCAGGATGGATGTGGTATGAATGATATTTTGATGCAAGATGGAGTTGTTAGTTAGAAGAAATATTGGATGATGGATAGAAATTTGATGTTGTTAGTTACTAATAAGTTGCTTTTGTTTTGCATAGATTCTTTTTATCTTTAACAATCCTTTTTGACGTAGCAAATAAATACGATGCACCAGGGTATTAATAACCAAGGTGGATTTGTATCTATTGCATGGACTTTGACTTCACATATAAAGAATATTCTTTCTCATACTAGAAATACACAAACCTTGTTAGGATATACAGTTGAGTTGTGTTAAAACTTTTTAGACCAATTACACAAAGAGGTATGAAATACCTAACATGCAACTACTACACAAATTGTCTCAAAACAACTTCCATAAACCAAACAAAGCAAGTATTCTCCATGGTAGTATCACAAAAGCATCTTCCAAATAGAACTAAAAAAAATCAACAATTAATACCACCATTCCTTCTTCTCTAAATTCTTATGGAGATCCTTGAGACATCCTGGGAATGTGGTATTATGATAAATAAAAAAGATAAGACTATAAAAAGATAAAAATTGTTGTAGTATCACTTGCCATATCTTTTTTGAGGTTTCAGGTTGTTATCTGGTGTTGATGGTGTCTATTGTAGGAATGTTTCATTAAGACGTATCTCAAGATGTTGGTGAATTGTCAATAGATAGGTAGTTAACACTTTGGCATTGTTTTCACTTGATAGTTGTCTAATCGTTTTGATCTTCACTTTGAATTTTTGATTTTCATGTTTGTTTTGTTTGTTGTTTGTATTTTCAAAGGGTGGGTGTGATGATTTTGTTTAGTATGGATGAAATGTTTATTGCACTTGGTCATGATGGAGGTAGGACCTTTTTGGTTTTCTTTGAATTTATATGATGTTGTTTTTATTGTTTTCAGGGGACTACCCTAGGGCCTTAGGGGATCATCAAAGATAATCCTTTCCTATGTTGTACACACAGAGGATCATAGTTCCCCTGGTTTGATAGGAACATGTTTATGATCTTTTATGTTTTTTGAATATTTTTGGATTTTGAATTTTTTGACTAAGTTAAAATAAAGAATGATCAATACCTAAGGGGACTAACCTAAGGCCTCGGGAGTTGATAATCCTTTCCTATGTTGTACATGTAGATACCACGTAGTTTGAATAGTGTTGACTCAAAGCATAATATGATTTTGGGATTTTGATGTTTTGACTTTGTTTGGTGTTTTGTTTATCTTCTGGATGTTTTTTATTTTGATCATTTTTTACCATGATGGGATGTACAAGGATCCAATCCGCTACTAGTTTTGGGAATTTTCACCTAGTTTGAGACAAGATTACCTTCCTTACGGGAGACGGGTGTTGATGGTCCAGCAAGGTACAATTCTAAATCAATCATTGAGCCATGATTAGTGTGCATGTTTTATTATGGGATGGATGGGTGGATGCTTTGAGTAGTGTTGATAGATAACAATGTTGGTCTTATTCAAACACAACACCTATTTGTCATGTTTTCACAATGGTACCTATCCTAGAAGCGCCACAAAGTGGTTTTCACTTAAAGAACATTTTATTTCTCTTTATTATTTTTCTTGCTTTTTTTTGCTTTTTTAAATTTTTGAATTTTCTGGACTTTTACCCTTTTTCCTAGGGTATTGTGATGTGTTTCAAGTATAGAACCTTTTAACATGAATTTTGTTCTATAGTTCGGCTAAATTTTCTCCTTCAGGAGTTGCCAATTGATAATCTCTAGAGTTGTAACTTGTTGTGATGATGAATGGACCTAACCAATTGGGTTCAAACTTACCTTTTCCATCTTGATTCTATTGTACCTTCTGATTCTCTTTGAGTACCAAGTCACCAACCTAAAAGTTTCTATTTTTGATATTTTTATTGTGGCTTCGTTTGAGCCGATTTTGATAAACTTGAAGATGGTTTAACGTGATCAAAAGAATTTCATATAGGAGTTCTCCTCATTTAATCTAGACACCTATTACTCTTCCTTGTTGACCACGCCTTTTAGTGATATTTACACTGAGGGGATTTCAACTTCGATAGGTAAGACAACTTCAAATATATAGACCAATGAAAAAGGTGTGGCACTTGTAAGTATACGAATATCTAGTTTGGTAAGCCCATAGGGTTGGGTTTAGTTATAAATTCCAATCATGGTCGGCATCATTTATAGTCTATTTTAGTATCTTCAAGATAGTTTTGTTAGACACTTCAGCATGACCATTTCCTTAGGGATAGTAGGGTGTGGAAAATTTGTGTTGGGTAGAGAATTGTGAATAAAGTTCTTTGACATCTTGGTTTTTGAATGGGGTTCCATTGTCTGTTATGATAGTTTGGTGAATTCCATATTGAAAAATTAGATAATTCAAGTTGAACTTGGATATTTGTTTCCTTGTGATGTAGGTTAATGGAATTGCTTCTATCCACTTTGTGAAGTATTTAGTTGCGGTAATAATGAACTTATGTCAATTTGAGGAAGAAGGAGAAATCTTGCCTACCAAGTCTAATCACCATTGCAAAAAATTTCATGGTGTTGTGATAGGTCCCAGTTCTTGTGTTGGTGTGTGAATAAGGTCATTATGTTGTTGACACTAACGGTATTTTATTTAGTACTGAATGAATTCCTATTCCATGGAGGGCCAATAGTACCCTATATTAGTTTTTTTTGGAGAACCAAGCAGATCCCACTAAGTACCTATTAACTTGCCAACTTCAATTATCAAATACTCAGGAGACAATTGGCCAACAAATGAGGAAACACTATAATGCTTTCCTCCTACACTTTAGGCTCTGTAAGACCAAGGAGGGTAATCCCATAATGTGCATTATATAATCTTGCTACACAACTATATTAAGCAATTCACAATTAACATATACATTCTCAATCAGATGCTAAATTAGTGAAATCTTTAAAGAAAGTGGAAAATCGATTGAAAGATAACACTTCTAAAGTTGAGAATTCATACAATACCAACCTTAACAAAGGTAAAAATATTTAAAGATTATTTATGAGTATTGTTCTCAAATTGGGTAACTAGAACCATGATAAATACAAATAACACCTATGACTAGTGTCATATCATTGGGCAAGGAGTTAGAACACAACAAATCGAACTATAAGGTAAATTTAATTCTAGGAAATCATAATCTACTTGAGACTGTCTTGCAACTCACATACTAATACTCAGATTCTATGACTGCTTATCAAATCCATTGAACATGTATATAAACTCATGATTAAATCAAAAAAATTATGTCGATCCATTGAACCAGAGCCTAAATTAAAACATACATCAAAGTATAACAACAATGAAGATTAATGAAATGATCTTTGATCAATATTTTCATTAATAATTTAGATACAACGTAAAACTAGAGAGACAATAAACTCATGAGATATTCATTATTACTCAAAATATGCTCAAAAACCATACAATTAACAAAATTTATTTGCTAGACTCTAAACTTAAGACACAAACTCCATATATGTTCTCTCTATATTCTAATTTACATTACTCAGATATATAATTCAACAAGAGACCTGTACAACTGGCCCAAAATTCCCTTTTATAAGAACAAGGGAGCAAAACAAGCTTCAGGCCAAGAAGTCCACATGTCACATTTAAATTTGAGACTATAGCAAATATTCACCTATAGGAAGTTACAACAAACTAATGGAATATTCATCATCAAAACAAAGCCTTCATTAGTCGGTGTAGAATACTACACCTTCCAAAAGGCACATGTTGAAAAGAATAATCTTCATTCGCTACCTAAGATCCGGTCCCACCTTCCAAAAGGTATCTTTAAAAAGTTTCCTCAAAAATTGTGCCCACGCACACCAAGTGAAAGATTAAAATAAATAAAATAAAAAGAAAGGAAAAGATAAAGAGAATGTCCACATCTGTTACCCTGTCATCAGTTCAATTTGCAAAAAATGCACTCTATTTTCAATACTTTAGCAAACGCCTAATTTGTACTAAATCTTGGCTATGCAGTGCATTTTCACCTATCCGTTATTCATCATGACAATAGACTTCAAAATCAAAATTTCAAATCATCAACCCACCTTTTCATACTAATCCACCACCCCCTCCAAGTACCTGCCAATCCATTCCCTAAATTCCTCATCAGTAGGCCAGTCAAATTTCATGACTTCATCTACCCTTTATCTATAAGGCGCATACTTGGTAACAATCTAGTTGGCCTCTCTGTCAAATTCTAATAAGAGGGCTTTTGCATGAACCAACATATCCATATTGTTCTTTAGTGTGCCCATATCACATTTTTGACAAATTGCAACTACCTCATCAGAAATGGTTTTATTAGTTTCATCCCTCCATTCTTGCAGGGTTTTTATATTACCATCATCTCTTAAAATGGATGGATGGAGAACATGATGTTCTTCATGAAAAGACTTCACCAAATCCCTTATCTTTATTTCCAAATGTTCGACATTTCCCCTGTACCCTTCAATTTTACACACAATATTATTAGTGTGCTTAAACTTCTAAGGGGAGTTTACATCCTTCTTAGCTCTAATTAACATCAATCTTAGGTCCTTCATCCTAGGAATCCATTTTTCCATAAGTGGAATTGCTCTTTCCCTGTCATTATCAAAATTATTCATTGCAACCACCATGGATGAATAGTTATAATAAATACTATTCAATTTGTTATTTACTCCTTTGTTCAGGTGCTCCAATACTGTAGTGACAATATTCATATTGCTATTAAAAACATCCTTATCATGAGCCTGAGTAATTCCTTTATGTTGATATCTCCTTCAGCCTGTGGCATTTCTAATGTACTCGGATCAATTGTTAAAATGGGTGCACTTCCCATGTTATATGGTACAATAGACCATGAGGAGCTTATCTCAGTGGTATATTCAAGGGGTGCAGCTTCTTGAGAAGTGGTAGGGGAGTCAGCACTATCCTATTCATGCTTTTGTGGTTGCAAATTTTATATCTTCTCCTCTAATAATGCAATCTTTGTTTGCAACTACATTTTGCATTGTTCAACCTTTCCATATTGACCCAACAAATTATTGTTTTCTATCCTGAGCTTATGCTTTTTTGCAATAACTGATTCTATTGTGGCCCTTGTGAATTCTGCAACATGTACTAGCATATTCGCTACCTCTAGGGCTAATTTTTTTAACACTCTTTTTATTATGAGGCCTCCTTGATAGTTAGGTGCAAACTCAGTGATAAAAAGCTTTCTTGTACTTGGGGCCAGAGACCAAATCGCCAATCCATCCCATTGTTCACTAAAATCAGACCCCTGTAATGCAATCGCAACCTCTTCCTCTGAGTTGTATAGGGGCCTATCACACCTCTTTATTGTATCAAAAGCTATAGCAGTAGCTAAATCCCATTCTGAAAGCAATAAAATACCACTATTTCTGACCAATTCCCTACCTTCCTTTGCAGTCATTTTTTGGAACTTAGCCTTCATTCCATTCAAAACCTTTCCTTCAATGGTAGCCTCAGGAAATTCTAGATGGATACTTCTTTCTATAGCCTGGCTATTGACATATTCATCTTTGTTAGCCTTGTATGAAAACTCTAGAAAATCTTGAGTCTTTACAAATGAATCATCATCCAAAAACTTTGTGCATGCCTCCACCTACATATCATCTTTTCTATTGAGCCCAATCAGGTCAACTTTACTTATCCTCATACTCAGTTGTTGTGCAGCCCCCACTACTAGTGCAGTGGGAATTCCTCCTTCTTTTTATTTTTGTTCTGACATTGAAATATCATCATCAAAATCTTCATCAACATAATCCACCAACCCTGTTCCTTCAACCTTCTGCTTCTTCAATGGGGGATCCTTTGGTGGTGATGTATTGATGATGGAGCATCAATATCTATAACTTCAGGCCTTGTTGGCCTTAGAGGATATGGCGGTGGTATTTGTAACATAGGAGAAGGGGGTCTTCGCTCCTCTTGTTGAGAGGGAGAGGGAACACTATCATCTTTATTTTCCTTACTCTTTTTCCTCACAAAGAACTTTATTTTTGGTTCATTAGGGGCCTGAGATGCAATTTTCTCTTTTATAGTAGGGATCTCTCCCTCACCCTATTCCTCATTAATAGGGGCTTTCCCATTATCCTTAATTATTCCCTCACCTTCAAGATGGCCTACTATTTTCTTGAGATTTTGGGACACATGCTCCACCTTTAGTGTAACATTATCAACCTCTATAAGAATATTAAAATCAGGTTTTTCCTTCTTTATCTTCCTCTGCATCTTTTTGAAAGCAATCCATTTTTCCTTTCTTCATTCTTTTTCCAGAGGATCAAACATATTTCTAATCACATCCTCTAGGAATTGGAATATGTGCACAAATTTGTAACTCTTGTTTCTTTCTTTCAACCAAGCCATGAAGCCTTCAGGGTCATACCTGACCCTCTCTGTTGCTCTTTGCATGTGGTAAGCCTTAATTATATCAATTATCTTATTCCAACCTCTTTTTTCATCACAAAATTAGAAAATCATGTATATTTTCCACACTTCCAAGCTGCCATATTACCTCTTGGAAACCAATTCTTTCTGGTACATATCTTGGTGGAAAGTGTAAAACTCAGGTGCGGAAACAGCTTCCTACACTAATCTCTTAAGGAAAGTATGGTGCAAATTCGTTTTAAACCCTTACAATTTCAGATTCGTTAATCTACTTAACAAAGATATTGCAGCAATATACCATACATACAGAAAATGAAGAATGACACAATGATTTACCCTGGGGAAAACCTTTCGGTAAAAAACCCCAGCACTCCAAAACCTGCACAATGTATTATCTTCAACACAACGGTTACAACACACTTGCAATGCAAGTTCTTTCAGGAGATTTCCAACTCTTGAAGACAAAATGCGGCAGCATGAAAAAACGTTCCAACAATACACTCACATCACAAATCTTCGCAACCCTAAAAAACGCTTATATCATGCGCTTCCCTTTTAGGGCAACTTCCGAAGATAACTGTATTAGGGTTTTACCATTCTCCGAGAAAATAGGAACTCGAAAATTTATGCCCCGAACCCCACTATCGTGGAAGAGTGTACAGTACTCAACTTTATCAATTGCCACATGTCTTCACCTGTCATTGAATCTTCCAGACATAGCTCTTACGTGTCATAGGAATCCGTCATAACCGTTTCAGCCATGATCTCCTTACACACAATTCAAGATGCCGACACATTAAGTGGAGTGACACATCAACATGCAAACTAGACATGTACACTCACACTTAATTACATTATTTGCAAGAAATACATTTTACAAAACAAATAATAAGAATAGGAATTATCCAAGGTTGAGACACCTTATTCCTAACATTCTCCCACTTGTCGAACACCTTGTAAGAGCAATAGGAACATAACAGGAATTAACCGCTATAGGCCAAAAGGCCCATAGACTCCAAACACCATCTAACTTCACAGTGCCCACTGGTTTCGTTAATGCATCTGCAACATTCTTCACAGTATCTACCTTCTCCAAATTTATCTTTCCATCTTCCACCATATCTCTCACAAAGTGAAACTGCACATCAATGTGCTTCGTTCTGGCATGGAAAGTTGGATTCTTCGCAAGGCAAATAGCACTCTGACTGTCACACCAAATAGTAATCTGTTCTGCATCAACACCAACATCAGAACACAATCTCCTAAGCCAAATGGCTTCCTTACAAGCATGAGTAGCAGCCATGTACTCAGCTTCTGTAGTGGACAAAGCAACCACAGGTTGTCGCTTACTCATCCAACTGATGGCACCACCAAACATAGTGAAAACATAAGCACTGGTGGATCTCCTGCTGTTAATATCACCTGCCCAATCTGAATCCACAAATCCACGAATACAAACTGAATGTGGAGATCCAGAAGAGTTACCATGGTAACATATGGAGTAATCTGATGTACCCCTCAAATATCTGAATACTCGCTTAACTGCATCCCAATGTACCCGTCCAGGGTTAGCCATAAACCGGCTTAGGACTCCCACTGCTTGGGCAATGTCTGGTCTAGTACAGACCATAGCATACATAAGACTGCCAACTGCACTAGCATAAGGTACTCTACTCATGTCCTCCACCTCACTAGGAGATTTTGGACAATCATCTACAGATAACTTTGTTCCCATTGAAACAGGAACACATAGTGGTCTACAATCTGCCATGCTGAACCTGTCCAACACAGACTTCACATACTTACTCTGACTCAACCAGAGTTTTCTGTTAGACCTGTCTCTACTGATTTCCATACCCAAGATGTACCTTGCTGCCCCAAGATCTTTCATCTCAAACTGTGCTGACAACTGAGATTTAAAATCAGAAATCATACCCTTACCCTTCCCAAACAGCAACATATCATCAACATATAATGCAACAATAAGAAGGCGATCATTTTCAACTCTGAAATAAACACAATGATCTGATTTCGATCTTACAAATCCAATTGACAACACAAAGGCATCAAACTTAAGGTACCACATCCTAGGAGATTGCTTCAAACCATATAGAGATTTCTTTAATCTGCAAACTAAGGATTCATTACCTTTAACAATGTAGTGCTCAGGCTGTGACATATAAATCTCTTCCTCCAAATCACCATGAAGGAAAGCTGTCTTCACATCCATCTGTTCTATCTCTAAATCATATGATGCAGCAAGAGATAACAGAAATCTAATGGATGTCAACTTTGCAACAGGAGAGAATATTTCACCATAATCTATTCCCTCTACCTGTGAATACCCCTTTGCAACCAATCTAGCTTTGTACCTTTCAACACTGCCATCTGCACAAATTTCTTCTTGAACACCCATTTACAGCCAACAGATTTTCTCCCTTTAGGCAAAGGTACAAGGTCCCAAGTTTTGTTTTTCTCCAATGAAGCCATCTCATCATCCATAGCCTCAATCCAGGAACCTGCATCTTCCATGCCCAAAGCCTCTTTCACAGATCTAGGCTCATCAGTGTTAGTAATCAAAGCAAAAGCACAACTGGAATCTAACATAGAATAACCAAACCTTTCTGGTTGCTTTCTTTCTCTCATGGATCTCCTCAAGGGCTGAGGTTGAGGTTGTTCTTCCTCTTCTTCCGAACTATCAGAGCTGCTAGAGCTCTCCTCATCATTAGACCCAACATGGTCTCTCTGTTCAGTCTTCTCAGGGGTAGGAGGAAACTGAACAACATCTTTTTCCTTTTCTTTTTCATCTGGTTGTAGCACAATAGGAGAAGATGTTAGCTCTCTGAAAATAACATTTCTACTATACAACACCTTACTAGTCATAGGATTCCAAAGCTTGTATCCTTTCACACCAACACTGTATCCGATGAAAATACATTTGACAGCTTTGTTTTCCAACTTAGATCTTTTCTCCTTTGGAACATGTGCATAAGCTTCACAACCAAAAACACGAAGATGTCTAATTGAAGGCTTCTTACCAGACCACACCTCCATGGGTGTCTTACCAACAAGAGCTGATGTAGGAGATCTGTTAACCAAATAGCAAGCAGTGGCAACAGCTTCGGCCCAAAATTTTTGTTCTAGGCCAGCTCCACTAAGCATACTCCTAGCCTTCTCCATCAGTGTCCTGTTCATTCTCTCTGCAACTCCATTTTGCTGCGGGGTGTAAGGAGTTGTCTTATGTCTCTCGATTCCTCGTTCTTTACAGAACTGTTCAAACTCTGTGGAACAAAACTCACCACCATTATCAGTTCTCACACACTTGATTCTTTTACCAGTCTGATTCTCCACGAGAGCCTTAAATTCCTTGAACCGACTGAAAACCTGTGTCTTACTTTTTAGGAAATATATCCAAGTCCTTCTACTGTAATCATCTATAAAAGATACAAAATATACAGAACTGGAGATAGAAGGAACTTTTACAGGACCAAAAACATCAGAATGAATAAGATCCAAAAGTCCAGAAGACTTGTGAGAACTGGAGTAGAACTGAACACGATTTTGCTTACCATAAACACAGTGTTCACAGAAATCGAATTCGAGATTACAATCATTTAGCCCCTCAACGAGATTTTTAGTTTTCAAGGTCCTAAGACCCTTCTCACCAATGTGGCCAAATCTCATATGCCACAACATTGTCTTTTCTGCAGGAAGCTTGCCTTCCAAAGTGTTTACACCCTTAGGCACACTTACTGCACTGCCATCGGAACCCATTGCCACAATCTTCTTTACTGCTCGTTCAGATGGTGGGGATGAAGTGATAGCCGCTCTCTTCTTTGAAACAGAAGAACTATTGCATTGAGCAATGCATGCATCAAGCTGAAACAAAGTACCTCTCCTAGTACCTTTAGCGAGCACCATAGATCCTCTTATCATCTTGCATCCATCTTTCGAAAAAACAACTTGCACACCTACATCATTCAACATACTTACAGATAATAGGTTTCGTGCCAAACCCGGAATGTGCATAACTCCATTGATTCCCTTTACTCGTCCATCAGGAAATCTGATAGTGACCCTTCCGCGTCCAACTATCTTTAGGTGAGAATCATCACCCAAGTACACCTTTCCACCATCAAACTCTTCATATTTTGAGAACCAGTTTCGATGAGAGGTCATGTGAAAAGAAGCACCCGAGTCTACTAACCACACATCATCAGATGCATGGGCTGCCAAAGTTGCAATAAAAGCATCTCCATCTTCTTGAGATTTTTTAGAAGCTGAATCTGAGCCTTTCTTCTTCTTCTTCGGTTCTTTGCAGTCCCTCCGGAAGTGCCCAGATTTATCACAGTTCCAACATTTCGCCTTGGACTTTCCAGGAGTCTTAGAACTCCCACGGGATTTGGATCTGCCCTTCTTTGACTTATTGTCATTCTGCTTTCCTTTGTCGTTGGATCTCCCGCGAACAGCAAGGGCTTCCTTAGATGAATCCGAAGTCTTTCTTCGCATCTCCTCAGATAGTAGTGAAGACACCACATCATCCATACGGAATGTGACTATAGTACTTCCGAGAGCCATCACAAGATGGTCCCACGAATCCGGCAAGGAACAAAGCAGGGTCATACATCGATCCTCCTCCTCAATCTTGGCACCAGATGATGCCAACTGTGCAATCAATAAATTGAATGCATTGAGATGATCAGTTACGGATCCACCTTCCTCCATTCTTAAAGAATACAACTTCTTTCTCAGGAACAACTTATTCACCAGAGATTTGGCCTGATACACAGACCCAAGCCGTTTCCACAAAGAATTTGCAGTAGTCTCATCAAGAACATTCAGAAGAACGGCATCTGCTAGACAGAGTCTGATGAGACCCTTAGCCTTCCGATCCTTGATATCCCAATCCGCTTGAGGTATCGCTACAGGTTTCACATCAAGTGAAGTAGCCTCCCATAGATCACGGTCTTCAAGCATGTCTTCCATCTTGAGTTTCCACAACTCGAAATTAGTGCCATTAAATTTCTCCACCTCCATTCTACTGTATGAGGAACTTGCCATCTCAATCTGCAAATAAGATTCAGAATGCTCTGCACAAAAAAACTCCCACTCAACTTGAGATTAGCTCAAAAAACCCTACCCAACAACTAGGATCAAAAGTTGATCAGGCTCTGATACCACTTGTAAGGAAACTCAGGTGCGGAAACAGCTTCCTACACTAATCTCTTAAGGAAAGTATGGTGCAAATTCGTTTTAAACCCTTACAATTTCAGATTCGTTAATCTACTTAACAAAGATATTGCAGCAATATACCATACATACAGAAAATGAAGAATGACACAATGATTTACCCTGGGGAAAACCTTTCGGTAAAAAACCCCAGCACTCCAAAACCTGCACAATGTATTATCTTCAACACAACGGTTACAACACACTTGCAATGCAAGTTCTTTCAGGAGATTTCCAACTCTTGAAGACAAAATGCGGCAGCATGAAAAAACGTTCCAACAATACACTCACATCACAAATCTTCGCAACCCTAAAAAACGCTTATATCATGCGCTTCCCTTTTAGGGCAACTTCCGAAGATAACTGTATTAGGGTTTTACCATTCTCCGAGAAAATAGGAACTCAAAATTTTATCGGGGAATGTACACCCCTTTATCAATTTCCATACTTACCTCTTGAATCTTCCCACACGCTCTTACGTGTCATAGGAATCCGTCATAAACAGCCATGATCTCCTTACACACAATTCAAGATGCCGACACATTAAGTGGAGTGACACATCAACATGCAAACTAGACATGTACACTCACACTTAATTACATTATTTGCAAGAAATACATTTTACAAAACAAATAATAAGAATAGGAATTATCCAAGGTTGAGACACCTTATTCCTAAGTAAGTAGGGTGAAACAGTGGAACTATATACTCTTAAAATGGTAAAATCAAGGTATGAAATAACATCTCCCCAATTGTGATCAACCCCTATCTCATCCCTTCTTTCTTTCGGTCTCAAAAAATCATGGAGGGCCTTGGGAATCCTAGGTATATTCACAACCAGTTCTCTATTTAATTCTGCAGCAAAAAAAAAATTGAAATGTCACATAATCATATTTCCTATCTTCCTTGTCTAAGATAGTAGTCCAATATTGCATGGGCAACTCCAAATTACCCTCTTTCCTATCCAAAACCATATTCTACCCAAAGTAGGGTGCACCTTTAAACAAAAATATATGCATTAATAATGAATACTAACTAAACCTTACTCCATTTTTCCCTTTCTTTAATTTGATCAAACCCTCATGAATATTTTCTGCAAGAAACCCTACATAGTCATATACATTACAATATTAGGGGTGTTGAATATGGCCTACCATGTACATCCATGCCATAGTCATTCCCATGAAAGAATCATAACCAATTATTTGACAAATGGACTAGAAGGTTCTTTGCAAGTAGGAAACAAAATAATTGACAGGGAAAGGCTCTTTACCATGTTGCCCTATTATAATTTTTTGACCCCCAATTTCAGCTAGATACCTTGGCAAGACATGAACTCTGAATATAATCTTATTCTTATCATATTCCTACTTGAGGAGGCTTTCATTCATCTCAAGCATTTCATCATTCCACTCAGTGAGTCTGAATAAAAGAGAAAATTCCTCCTTGCTAATTTTAACCATTTATTTCTCGTCATATGTCCTTATTGTCTTTGTGATTGGGTCATAATCGTTGGCTACTACTTTGAGAAATTCAACATCCATGTAGACATTTGGGACAGTCAACTTTCCTATATCACAATTCCAAGGGTTACCTACTGGAATACCCATGTTTTTGTTTCTAAACCATCTAAAGAACAATTCTCATCCTATGTAAGGTACTTGGGCATCCCTTATAGAATTATTCTTGTCAATCAAACCCTCAAATACTTGGGGACCTTAGGGAAGTAGTTGACCCTTAGGTTTTTCACTGGTTGAGGATGGTAGCTGGTCTGTAAGGTCTTTATTCAATTGGTACATAACTCTCTCCTTTATATGAGGATTCTTTCGACTATGCTCTGGAAGCCATGACATAAAATATAGTACACAACAAGGTTTCTGACTTCTTGGAAAAAAAAAATTAGGTTATATATAGGTGTTCAACACTAATTACGATAATTCAAGACTACCCAATTCTTCTTAATGAATGTAAAACCTTAAAATGCAAAACCAAAAGAAACCCTAATTGACTTAGAGGTTTGGGAAAACACAATTATCAATAATTTTGATGAGGATGCAACAATTAACTCACTACTTATTTCACAAGTTGATAACCCTAGCCTCAATGTCTAAGAAGCCTAAAAACCATAGCACAAACTCTCCAAGTGTGTAGAATGTCCTTCACAATGCTCAATTGTGCCTTTAAGATAGGTTTTAATAGTCATAAAATCTTCTGCCTTGGTCACTCGACGTCCTTTCCATTATTAAGGCTCGCTTACGTGAACCAGCATAGCTCACTTGCCCTCAAGTTGAGTTTTGAATGTTAGTCATTGATCACATGGACAAATTAATTGATGAACGTGTTAGAGTAGAGGTTTTAACTTAATTATGTTAATTAAGTTACCTTTATTCCTCTCTTAATATTTCACTTTAGTTTGCATATTGTGACATTTAATAATTATATTAATTACTAAATGTCTACCTATTAGGGTTACTTTTAGGGTTGCACAATCTCCTTTTATAAGGATTGATCATTGTATTTTATTCTCTCTCTCTGATTAATACATTTTTCAGCTTTTAGAGCACCCTTGCTTTTTGGTCTCCATATCTTCTTTTTGTGACAGGTTATTTGCATGCAGGTGATCTTCAGGGTTTGTGAAGTTGGATTTCACAACTTCTACATGGTATAAGAGCTCCACACTTGCTGCTTCCTGTTCGGCTTCTGAAGGATTTTTGGAGCTTCAAGGGTTTGGGGATTATCTCTTTTGATCCATGGAATACCTGTTAGATCAGAGCCTTTTGAGTCCAAACGGACCTAGCCATTGAGTTTGCAGCGGTCCAAAACCCCAAAAAATGACTATTCATTCATCCATTTTTGACAAAGTTGATCGGAGAGGCAAAAAATATTTGCCAGAGAGGCTGTACGGCCTCCCCAGCACGAGTTTCGAGGCAAAAAAAATTTAAAAAACACAAAAACAAGTCTTTTTTGAAAAAAAATGGCATGCCTATTTAAAAGGGTCATGCCACCACTTGGCCGCTCGGCGGCTTCAGCCGGCTACGACCGAGTGGCCACCAAACCGCCATAGGTTTGTCACTCCACTGGTGCGCCTCCCATGCGCCGCCCACCACCCGCGCGCTGCCAACCTGTCGCCTGAGCACTGCTCCCTCAGTCCCCTGGTCGCTCACTGGACCAAGGGCTTACTTTTATTAGCCCTTGAGGGCTCTTGAGGACTTCTTGGGAAATTTTGAGTTGTTTTCATGGAATCAAGCATATTTTTTGCATACGATCTCCATTTTTTCGAAAATGAGGTATCATCGAAAAGTTGGTTTGACGCTCTATCCAGTGGTGCAAGTGTGATTTTCTAATTTTTTAGTTTTGATGCCTTTTTCATCAGTAAAAGCCAGAAATTGTTTTTTGCACTCCATGCGGCATAAATTTTGCGTCCAGACTCTATTTTGTGCAAACGAATAGGCATTGGAAAGTTGTTTCAATGCTCTTTCAAGATCTGCAATCTATTTCATCAAAAAATTTACTAGGTATATTTTATTCAGCTTTGTATTTTTTTACACTTTGCATAATTAATTGGACATTCTAACACCTACATGGGTTTTGTTTGTGTTGGACGGGTTATGTTGATATGATTTATTATGGTTGAGATCATTAGTCTCTGATTTTTTCATTTGAAGAGTTATCATGGGTTTTGTTTGTGTTGGACGGGTTATGTTGATATGATTTATTATGGCTGAGATCATTAGTCTTTGATTTTTTCATTTGAAGAGTTATCATGGGTTTTATACTCACCCTTTAGTTGTAATTTTGGAATGGGGTAATTATGAGTCATGGGCAAAGGGCATACTTACACATTGTAGGTGGCTTAATATTTTTCCTTATTTGTATGATCTCATACCTGAACTAGCCACTTCAAAGGGAAAATTAGCTTGGGATATCATTAGATATCACATAGTAGGACTTATCTTGTCTAGTGTTGATAATGACACTATGTGGGATATATTGGACATTTTGTGTCCCTACCCACTTTGGATACATCTTTGGGAGATCTATGGAGACCCCAATCTCTCTCCATTCCAAGAGGATCCTACTTCAGATTGTCTCTTACCCATTTACTGGAGAGAGAATACACCCTTTGATCATGATACTTTAGAGGAGCTTGAGTATTTAGACACCCTTGCATGTTCTGATGGATCAGAGGCTTGCCTCATAGTTCCTACTCTTCAGACTGAGATTATACATGTATCATCCATTTTTCCTAATGAAATCAGTATCGCCACATTGGTCCCTATGGATTTAGTTCAGCATCATGACCATCCTGGTCATTCATTATCTGCTACATCATGGGATTCTTATCTTGTAGACACATTCTTGTTTGTTGAGTCTCACATTGTAGATCTTGAGGATTATTTTGAGGACATAAATCTCCTCTACCTTGACAGTCAAGTTATCACTGTACCCCCACCATCATTCATCCATTCATAGGTTGTATTTCAAGATTCTCCACATCAGTTTGGATTCGACATCATTTGTTTCAGTTCAGATAGAGAAATTCTTCAGCATCCTATCATGGCACACATCTTGAGATAGATTGGTTCATCACTCTTCATAGGGTTTCTTCGACATCGTCCTTTGGATCCATTTCTTCCCAAGTGGAGGAATATTATCTACCACTTCAAGATCTCCTTTTGGATTCTACATCAGGCATCTACCATTGCACTAGGAGTTTCTTCATTGTGGGGGGCCCTTCTTGTCTCTTTTTATTTCTCCTATGGAGACCATTGTATATGTACTTATATGATATAAGTTGTCTATGGGGGGTATCATGTAATCCACCTCCTATCCTTCTTTCATTAGTGCATTGCATTCCTTTTTTTGCATTTTATTTTGGGGAGGAGTTTTGTTCCCACTGGTTTTTGTCCTTTACCATGTTTCCTTTAGTTTGCATTTCTTTTGTAAATGGGTTCCTGATTAGGCCTAGTTGTCGGGACCCATGTTTACTTTCATGCATTGTAGTTACTTTTTCTTTCTTGTACATGTTTGTAGTTGCACTCTTGCTCATCTTAAGGGGGTGTTAGAGTAAAGGTTTTAACTTAATTATGTTAATTAAGCTACCTGTATTCCTCCCTTGAGATTTCACTTTAGTTTGCATATTGTGACATTTAATAATTATATTAATTATTAAATGTCTACCTATTAGGGTTACTTTTAGGGTTGCACAATCTTCTTTTATAAGGATTGATCATTGTATTGTATTCTCTCTCTGATTAATACATTTTTCAGCTTTCAAAGCACCCTTGCTTTTATGTCTCCATCTCTTCTTTCTATGACAGTTTATTTGCATGCAAGTGATCTTTGAGGTTTCTGAAGTTGGATTTCACAACTTCTACAAAATGATCTAGATTTAATCATCTTGATTTCAAAAACCTGACTGTACGCAGCTGCAATATTCATTAAATGCCAATAAGCCATATGGAACCACCTGCTAATGTGTCACAAGCCCCACTAATCCTTTGTCAATGCATTACGTGGACCATTCATAAACCATTCATATATTAATTAAAACAAACATGAACATGCAAGCACCAAACAACACCATGAACACCAAAAATTACATGGAAACCCAAGATGGGAAAACCATAGAGAATGCTAATTCTCAATTATGAAACACTGGTTAAGGTGACATCGGTTAAGGTGGTTTTTACAAGGGCTCACTACCAAGTTTCTCACTGTAGGGTGGCTCACTGCCCAATACAAAACAATAGATTACAAAATAGTTTCACTAAAAAAAGTGAACTAATGAAGTTGTATCTACATATGCAAGAATTTAGTTTTGGTTAAGAGAAAAATCTCTATCTGCAGCAGATTTGGTTAAGAATCTTCTATACACCTTCCTTGCACAACCACTGCAATACAAATTTCTTCTTCCTGACACTTGTCATCACTTCCTTCTTTGATCCTTGTCGCTTAATCCTTTTCACCCTTATTATAGTTCGCACATTTCATTCGTGTTCTTCTTCTTCAACCAAAAATATGTTCTCTATATATATGCATGTATACCAATAGAACAAAATTAAGTTGGGCACATAATATCTTCATACTCTTCTAAGCCGGTCAAACACCATTTGAATTTAGATCACCACAAAAAAATTAGGAATAAGGAAAAACCTTGAAATATTCAATAAGGCCTTTCACACTAGCACCAAACACAAAAGATAGGTCGCACATAAGGATCTTCTCGCCACGTTACCAAGGGACCAAGAATAGGTCAAACATAAGATATAGCATTATTATCAAAAGATAGCTAACTTTGAATTACATGATATATATTTTGGATTTGATGGGAAAGCCACAACCAAGACCAAATCTTGATTGACATCAATTGAATAGGAATGCCATAACTAAGACCAAATATCGATCAACATCAATTTCAATACCAACTGGAGAAATGAAATCATACATACCAAAACTTGTGGCAAGTTACATGAAGTTCGGATAGCAAGGATACCCGAAATAAGCTTTAAGTACATCAACCATCATCAAAGGATTAGTCTTCATTATACTATATCAACTGAATCCAACAAATGTCCCAAAAATAAGTACTTCTATATCTAGATCAAGGATAATCTCCTCGCAACACAATCATCATAGGATAGATCATTTATGTATATTATCGGGAGCACAACCTTCCATATCCAAGGTTTTGACATCAATGACAACAATGCCATATCAACAACTTCTTAAAAGTTTCATTATGATGATGTACCTGACATTCTCATTTTTATGATGATATATTTGAGATACACATGTTTTGATTCATCTTTATTATGATGTGATGATTATGGATGATGATGTATGCTTATACATGTTTTGTTCTTTTCTAATGTATGCATATGATGTGGATGGATGGATGACCTATATATAGATATGAAATATAATGTTTTATTATATATATGATGGATTTTGATGCATATGATGGTTGATGATATCCTATATATGTGATGTATGATTATACATGATGCATGTTTTTTTTTTTGCTTTATTATCATCATGATATGCATTGACAAAATTGTGAATGCAGGATGGTTGTGGTACTAATGATATTTTGATGCAAGATGGAGTTCTTAGTTAGAAGAAATGTTGGATGATGGATAGAAATTTTATATTTTTAGTTACTAATAAGTTGCTTTTGTTTTGCATAGAGGCTTTGTATCTTTAACAATCCTTTTTGATGTAGAATACAAATACGATGCACCAGGGTATTAATAAACAAGGTGGATTTGTATCTATTGCATGGACTTTGACTTGACATACAAAGAATATTCTTTCTCATACTAGAAATACGCAAACCTTGTTAGGATATATGGTTGAGTTGTGTTAAAAAATTTCAGACCAGTTGCACAAAGAGGCGTGAAATACCTAACATGCAACTACTACACAAATTGTCTCAAAACAACTTCCATACACCAAAAAAATCAAGTATTCTCCATGGTAGTATCACAAAAACATCTTACTAATAGAACTAAAAAAAAATCAATAGTTAATACCACCATTCCTTCTTCTCTAAATTCTTATGGACATCCTTGAGACATCCTGGGAATGTGGTATTATGATAAATCAAAAAGATAAGACTATAAAAAGATAAAAATTGTTGCAGTATCACTTGCCATATCTTTTTTGAGCTTTTAGGTTGTTATCTGGTGTTGATGGTGTCTGTTGTAGGAACGTTTTGTTCATTAAGACATATCTCAAGATGTCGGTGAATTGTCAATAGATAGGTAGTTAACACTTTGGCATTGTTTTCACTTGATAGTTGTCTAATCGTTTTGATCTTCACTTTGAATTTTTATTTTTCTATTTGTTTTCTTTGTTGTTTGTATTTTCAAAGGGTGAGTATGATAATTTTGTTTATTATGGATGAAAAGTTTATTGCGGTTGGTGATGATGGAGGTAGGACCTTTTTGGTTTTCTTTGAGTTCATATGATGTTGTTTTTATTGTTTTTAGGGGACTATCCTAGGGCCTCGGGGGTTCATCAAAGATAAGCCTTTCATATGTTGTACACACAAAGGCTCGTAGTTTGCTTGGTTTGATAAGAACATGTTTCTGATCTTTAATGTTTTTTGAATGTTTTTGGATTTTGAATTTTTTGACTAAGTTAAAATAAAGCATGATAGATGCCTAAGGGCACTAACCTAAGGCCTCAGGAGCTGATACGCCTTGCCTACATTGTACATGTAGAGATCACATAGTTTGAATAGTGTTGACTCAAAGCATAACATGTTTTTGGGATTTTGATGTTTTGACTTTGTTTGGTGTTTTGTTTATTTTCTGGATGTTTTTTATTTCGATAATTTTTTACCATGATGGGATGTACAAGGATCCAATCCACTAATAGTTTCAAGAAGTTTCACCCAGTTCAAGACAAGATTACCTTCCTTAGGGGAGACAGGTGTTGATGGTACAACAAGGTATAATATCGAATCAGTCATTGAGACATGATTGGTGTGCATGATTTATTATGGGATGAATGTGTGGATGCTTCAGGTAGTGTTGATAGACAATGATGTTCTTATTCAAACATAACACCTATTTTCTAGGTTCTCACTTCGGTACCTATCCTAGAAGCGCCACAAAGTGGTTTTCACTTAAAGAACATTTTATTTCTCTTTACTGTTTTTTTTTTGCTTTTTTTTCTTTTTTAACTTTTTGAATATTTTGGACTTTTACCCTTTTTCCTTGGGTATTGTGATGTGTTTCAAGTATAGAACCTTTTAAGATGACTAATTCAGCTAAATTTTCTCCTTCAGGAGTAGCCAATTGATAATCTCTAGAGTTGTAACTTGTTGTGATGATGAATGGACCTAACCAATTGGGTTCAAAATTACCTTTTCCATCTTGATTTAGTTGTACCTTCTAATTCTCTTTGATTACCAAGTCACCAACCTGAAAGTTTCTATTTTTTATCTTTTTATTATGGCTTCGTTTGATCCAATTCTGTTAAACTTGAAGATGGTTTAACGTGCTCAAATTCCTTTCATCTAGGAGTTTCCCTCATTTAATCTAGACACCTAATACTCTTCCTTGTTGACCATGCCTTTTAGTGATATTTGCAGTGAGGGGATTTTGACTTCGATAGGTAAGACAGCTTCAGATCTATAGACCAATGAAAAAGGTGGGGCACTTGTAGATGTACAAATATCTAGTTTGGTAAGCCCATAGGGTTGGGTTTAGTTGTAAATTCCAATAATGGTCAGCATCATTAATAGTATATTTTGGTATCTTCAAGATGGTTTTGTTAGACACTTCAGCCTGACCATTTCCTCAGGGATAGTAGGGTGTGAAGAATTTGTGTTGGGTACAGACCTATGAAAAAAATTCTTTGACATCTTGGTTTTTGAATGGGATTCCATTGTCCGTTATGATAGTTTGGTGAATTCAATATCAACAAATCAAATAATTCAAGATAAACTTGGATATTTGTTTCCTTATGATGTAGGTTAATGGAATTTCTTTTATCCACTTTGTGAAGTATTCAGTTGTGGTAATATTGAACTTATGTCCATTTGAGGAAGCAAGAGAAATCTTACCAACCAAGTCTAATCACCATTGTGAAAAAGGCCATGGTGTTGTGATAGGTCTCAGTTCTTGTGTTGGTGTGTGAATAAGGTCACTATGTTGTTGACACTAACAATATTTTATTGAGTATTGAATGAATTCCTATTCCATGGAGGGCCAATAGTACCCTATATTGGTTGTTTTTGGAGAACCAAGCAGATCCCACTAAGTACCTATTAACTTGCCAACTTCAATTATCAAATACTCGGGAGAGGATTGGCCAACAAATGAGGAAACACTATAACGCTTCCCTCCTACACTTTAGGCTCTATAAGACCAAGGAGGGTAATCTCATAATGTGCATTATATAATCTTTCTACACAACTATATTAAGCAATGCACAATTAACATATACATTCTCAATCAGATGCTAAATTAGTGAAATCTTTAAAGAATTTGGAAAATCATTTGAAAGATAACACTTCTAAAGTTGAGAATCCATACAATACCATCCTTAAAAAAGGTAAAAATATTTAAATATTATTTATGAGTATTGTTCTCAAATTGGGTAACCAGAACCATGATAAATACAAATAACACCTACGACTAGTGTCACTTCATTCAGCAAGGAGTCAGAACACAAAAAATCAAACTATAAGGTAAATTTAATTCTATATATTCATAATCTACGCGAGACTGTCTTGCAACTCACATATTAATACTCAAATTTTGTGACTGCTTATCAAATCCACTGAACATGTATATAAACTCATGATTTAATCAAAGAATTTTAACTAATCCATTGAACCAGAGCCTAAATTAAAATATACATCAAAGTATAACAACAATGAAGATTAATGAAATGATCTTTGATCAATATTTTCATTAATAATTTCGATACAACATAAAATTGGAGAGACAATAGACTCATGAGATATTTATTATTACTCAAAATATGCTCAAAAACTATACAATTAACAAAATTTATGTGCTAGACTCTAAACTTAAGATACTAACTCCATATATGTTCTCTTTGTATTCTAATTTATATTACTCATATCTATATTTCAATAAGACACCTGTACAACTGGCCCAGAATTCCCTTTTATAAGAACAAGAGAGAAAAACAACCTTCAGGCCAAGTACACATGTCACATTTTAATTTGACCACTATAGAAAATATTCATCTATAGGAAGTTACAAAAAAATAATGGAATATTCATCATCAAAACAAATCCTCCATTAGTCGGTGCAGAATACTACACCTTCCAAAAGGCACATGTTGAAAAGAATAATCTTCATTCGCTACCTGAGATCTGGTCCCACCTTCCACAAGGTATCTTTAAAAATTTTCCTCAAAAATTGTGCCCACACACACCAAGTTAAAGAACAAAAGCATTGAATTAAAAAGAAAGGAAAAGATAAAGAGAATGTCCACGTTTGTTGCCCTGTCATCAATTCAATTTGCAAAAAATACACTCTATTTTCAATACTTTAGCAAAATCCTAATCTGTACTAAATCTAGGCTATGTAGTACATTTTCACCTATCTATTATTCATCATGACGGTAGACTTCAAAATCAAAATTTAAAATCATCAACCCACCTTTTCATACTAATCCACCACCCCCTCCAAATACCTGCCAATCTGTTCCCTAAATTCCTCATCAGTAGGCCAGTCAAAGTTCATGACTTCATCTGCTCTTTCTCTATAAGGCA
The DNA here is from genome assembly GCA_007115665.2 of Sequoiadendron giganteum. Classification (NCBI taxonomy): domain Eukaryota; kingdom Viridiplantae; phylum Streptophyta; class Pinopsida; order Cupressales; family Cupressaceae; genus Sequoiadendron; species Sequoiadendron giganteum. Next base: position 508,441,310 of record CM021102.1, read on the forward strand.
CATACTTGGTAACAATCTAGTTGACCTCTCTGTCAAATTCTAAGACAACTTCTGCATGAACCAACATATCCATATTGTTCTTTAGTGTGCCCATATCACATTTTTGAAAAATTGCAACTACCTGATCAAAAATGGTTTTATTAGTTTCATCCATCCATTCTTGTAAGGTTTTATATTACCATCATCTCTTAAAATGGATGGATGGAGACCATGATGTTCTTCATGAAAGGACTTCACCAGATCCCTTATCTTGATTTCCAAAGGTTCAATATTTCCCCTATACACTTCAATTTTACATATAATATTATTAGTGGGCTTAAACTTCTCAAGGGAGTTCACATCCTGCTTAGCTCCAAATGACATCAATCTTAGTTCCTTCATCCTAGGGATCCATTTTTCATAAGTGGAATTATTCTTTTCCTACCATTATCAAAATTATTCATTGCAACCACCATGGATGAATAGTTATGATGAATACTATTCAATCTATTGTTTACTCCTTTTTTCAGGTGCTCCAATACTGTAGTGACAATCTTTGTATTTTTATTAAAAATATCCTTATCATGATCATCACATTTTCCTTTATATTCGTTTAGCTGCCTAACCAATTCCTCTTTGTTGATGTCTCCTTTGGCCTATGGCATTTCTAATGTACTTAGATCAATTATTGAAATGGGTGCACTTCCCATGTTATATGGTACAATAGACCATGAGGAACTTACCTCAATGGTAAATTCAAGGGGTGCAGCTTCTTTAGAAGTGGTAGGGGAGTCAGCACTATCCTATTCATGCTTTTGTGGTTGCAAATTTTATAGCTTCTCCTCTACTAATGCAATCTTTGTTTGCAACTACATATTGTATTGTTCAACCTTTCCATATTGAACCAACAAATTATTGTTTTATATCCTGAGCTTATCATTTTCTGCAATAATTGATTCTATTGTGGCTCTTGTGAATTCTGCAACATGTGCTGACATATTTGCTACCTCTAGGGCTAATATATCTGACAAATTTCTATTATGAGGCCTCTTTGGTAGTTAGGTGCAGGCTCAGCGATATCAAGCTTTCTTGTACTTTGAGCCAAAGACCAAATAGCCAATGCATCCTATTGTTCACTAAAATTAGACCCTATCATTGCAATCACAGCCTCTTCCTTTGAGTTCTATAGGGGCCTATCACACCTCTTTATTATATCAAAAGCTATAGCAGAACCCAAATCCCATTCTGGAAGCAATAGAATACCACTTTTTCTGACCAATTCCCTACCTTCCTTTGCAATCATTTTTTGGAACTTTGCCTTCATTTCATTCAAAACCTTTCCTTCAATGGTAGCCTTAGGAAATTTTTGATGGAGACTTCTTTCTATGGCCAGGCTATTGACATATTCATCTTTGTTAGCCCTATATGAAAACTCTAGAAAATATTGATTCTTTACAAATGAATCATCATCCAAAAACTTTGTGCATGCCTCCACCCGCATATCATCTTTTCTATTGAGCCCAATGAGGTCAACTTTACTTATCCTCATACTCAATTGTTGTGCAGCCCCCACTACTAGTGCAGTGGGCATTCCTTCTTGCATTTCTTGTTCTAACACCCAAATATCATCATCAAAATCTTCATCAACATAATCCACCAACCCTGTTCCTTCAACCTTCTACTTCTTCAACAAGGGCTCCTTTGGTGGTGATGTACTTGATAATGGAGCATCAATATCTCTAACTTCATGCCCTATTCTCCTTAGAAGAGATGGTGGTGGTATTTGTAACACAGGAGAAGGGGGTCTTTGCTCCTCTTGTTGAGAGGGAGCAGGAACACTATCATCTTTCTTTTCCTTACTCTTTTTCCTCACAAAGAACTATATTTTTGGTTCATCATGGGTCTAAGATGAAATTTTCTCTTTTATAGAAGGGATCTCTCCCTCACCCTATTCCTCGTTAATAAGGGCTTTCCCATTATCCTTAATTATTCCCTCACCTTCAAGATGGCTTGCTACTTTCTTGAAATTCTGGGACACATGCTCCACCTTTTGTATAACATTATCAACCTCTATAAGAATATTAGAATTAGGTTTTTCCTTCAATATCTTTATCTGCATCTTGTCGAAAGCAATCCATTTTTCCTTTCTTCATTCTTGTTCCATAGGATCAAACACATTTCTAATCACATCCTCCGAGAATTAGATGTACACAAATTTGTAACTTTTCTTTCTTTCTTTCAACCAGGTAAGCCTTAAGTATATGGTAAGCCTTAAGTATATCAATTATCTTATTCCAACCTCTTTTTGTCATCACAAAATTAGAAAAGCATGTATACAAAGGAAATAATGTTCTTTTCCTTGATCCAACATATGTATATTTTCTACACTTCCAAGTTGCCATATTACCTCTAGGAAACCAATTCTTTCTGGTACATATCTTGGTAACAAGTGGGATAAAATAGTGGAACCATATACTCTTAAAACAGTAAAATTGGGGTATGGGATAACGTCTCCCCAATTTTGATCAACCCCCAACTCAAGCCTTCTTTCTTTGGGTCTCAATAAATCATGGAGGGCCTTGGGAATTCTAGGTATATTCATTACTAGTTCTCTCTCCAATACTGCATCAAACAAATTCTGAAATGTCACATAATTGTATGTCCTATCGTCCTTGTCTAAGACACTAGTCCAATATTGCATGGTAAACTCCAAATTACCCTCTTTCCTATCAAAAACCTTATTCTTCCCAAAGTAGGGTGCACCTTTAAACAAAAACATATGCATTAATAATGAATACCAACTAAACTTTACTCCATTTTCCCCTTTCTTTAATTTGATCAAACCCTCATGAATATTTTCTGCAAGAAAACCTACATAGTCATATATAGTACAATATTAGGGGAGTTGAATATGGCCTACCATGTACATCCATGCCATAGGCATTCCCATGACAGAATCATAACCAATTATTTGACAAATGGAGTAGAAGATTCTTTGGAAGTAGGAAACAAAATAATTGACAGGGAAAGGCTCTTTATCATGTTTCCCTATTGTAATTTTTTTACCCCCAATTTCAGCTAGATACCTTGGCAAGACATGAACTCTGAATTTAATCTTATTCTTATCATAATCCTGCTTGAGGAGGCTTTCATTAATCTCAGGAATTTCATCATTCCACTTAGTGAGTCTGATTACAAGAGAAAATTCCTCCTTGGTAATTTTAACCATTTATTTCCTATCATATGTCCTTATTGTCTTTGTGATTGGGTCATAATTGTTCGCTACTACTTTGAGAAATTCAACATCCATGTAGACATTTGGGACAGTCAACTTTCCTAGATCACAATTACAAGGGTTACCTACTGGAATACCCATGTTTTTGTTTCTAAACCATCTAAAGAACAATTCTCATCCTGTGTAAGGTACTTGGGCATCCCTTACATAATTATTCTTGTCAATCAATCCCTCAACTACTTGGGGATCTCGGAGAAGTTGACCCTTAGTTTTTTCACTGGTTGAGGGTGGAAACTGGTATGTAAGGTCTTTATTCAATTGGTACATAATTCTCTCCTTTAGACAAGGATGCTTTCGACTGTGCTTTGGGAGCCATGACATAAAAGATAGTACACAGCAAGGTTTCTAGCTTCTTGGAACAAATTTTTTAGGTTATATATAGGGTTTCAACACTAATTACGATAATTCAAGACTAACCAATTCTTCTTAATGAATGTAAAGCCTTAAAATGAATAACCAAAAGAAACCCTAATTGACTCAAAAGTTTGGGAAAACACAATTATCAATAATTTTGATGAGGATGCAACAATTAACTTACTAGTTCTTTTGCAAGTTGATAACCCTAGCCTCAATGTCTAAGAAGCCTAAAAACCATAGCACAAGCTTTGCAAGTGTGTAGAATGCCCTTCACAGTGCTCAATTTTGCCTTTAAGACAGGTTTTAATAGCCATACAATCTTCTACCTTGGGCGCTCGACGTCCTTTCTATTATTAAGGCTCACTTATGCAAACAAGGACAGCTCACTTGCCCTCAAGTTGAGTTTTGAATGTTAGTCGTTGATCACATGGATAGATTAATTGATGAACGATCCATATTCAATCATCTTGATTTGAAAAAACTAACTATACATGGTCGTAATATTTATTAAATTCCAATAAGCCATATGGAACCACCTGCTAATGTGTCACGAGCCCCACTAATCCTTTGTCAATGCAGCCAGAATCCACGTGTCATATTCCCCTCACCCCCGTGGTTCTTAAACCATGTGCATCTTTCATCAACAAGGAGATGGGGAAGGGCTAATGATTAAATATCACAACTTCACACCTTATTCATAACCAATTTCCTGCAGCCTTATTTCTCCTACACCTTCAATAGTCCAAATTAAAAGATCTTAAAACATTTGCACCATACCTTCATTATTAGTGCATCCTTTGTTCTCAAACCCCATGTGAGAATATTTGATTGATATTTTCCCTTTTCTTTAATGCTTCCACGTCCTTTATTTTATTCCACGTGGCAATCGCTCACTACCCTATTGAGAAATTATCAATAAAGCAGGGACCCACACGGGATAGCAGGGAGTGGCTAGGATTGACCCACATCACCTGCTATCAAGCTTCGATTTTCTTCTTTAGCTCTACCTACTAATATTGGGCCCACCATTAGACCTGACACGCGACAACCACCTGCTAGCCCATGAGATTATTTTCATGAATAATAAACATCAACAGGCATGCAAGGAATGGTTGAGATGTCGCCACATGATATATCAACCACCATTGACTCCCTTTGTCCTTCATCTGCATTCTTCAATAAAGGCATTAGGCCCACAAGACACGTGGCTTGAGCTCGCCAGCCCGTATGAATAAAATATTGAGCAATATGGTGGAACCGGCACGCGGGGAATGGTCGAGATCCTTTCTCACTGATTGAATGACCATCATAGAATTTCATTTCTACACATGCCAAAATTTATTAATTCTTAAAACGAACCACAACTAGGTCAACAAGACTTAACCCTCAAGAAGTAAAGACTTAAGACTTCAATCTTTAAACATGAAATTATTCGGCCCGACCATGGAAATATTAAAACGAGTATTTTGCAGATGGTGAACGATAGAGATAACCCAAGGGGAAGGTATGGAGAACAATTTTAATGGATCAATACATAACTTAAGTGACCAGTACCCAAGCACACAGGTCAACGAAATATTAAAACATTCAACATTGCTATCAATACAATTTTTGAAGAGAGGGTTTATAACCTAAAACCGTAAGGCCTAACCCCAGGCACAAAAGAATAGAATGATTACAGGGTAAGACACACCATAGATTTTTTAAAAAAATAGGAGCTTACCAATGGCTCATGCTCAAGGATGCATACCCTCGAAGGATATTGTGAGAAACTAGATCTTATGGTGAAGCAAACTAAAACATAGAGATAAAAAATGCAAGAGTTAGCTCCGATAAGGCCAGTAGATACAACCAAAAACAAACACACCAAACCTATATACAATACTATATAATGCACATGGAATGTAACCTACATCAAGAGAAATATGGCTTCAAGAATTTTCCATGTACTGGCAATTCTAGAAGTTCACCTATTAGGGACTTGTTGGCATTTCAAATCGCACCTCTGGAATGCATTTTGGAAACGTATAGCTATGTGCAGTAAACTGCTCTTCGAATTAGGAGGTGAAGCTCCCTCTTTTGTTGAGTTGCATAAAGTAATTAAAATAAAACTATTTTTTGTCTATCTTTTTTATTCAGTTGCGAGAACACAAGGTTATAGAACTCTAGATGTTGCAGTTGAGGTTTTCCCTTTAATGAAACTTGACAACTACAACTTAACTTACGCTAAAAAATTTCTATCCTCTCGGGTAAACGCAAAGCAAGAGAGTCTAGAAATGGATGAGGTTTATTTTCTAACAAAGATACTTGAATAAACTTTCCTCAACATACATCTACTAAATTTCAATGCAAGCTGAAAAAGGAGATCATAATAGTATTACGAAAAATATGAGACTTTATTTCAAGGGCAGCAAAGCAAGCTTCAAGATTTTATTTCCTCACACTTCTGGCACAAAACAATAAATGGAAATCTGAGATATTTATATTGAGGGCAGCAAAGCAAGCTTCAAGATTTTATTTACTCAAACTTCTGGCACAAAGATTACAATTTTGGGACAGCAAGTTGTAGAAAAATACTTGCAACATGCGATCAACCTGATTATAATTGACACATAACGCATGCACTAAACAAGGATTCGCAGCTAAGGAGGTATGCAAACTTCCTCTTTACACAAAGTGAACTGACACTAAATGATAACAAACATGAAGGCATAAGTTCAATGATTATGTTATCACAAGCATGGTTCTAAACAACACTGAATAACAAAGAGAAGGCACTAAAGGCACTTGTGTCTTGTTATCACTAGCATGGATATGAACAACATTGAATAACAAAGAGAAGGCACTAAAGGCACTTGTGTCTTGTTATCACTAGCACGGCTAAACTAAAATGAGCAAACACTGCTCTTATTTATAACTAAGAAAAGGAGTGGGGAACCCTAAAATTTCCTTGCTTTTACAACTAAGATTTTCCAACATGCAAGCTTTATTTCTAAACCTAAAGAAGATAACATCTAACACCTAAGAAAGCATCTAAAATAGGAAATGCCAACTCATTACAACCGTTTTATTTCTCCTCTCCAAAGAATAGATAAGATTTGAGACAAGAGTAGAAAGAAAGTGTGAGATAAGAATGGAAAGAAAGCTTGGAGAGAGCTTCTAGAAGATTGTCGTTTTAAATCTTGATCATATCCGCCAAAAAGCGATAAACTGCTTCTCTATCAGGAGCGTTGATACTATCTATAGCCATATTCCACTTTTCTAGGATCTTCTCCCTATTCCAATCAAACTTAGAAAATCTTTGACATCTTCAGCTCCTTTATGAGTTCTATTCTTGAAAAACATCACTGCCTTAAAAGATGACTCACTAATTGATAACTTGGCAGCTCTGCAATTTGATGCTTTAGACACTTCTCTTGATTCTCCCACGGAAGAGTTTTGCACAACTTTTTCTGACACTTATCCTTTCTCATACCACTCCCTTTGCACGTTCTTCAACTGAGATGATGGTGTTTTATGTCCATGATGGTACTGAAAAGCATTTACCAACATCATTCATTCAGATAATTACGATACAACACTTGTTTGGCTCTGAATTCGATACTATCTATAGCCATATTCCGCTTTTCTAGGATCTTCTCCCTATTGCAATCAAACGTAAAAAATCTTTGACATCTTCAGCTCCTTTACAAGTTCTATTCTTGAAAAACATCGTTGCCTCAAAAGATGACTCACTAATTGATAACTTGGTGGCTCTGCAATTTGATGCTTCAGATACTTCTCTTGATTCTCTCGTGGAAGAGCTTTGCACAACTTTTTCAGACACTTGTCCTTTCACTCATACCACTCCCTTTGCACATTCTTCAACTGAGATGATGACATTTTATGTCCAT